>CM038143.1:148975333-149411309 GCA_021437245.1 Aegilops speltoides
TGTTCACATTGCAAATAGCAGTTTTTGCTACATACATGCGTTGTGCCTTTTTAGTTGTATGCTATATATGAAATCCTTACCATGTCAAATTTTAAAATTCTTAGCATGTCAAATTGTATTTTCTTATTCACAAAAAAGATATTCTGTTTTCTTGATTCTTCTGTATTTTTTATTTTTCTGGAACGGGCAATAGCTTTTCTAGACAAAATGTACAGTGCATGATCAATTTTGATCATGACGGCATTTAGTTTTATACGTCATGACATTTTTTCTATGTTGTTTTAACTTCTTAAAATGAGGTTCAAATCCTAATAAATGGTTCCTACTAATAAGGGAAATAAGTGGGAAACTCAGATTGAATAGCAAAGTCACCTCCAGCCGGAACAGCTTGACTTGCACGGTGTGTAGGCAGTGCTGGTTAGAATCGGATTGGACCATAGCTTGACTTGTTTCCCCAGGACCCGCAAGCGCCAAGCAAACTAAACTAAACGCGTTGGGGCCACCTCACAGCCAGCGTAACTCCTCCGGGAATCCGGCGGGAGGACGGATACCGAGTCGCCGTCGATTCAGTGTGTATATACAGTATGTAGTACGATGCCGGTCGTCCATCTCCTGAGGGCAACTGGGGGCGACCAACCCTAGCCCGCCGCCACTCCCTCCTCCTCTCTCCCTTCCTCACTGCCGCCGGAGGTAGTCGTCGGGACCCCCGTGCGGCTACCGATGAGGGTGGCGATGGGGTTGTTGGTCGCTTTGTCGCTCGACCTTGGACCTTGGGTCAAGGCAGAGGACTCTGGTGGGGCAGGTGTCGTCACTCCGATAGTGGGCGACGCCCTTCAGTGTTGTGGGCTGCCTCTTCCTAGCCGTGTGGGCGGCAGGTGGGTGGTGGATGTGGACGCCTTGCCGAGGGCCCCTTGCGGTCTTCTTGCTCCAGATCTAAGGACGGAGTCCTGGGCTCTTTCTGCTGCCTCCTCCACGTCGTGCCCTGCAGGATCTAGTGGTTGGATATGTGGATGTTGTTGGGGAACGTAGTAATTTCAAAAAATTTCCTACGCACACTCAAGATCATGGTGATGTATAGCAACGAGAGGGGAGAGTGTTGTCTACATACCCTTGTAGACCCAAGCGAAGCGATCTGGCGTAGAGGAAGTAGTCGACGTTCTCCTCGCGATCCGATCGATCCGGCGCCGTTACTCCGCACCCCGAGTTCTTGACACACGTACAGCTCGATGGCGTCCCTCGTACTCGATCCAGCCGAGTGTCGAGGAGAGTTCCACAAGACGACGGCGTGGTGGCGATCTTGATGTTTCACGGCGCGAGGCTTCGCCTAAGCTTCATGACGGTATAACCGAGGTGGAATATGGTGAAGGGGGCACCGCACACGGCTAAGGAACGATCCGTAGATCAAACTTGTGTGTCCTAGGGTGCCCCCTGCCCCGTATATAAAGGAGCAAGGGGAGGGGCTGGCCGCCAAGGGTGGGCGCCAAGGAGTCCTACTCCCTCGGGAGTAGGATTCCCCCAATCCTAGTTGGACTAGGATTCCTGAGGAGGAAAGAGAGAGGGGGCGGCCCCTTTCCTAGTCCTAGTAGGACTAGGGAAGAAGCGCAGCTGCCACCTAGGGCTGGCCCTTCTCCTTTCCACTAAGGCCCACTATGGCCCATTTACCTCCCGGGGTTCCAGTAACCTCCGGTACTCAGTAAATTCTGTTTTCGCCGGAACCATTCCGAACTCCAAACATAGGCTTCCAATATATCAATCTTTATGTCTCGACCATTTGAGACTCCTCGTCATGTCCGTGATCACATCCGGGACTCGAACTTCTTGGTACATCAAAATACATAAACTCATAATAATCGCCATCGAAACCTTAAGCGTGCGGACCCTACGGTTCGAGAACAATGTAGACATGACCTAGAACTATTCACGGTCAATAACCAACAGCGGGACCTGGATGCCCATATTGGTTCCTACATATTCTACGAAGATCTTTATCGGTCAGACCGCATAACAACATACGTTGTTCCCTTTGTCATCGGTATGTTACTTGCCGAGATTCGATCGTCGGTATCCAATACCTAGTTCAATCTCGTTACCAAGCAAGTCTCTTTACTCGTTCGTAATACATCATCTCACAACTAACTCATTAGTTGTAGTGCTTGCAAGGCTTGATGATGTGCATTACCGAGAGGGCCCAGAGATACCTCTCCGACAATCGGAGTGACAAAACCTAATCTCAAATACGCCAACCCAACATCGCCTTTGGAGACACCTGTAGTACTCCTTTATAATCACCCGATTCGTTGTGACGTTTGGTAGCACCAAAGTGTTCCTCCGTAAACGGAGTTGCATAATCTCATAGTTACGGGAACATGTATATGTCATGGATAAAAGCAGTAGCAACATACTAAGCGATCGTGTGCTAAGCTAATGGAATGGGTCATGTCAATCGATCATTCTACTAATGATGTGACCTTGTTAATCAAATAACAACTCCTTTGTTCATGGTCAGGAAACATAACCATCTTTGATTAGCAAGCTAGTCTAGTAGAGGCATACTAGTGACATATTGTTTTGTCTATGCATTCACACATGTATCATGTTTCCGGTTAATACAATTCTAGCATGAATGATAAACATTTATCATGAAATAAGGAAATAAATAATAACTTTATTATTGCCTCTAGGGCATATTTCCTTCATCTCCCACTTGCACTAGAGTCAATAATCTAGATTACATAGTAATGATTCTCACACCCATGGAGTCTTGGTGCTGATCATGTTTTGCTCGTGGAAGAGGCTTAGTCAACGGGTGCGCAACATTCAGATCCGTATGTATCTTGCAAATCTCTATGTCTCCCACTGGACTAAGTCCGGATGGAATTGAAGCGTCTCTTGATGTGCTTGGTCCTCTTGTGAAATCTGGATTCCTTTGCTAAGGCAATTGCTCCAAGATTGTCACGAAGATTTTCATTGGACCCGATGCACTAGGTATGACACCTAGATCGGATATGAACTCCTTCATCCGACTCCTTCATTAGCTGCTTCGAAGCTGCTATGTACTCCGCTTCACATGTAGATCCCGCCACGACGCTTTGTTTAGAACTGCACCAACCGACAGCTCCTCCGTTTAGTGTAAATCGTATCCGGTCTGCGATTTAGAATCGTGGGATCGTGTCAAAGCTTGCATCAACGTAACTGTTTACGATGAGCTCTTTGTCACCTCCATATCGAGAAACATATCCTTAGTCCTTTTCGTATTTCGGGATGTTCTTGACCGCTGTCCGATGATCCACTCTGGATTACTTTGGTACCTCCTGCTAGGCTTATAGCAAGGCACACATCAGGTCGGTACACAGCATTGCATACATGATAGAGCCTATGGCTGAAGCATAGGAACATCTTTCATTTCTCTCTATCTTCTGCAGTGGTCGGGCATTGAGTCTTACTCAACTTCACACCTTGTAACACAGGCAAGAACCCTTTCTTTGCTTGATCCATTTTGAACTTCTTCAAAATTTTGTCAAGGTATGTGCTTTGTGAAAGTCCAATTAAGCGTCTTGATCTATCTCTATAGATCTTAATGCCCAATATGTAAGCAGCTTCACCGAGGTCTTTCATTGAAAACTCTTATTCAAGTATCCCTTTATGCTATCCAGAAATTCTATATCATTTCCGATCAGCAATATGTCATCCACATATAATATCGAAATGCTACTGAGCTCCCACTCACTTTCTTGTAAATACAAAGCTTCTCCAAAAGTCAGACGAACCCAAATGCTTTGATCACACTATCAAGCGCTTATTCCAACTCCGAGATGCTTGCACCAGTCCATAGATGGATCATTGGAGCTTGCACACTTTGTTAGCTCCCTTTGGATCGATAAAACCTTCGGTTGCATCATATACAACTCTTCTTCCGTAAATCCATTCAGAATGCAGTCTTTACATCCATTTGCCAAATTTCATAATCATAAAATGCGGCAATTGCTAACATGATTCGGACGGACTTAAGCATCGCTACTGGTGAGAAGGTCTCATCGTAGTCAATCCCTTGAACTTGTCGAAAACCTTTTGCGACAAGTCGAGCTTTATAGACAATAATATTACCGTCGCGTCGGTCTTCTTCTTGAAGATCCACTTGTTTTCTATTGCTTGCCTACCCTCGGGCAAGTCAACCAAAGTCCATACTTTATTTTCATACATGGATCCCATCTCGATTTCATGGCCTCAAGCCATTTTATGGAATCTGGGTTCACCATCGCTTCTTCATAGTTCGTAGGTTCATCATGATCTAGTAGCATGATTTCCGAACAGGATTACCGTACCACTCAGTGCGGATCTTACTCTGGTTGATCTACGAGGTTACAGAGTAACTTGATCTGAAGTTTCATGATCAACATCATCAACTTCCTCACTACTTGGTGTAGGTGTCTCGTAAACCGGTTTCGCGACGTACTACTTTCAAGTAAGGGAGAAGGTACTATTACCTCATCAAGTTCCACTTTCCTCCCACTCACTTCTTTCGAGAGAAACTCCTTCTCTAGAAAGGATCCATTCTTAGCAACGAATGTCTTGCCTTCGGATCTGTGATAGAAGGTGTACCCAACTGTCTCCTTTGGGTATCCTATGAAGACACATTTCTCGATTTGGGTTCGAGCTTATCAGGTTGAAGCTTTTTCACATAAGCATCGCATCCCCAAACTTTAAGAAACGACAACTTTGGTTTCTTGCCAAACCATAGTTCATAAGGTGTCGTCTCAACGGATTTCGACGGTGTTCTATTCAGTGTGAATGCGGCCGTCTCTAGAGCATAACCCCAAAGCGATAGCGGTAAATCAGAAGAGACATCATAGATCGCACCATATCTAGTAAAGTGCGATTCTGACGTTCGGACACACCATTACGTTGTGGTGTTCGGGTGGCGTGAGTTGCTAAACTATTCCGCATTGTTTCAAATGTAGACCAAACTCGTAACTCAAATATTCACCTCCACGATCGGATCGTAGAAATTTAATTTTCTTGTTACGATGATTTTCAACTTCACTCTGAAATTCTTTGAACTTTTCAAACGTTTCAGACTTATGTTTCATTAAGTAGATATACCCATATCCGCTTAAGTCATCTGTGAAGGTGAGAAAATAACGATATCCGCCACGAGCCTCAACATTCATCGGACCACATACATACGTATGTATGATTTCCAACAAATCTGTTGCTCTCTCCATAGTCTTCGAGAACGGTGTTCTAGTCATCTTGCCCATGAGGCACGGTTCATAAGTGCCAAGTGATTCATAATCAAGTGACTCCAAAAGTCCATCAAGATGGAGTTTCTTCATGCGCTTTATACCGATATGACCTAAACGGCAAGTGCCACAAATAAGTTGCACTATCATTATCAACTCTGCATCTTTTGGTTTCAACATTATGAATATGTGTATCACTACTATCGAGATTCATCAAAATAGACCATTCCTCAAGGGTGCATGACCATAAAAGATATTACTCATATAAATAGAACAACCATTATTCTCTCGATTTAAATGAATAACCGTCTCGCATCAAACAAGATCCAGATATAATGTTCATGCTCAACGCAGCACCAAATAACAATTATTTAGGTCTAAAACTAATCCCGAAGGTAGATGTAGAGGTAGCGTGCCGACCGCGATCACATCGACTTTGGAACCATTTCCCACGCGCATCGTCACCTCGTCCTTTGCCGTGTTCGCAATCCGTAGTCCCTGCTTTGAGTTGCAAATATTAGCAATGAACCAGTATCAAATACCAGTGCTCTGCGAGCTCTAGTAAGGTACACATCAATAACATGTATATCACATATACCTTTGTTCACCTTGCCATCCTTCTTATCCGCCAAATACTTGGGGCAGTTCCGCTTCAAAGGACTATCGCTTGCGGTAGAAGCACTCGATTTCAGGCTTAGGTCCAGACTTGGGTTTCTTCTCCGAGCAGCAACTTGCTTGCTGTTCTTCTTGAAGTTCCCTTCTTCTTCCCTTTACCTTTCTTCTTGAAACTAGTGGTCTTATTGACCATCAACACTTGATGCTCCTTCTTGATTTCTACCTCCGCAGCCTTTAGCATTGCGAAGAGCCTGCATAGTCTTTACTAACCCTTGCATATTATAGTTCATCACAAAGCCATTGTAGCTTGGTGGCGGTGATTGAAGAATTACATCAATGACACAATCATCCGGAAGATTAACTCCCAATTGTGTCAAGTGATTGTAGTACCCGGACATTACGAGTATATGCTCACTAATGTAACTGTTCTCCTCCATCTTGCAGCTATAGAACTTATTGGAGACTTCATATCTCTC
This sequence comes from Aegilops speltoides, assembly GCA_021437245.1. Lineage (NCBI taxonomy): Eukaryota > Viridiplantae > Streptophyta > Magnoliopsida > Poales > Poaceae > Aegilops > Aegilops speltoides. Next base: position 148,981,665 of record CM038143.1, read on the forward strand.
AATCCGGGCATTCTGTTGGAATATCAACTTCAACTCTGGAACATCTCATATGCTCCATGACGCTCAAAACGTTGTTGAAGTCCCGGTTCTAAGCCGTAAAGCATGGCACATCTGAACTATAGAGTAGTCATCAGCTTTGCTCGCCAGACGTTCTTAACGTCGTCCAGCATCAGAAGAGCACTGCACCCAGCGGTGCATCCAGACGTAACTCTTACGTGCAGCAATGAGGATAATCCTCGAGTTACGGACCCGATCCGTGTAATTGCTACCATCATCTTTCAACTTTGCTTTCTCAAGGAACGCATTAAAATTCAACGGAACAACAAAGACGAGCCATCTATCTACAATCAAACATAAACAAGCAAGATACTATCAGTACTAAGTTCATGATAAATTTAAGTTCAATTAATCATATTACTTAAGAACTCCCACTTAGAAAGACATCTCTCTAGTCATCTAAGTGATCACGTGATCCAAATCAACTAAACCATAACCGATCATCACGTGAAATGGAGTAGTTTTCAATGGTGAACATCTTATGTTGATCATATCTACTATATGATTCACGCCGACCTTTCGGTCTCCGTGTTCCGAGGCCATATCTGCATATGCTAGGCTCGTCAAGTTTAACCCGAGTATTCTGCGTGTGCAAAACTGGCTTGCACCCGTTGTAGATGGACGAGAGCTTATCACACCCGATCATCACGTGGTGTGCGGGCACGACGAACTTTGGCAACGGTGCATACTCGGGAGAACACTTCTTGATAATTTAGTGAGAGATCATCTTATAATGCTACCGTCAATCAAAGCAAGATAAGATGCATAAAAGGATAAACATCACATGCAAATCAATATAAGTGATATGATATGGTCATCATCATCTTGTGCTTCATGATCTCCATCTTGCAGCACCACCATGATCACCATCGTCACCGGCGCGACACCTTGATCTTCATCGTAGCATCGTTGTCGTCTCGCCAAACTTATGCTTCTATGACTATCGCTACCGCTTAGTGATAAAGTAAAGCATTACAGGGCGATTGCATTGCATACAATAAAGCGACAACCATATGGCTCCTGCCAGTTGCCGATAACTTCGGTTACAAAACATGATCATCTCATACAATAAAATATAGCATCACGTCTTGACCATATCACATCACAACATGCCCTGCAAAAACAAGTTAGACGTCCTCTACTTTGTTGTTGCAAATTTTACGTGGCTGCTACGGGCTTAAGCAAGAACCAGTCTCACCTACGCATCAAAACCACAACGATATTCGTCAAATAGACTCGTTTAACCTTCTCAAGGACCGGGCGTAGCCACACTCGGTTCAACTAAAGTGAGAGACAGCACCCACCGGTCACCTTTAAGCAACGAGTGCTCGTGAGCGGTGAAACCAGTCTCGCGTAAGCGCACGCGTAATGTCGGTCCAGGCCGCTTCATCTCACAATACCGCTGAACCAAAGTATGACATGTCTGGTAGGTAGTATGACTTGTATCGCCCACAACTCACTTGTGTTCTACTCGTGCAAAACATCAAACCATAGAAAAAACCTAGGCTCGGATGCCATTGTTGGGGAACGTAGTAATTTCAAAAATTTCCTACGCACACTCAAGATCATGGTGATTTATAGCAACGAGAGGGAGAGTGTTGTCTACATACCCTTGTAGACCCGGCGAAGCGATCACAACGTAGAGGAAGTAGTCGACGTTCTCCTCGCGATCCGACCGATCCGGCGCCGTTACTCGGCGCCCCAGTTCTTGACACACGACAGCTCGATGACGTCCCTCGTACTCGATCCAGCCGAGTGTCGAGGGAGAGTTCCACAAGACGACGTGGCAGGACGATCTTGATGTTTCACGGCGCAGGCTTCGCCTAAGCTTCGCGACAGTATAACCGAGGTGGAATATGGTGAAGGGGCACCGACACGGCTAAGGAACGATCCGTAGATCAAACTTGTGTGTCCTAGGGTGCCCCTGCCTCAGATATAAAGGAGCAAGGGGGGGGCTGGCCGGCCAAGGGTGGCGCGCCAGGAGTCCTACTCCCTCGGGAGTAGGATTCCCCCAATCCTAGTTGGACTAGGATTCCGGAGGGGAAAGAGAGAGAGGGCGGCCCCTTTCCTAGTCCTAGTAGGACTAGGGAAGAAGCGCGCCACCTAGGGCTGGCCCTTCTCCTTTCCACTAAGGCCCACTATGGCCCATTTACCTCCCGGGGTTCCGTAACCTCCGGTACTCGATAGAATTCTGTTTTCGCCCGAACCATTCGAACTCCAAACATAGGCTTCCAATATATCAATCTTTATGTCTCGACCATTTCGAGACTCCTCGTCATGTCCGTGATCACATCCGGACTCGAACTTCTTCGGTACATCAAAATACATAAACTCATAATAACCGCCATCGAAACCTTAAGCGTGCGGACCCTACGGTTCGAGAACAATGTAGACATGACCTAGAACTATTCACGGTCAATAACCAACAGCGGGACCTGGATGCCCATATTGGTTCCTACATATTCTACGAAGATCTTTATCGGTCGGACCGCATAACAACATACGTTGTTCCCTTTGTCATCGGTATGTTACTTGCCGAGATTCGATCGTCGGTATCCAATACCTAGTTCAATCTCGTTACGGCAAGTCTCTTTACTCGTTCCGTAATACATCATCTCACAACTAACTCATTAGTTGTAGTGCTTGCAAGGCTTCAGATGATGTGCATTACCGAGAGGGCCCAGAGATACCTCTCCGACAATCGGAGTGACAAAACCTAATCTCGAAATACGCCAACCCAACATCGCCTTTGGAGACACCTGTAGTACTCCTTTATAATCACCCGATTCGTTGTGACGTTTGGTAGCACCAAAGTGTTCCTCCGTAAACGGAGTTGCATAATCTTATAGTTACAGGAACATGTATATGTCATGGATAAAAGCAGTAGCAACATACTAGACGATCGTGTGCTAAGCTAATGGAATGGGTCATGTCAATCAGATCATTCTACTAATGATGTGACCTTGTTAATCAAATAACAACTCCTTTGTTCATGGTCAGGAAACATAACCATCTTTGATTAGCAAGCTAGTCTAGTAGAGGCATACTAGTGACATATTGTTTTGTCTATGCATTCACACATGTATCATGTTTCCGGTTAATACAATTCTAGCATGAATGATAAACATTTATCATGAAATAAGGAAATAAATAATAACTTTATTATTGCCTCTAGGGCATATTTCCTTCAGATGTGGGGTGTGGAGCTTTGGATCAGGGTATACTCTTGGCTGACGGCGGCGCTCCTGACGTTGTTCCCCTTCATGTTGGTGATGTTGAGGTCCATCTTCTCCCCTCCTCCTTCCCCTGCCCCTGGTGAAAACCCACAACCTTTCATTGGGTGGCGGCGGCGCCATGGCGCCGTCATCTTCTTGAAGGCGTCGTTTCGGGTCTGTCGAGAGGAGTGTGGGCGGCAACGGGTGATGTGTGAGGCGGCAGATTTTTCTTCCAGCGGCGACGTCTCGCCGTGGAGAGTCGGTGTCCTCCTCGAGCCTTTATCCTCTGATCTCTGTGTGGTCCTGTCTATCCGTTCGGTTGACGCCCTTGGCCTGAGTGAGAGGGGATAGTGGTCCCCTCTACGGTGACTCAGACATGCCGGCGGCTGAGAGATGGTTGTCTTGGCGAGGTCTGGCTCCTCCTAGTGGCTTTGTTGCTCATTGCTTGACGTGTGTTTCTAGGGCGCTCCCATTCTATAGCTAGTGCCTTTGGCCTACTTCATGATGTGGGTTATGGCTAGGAGGCTCAGTGGTTTGCTTGGTGTGGTGGTCTTGCACATTGCATCTTCTGCTTGCCATTCTTGTGTTCTTACTTGCTCTTGGGTGAGCGGCTCCACATTACCGAAGGTACAGATGGCGAGCTCTTGTTCCCCAACAGGTCCTTTGTTTGGCCCTCTAGTTGGCATCTTCTTATGTATTCGTTGTATTTTAGCTTTTGTTCAACGCATTATATCTCTGATTTATTTTCCTTCTTTGGTTGTACGGTGTGTTTCGTTGTAATTCTGACTGGTTGATGCCTTTGTTAATTCAATGTTAGGAGTGGATCGAGGAAAATCACCTTCTCAGCCGAGCTCAAATGAGCTCAGGTGAATTGTAAAATCGAAACAAATTAAAAAAATAAAAATAAAACTGAATTTTCTTTTTGTTACCAACATTGACAAATCAAAATTTCTAAGTGCTCGCAAAATTTCATCATGGATTTGCATTCCTGAAAGGCGTGGCAAAAAAAAATCAATGCTCTAAAATGCTTTCGAAAATAGCATTTTGAGAGTATCGATTTTGTTGTTTTTTTTTTTTTGCCATGCCTTTCAAGAATGAAATTTTGCAAGCTCTTTAAAGATTCGTTAATGTTTGTCACAAAAAATTTAAGAATTTGCTTGAATTTTTTTCAATTTTACTGTTCACCCAAACTCAGTGTGAGAAACTCTTGCGTCGTCCATCGAGCCTTACTCGGGCTTGTTCCGAGCTTTTTTTTGTCTAAAAGAAAAGGCATGTTTTCCCTCCTCCCCCGAATCAACCCAAATTCTAAAACCACTCAATTACTTCTAGCTAAACTTTTTTCTAGGATCATTCTAGCTAAACTGATACTTGCGCCGCCCCTCAAAAAAACGATACTTGCGCCGGCTGCAAGCAGTGCTGGTCGGAATCGGATTGGAACATAGTTTGACTTGTTATCCCCGGGAATCCGTTTGGAAGACGGGAACCGAGCCGCCGTCGATCCAAGCCGTCTCGGTGTATATATACGTACGATGTATTTGCCGCTCGTCCATCTCGTCACCGCCACCCCCACTACGCGTAGATCAGACGCGCTCTCCCCTGTCTCCGTCATCTCTGTTCAGCGCGCCGATCGATCCCATGGCGTTCACCTGCAAGCGACCCGCCGCGTCCCTCGACGGCCACGCCAGCCAGAAGAGGAGGCGCGTCGTCGTCGGGACCACCTATGACTACGACCAGGAGTCGTGCCTCGGCCGAGGCAAGTTCGGCGCCGTCGTCAAGGCGCGGTGCCGCGCCACCCGCCAGCTCGTCGCCATCAAGTCCCTCCACGACCCCGCCGACCCCCACGAGGTGCTGCGGGAGGCCCGCTTCCTCGAGGCGTGCGGCGGCCACCCGCACATCGTCGGCTTCCGCGGCGTCACGCTCGACTACGTGACCGACGAGCTCTGCCTCGTCATGGACTACGTCGAGGGCAAGAGCCTCAAACTTCTCCTGAGCGAGAGGGGCGGCGGGCTCCCGGAGGCCACGGTGTGCACCTTCATGTGGCAACTCCTCACAGCCGCGAAGATGATGCACCGGTGCCACGTCGTGCACCGCGACATCAATCCTGCCAACATCCTCGTCGGAGGGGAAGTCGTCAAGATCTGCGACTTCGGCGTCGCCATGTCCATGTCGGAGGCGCCGCCGTACGAGGAGGAGGCTGGCATGGGGGAGTACCGGGCGCCCGAGATGCTCCTCGGAAAACAGGACTACGACGCGCTCGTCGACACATGGTCTCTTGGGTGCGTCATGGCGGAGATGCTCTCAGGCAAGAGGATTTTCCGGGCCGACGAATTCATATCTCTGTTCCAAAGGATCTTTCAAGTTGTGGGCGTGCCGGACGACACGACGTGGCCGGGGTTCACGTCGCTGCCGCACGCCGCCCCGCCGCCGCTGGTGCCGGGGCAGAAGAGCACGCTGCGAGATCTGTTCCCGGAGGAGACGCTGTCCGCGGAGGGATTCGAGGTCCTCAACGGTCTTCTTACATGCAACCCCGACAAGCGGCTGACGGCGGCCGCCGCGCTGAAGCTCCCGTGGTTCGCCACCGCTGCTGCAAACGCCCACCCTTCTGCTCCTACTGCTGCTGCCAAGATCGACAGGATGGCAGTGTCCATAAAGGAGGAGGTGGTGGAGTTCGCTCCGTTGATGCCTCCGAGAAAGAGAGTCACGGCCAAGAAGACGTTGATCAGGAAGAAGGCGCCGCTGATCGTTCCACCGGCCGCATGAAGTCGCAGAGATCTTATTCTGCCTCGATGCGTGGAACTTTTCGGATGCAAAATATGTAAATGCTTGGATGACAATTTAGTGCACCCCGAGCAGAGTAAATTGTCTCTGTACACTTGCAGGCTTGCTGCGTTGCAGTGTTTGTTTTGTCATGTATGTAGTGTTCAATGCAAAGTGTTGAATGAAATTGGTGACAACCTGCTGAATGTGAAATTGGAAGTTCTTGAAATGCGGATTGTCTAGGCAAAAAATGTTACGACAATTGATAAACCAGTCAGATTAAACTGGTTCTCTCATGTCTGATTTATGTTCTACACATCCGGTCAGTTTCTGACGAAAACTTGCCAATGTGTGGGTAAACTTAAGCCTGAGTGCTGACAGGAAATATGTTTTTGATCTTCGTCTCTAATCCACCAACTGACCAATCGCCATATACACTACTAAACCACCATGATTAATTCGGATGCAGACAATTTTGTTGGAACTTTCATGACCACCTAATAACTGTCCTAAAAAACATCATATTGTTTGCTCAACTCTTTCCTTCCGGTCTCAGGCATTTGCAATTCTAGCCTTCTGTTATTCAAGCAGTGCTACATTCAAATATTCAAGCTATATATAAGTCTTACCAATTCAGACAAGAGGGGTACAAACTGGGCATCATATAGATGCATATTTTTCACAAAAAAGATACATCCACAAGATGATACTACAAGGCAAGCACACAAGGCTTATGTTCTGTCTGGAACACATGAAGTTCACTGGGTATTCGGAATTGCGTTTAGTACAGACGACTCATTTGTCGAGGATCAGTTTTGTCCACGCCCTTTCCTGCAACATATTTATTTTCTTCTTTGCAATTGATCTTCTTTGATCCACCAGCCCTTTGAAGTGTTCCATCTGACAGCATGTATGCTGGTTTAATTGTGTTCACTACAGGCGTCTGGAGTGCATTTGGGACAATGTCATCATGTAGGCTCCCAGTAGAAGTGTACCTGAAATCAGAGCAAGTACAAAGAAATGCATGAGAGATTGGAAACTTCATACATGAAACGGTAGATGACTTCAAACTACAAAGGTGCCAAGTTCGTTTTACAGGGTGAAACTTCAGAATACCATAGTAATGACATATATACAAGCAAAGGGAATTTAGAGGCTTATTAATAGTTAACTTTCTCAGAGAATGATGTAATAAATCGTATCCGGATCCACAACATGACCTAACATCTACCAATAAAGGTCTGAATGCCGAGAAGAACGTACCCTTGATCATAAAGGCTGAAGTATTTAACCTTGCAGGCTGAACTATTTAACCTTGTCAGAGAACCGTATGCTCTTCAGAACTGGAATTACCTGTAGGACCAAATCCAGGATAGGATTCACCCTCATGGAAGGAGGCTAGCCGGCTGAACTAGGAGTATGAAGATATGCATGGGTACTTAATATTCCATTATCATATTAGATCCCTGAAAAGAAATGTACTGTTCTTGAATTGTCTTTTCTAGTACAAGGGAAAATTGCTTTCGTAGGCTTTTGTTCCGACAGAGCTTCCAGGCCAGATTTGAAATCTGTCTTGATAGTAGTCTCCGATGGCAAACCGAAGCTGCGGGGTATGAAGGAGAAGTCGTGAAACTGATATTCCTACTCAAGAACAGGAATCAACCAGGGAAGTAAAATATTTGCGAGTGACGCAGTAGCTGTGTCATACGTGAACGAATCAATTTCAGGAAATGATGTAGGGTCCGCACGGGTAGTTCCCAAGGGTGTGATTCGTTTGTTCTACATGGCCTGAACTAGTTTTTTAAAGGTAGTAGCCAGCCCGAAGCAAATGCAGAAGTACCTATGTGGTAAATAAATTCAAAGGTGAGAATGTACTTAGAATTATGTGCCGAGGAGAGTATAAAGATATTATTACAGTTGAAGCTGAAGTCGATTTCCTCGAAGCTGCAAAATTGAGATATGTGAGAATGAGATCCGGAGAGCTACCCACCGAAATGCCAAAAGTGTTTGCCATATTGGATATTGTACAACAGAATACTAGTACTGTTATATTTTTCAAAACAACCTTGTGCATATCTGTAATGCACTGCACAATAAAGTAGTGTTATCTTGCCATAAGTTAGATGCAACTATCCAAACGTTGACTTGAAATTGTTAGATGCCCTTTTTAACTTCTGCAAATGCATGTGTCACACTTTTCAGTGGCTTCTATGTTCTGCCAGCTTCAGGCCAAGATTACATGATCTATGTATCATGCCTACTACGAACAGAGAACTCTGAGAAACAAAAACTGTCGTTGCCGGAATCGCTACAGTAGCTGCAAGTCTGAAGAAGTTCAGGTAGAAGCAGAGGAAGAAGACAGTGGTTTTGTGCCGCACTGAATGTTGCAGCGTTTTCTGTTATTCTCTTCTGCTATATCTCTCTCGATGCAGCAGATGACACCTAGCTAGCTACCTCCCGATCCACCGGCTGTGATCCGATTCTGCCACGCCATCCCACAGCCTCTTAGCACAACTTTTTGCGGATCGGGAGAACAAGTAAAACATGGGATCGTGTGCAGAGTGTAGCACGCCCATCCTAGCTACTCGCACGCGCCACATGCGGCCGTGCATTATTAACAGAAAACAAAACTAAACAACGTGACAACAGAGATTATAAGAAGCTAACAAAAACAAGGAAGGAGAAAACAGAAAGCTCTAAGAAATATGTTTATGTCTTATTAAAGTGTTCCACTGGCCTACTAACAACACCAAGTCAATTTGATTCTTTATCTCTATTTCAGGCAACCCACTCAGCTAAAGAACTGTTAATTGTTCCAGGACCTAGATTTAATCACCGGGACAAATGGCTCAGATTAAGGAGGCATACAAAGAACCTGCGATTGAGGGAACTAGTCGAATTCAAGACAACACCCATAGTCAGTCCTAGAGTACATGAGGGCTGCGGGGGCGAACGGGAGGGTGACTGGGCGGGCGACCGCGGGTGCGCCGCCCCTCTCCTCTGGCGATCGACGGCGTGTCGGTGGCCAGTTTTGGGCCTTAGCCGATTCCGACGAGGAAGATGCGGACGGGGATGGGATCCCGGCGCCTTCTCCACCGTCGCCGACACCGTCAATCTCATTTGTGAGTTTTTCAATTCAGGTTACGATGAAGATGAAGTGGCAACCACGATCGACAGTGTTTTGCCTGCTGACGATCCGGCGAGAATTGGACTTCACACGGGAGAGAAGAAGGAGATGATCCGTCGCGTAGTTCACTGGAGAACGGCGGCGATGGCGATCAGACCTTGGAAGGGTCCCCTCCTAAGGTAAGTCTTCCAAATCTTACGCTTTTCGATATGATTAGGCCGGATTCAGGGATTAGTTGTTCGACCGGCGCCGGCGGCTGCAGCGGCATCCATGACGGTTGATCAGGCGATCGGGATCTCGGCGGTGCGGGCGCACCGTTTGAATTTCCTCCTGGGCCGCGCTGGGCCGGCTTTGAGTGAGTCGTCCTCGCAAGTGGTTGGGCCGGGTTTCGCTGGGTATGTGGCCCAGGCGAAACAAGCCACTATCCATCATGGTTGCGCCCTCGCTTGCAGCAATCCAATCGATCGATCCGCTCGCCGTCGCCGCCAGCTAGGGTTCATCGACGCGGGAAGCCAGGGTTCCCCGTGTGCGGTCCTGGGCGTGCGAGGCGCATCCGTTCCCTCGTGGATATGGCCGGCCGTGGGGTTGCCGCGTCGCTGGGAAAGAAGCCGACCGCGTCGGCTGTGGCTGATCGCAACGGAGCGGTGCTGCCATCGGTTGCTGGCGCCGGGCGGGGTTCCTCTGCTTTGCCGGGCCCTAAGCCGCCAGTGGGTAACAAGGATGCGGTGGGGCGCGGAGGTGGCCAACCTGCCGCTCGGCCGCCAGTGCAGCTCCCGGTCCAGCCAGCTGTTGGTCAGGGAGGAGCGGCTCATCCTCGACCGCCGGCATTGGGCTCGGCTGTGGTTCCTGCTGCGGGCCGGGGCGGTTCAGCTCATGGACCGAGGCTGCCACCTCCAGGGAACCAGACGACCGGTCTTTAACCTCGCGCTCCGTCACTTCACTACGTCGCGAGGCCGCCGCAGAAGCGGCCTGGACCGGTGCACACGCAAGCACTACCGCCTCAAAACGTGGGTGCTGGTGGTGCTAGTGGCAGAGTTTTATAAGAAATGTTGGCACATGATTAAAGGGGATTTGTTACCGATGTTCCATGATGTATTCTCTGAACAGCTTCAGTTGTTTCATTTGAATTTTGGAACAATAACCTTACTTCCGATGAAAATAGAGGCTGTGAGAATTGAGCAGTTTAGGCCTATCTGTCTTCTTAACGTTAGTTTCAAAAAAATTACCAAGGCACACAGATTACGCACTCTGTGGTGCAGCTGACCCAAACTGCTTTCATGCCAGACAGAAATATCCTAGAAGGGGTTGTTGTCCTTCATGAAACAATCCATGAGATCCATACGAAAAAGCTAGACGGGGTTGTTTTCAAAGTGGATTCGAAAAGGCGTATGATAAGGTTAAATGGCCATTTCTGCAACAGGCCTTGCGCATGAAAGGTTTCGACCCGGCTTGGAGGAACCAGGTTGAATCCTTCACGCAAAAAGGGAGTGTTGGAATCAAGGTGAATGACGACATGGGTCATTATTTCCAGATACATAAGGGCCTGAGACAAGGAGATCCGATGTCACCTATTCTGTTCAACATTGTAGTTGACATGTTGACCATCCTAATAGGTAGGGCAAAGGATGCTGGTCAAGTAGGCAGCCTGGTACCTCATCTAGTTGATGGAGGGGTGTCTATCCTACAATACGCTGATGATACTATCATCTTCATGGAGCATGACTTGGCAAAAGCGAGAAACATGAAGCTGGTGTTATGCTTATTCGAACAATTGACCGGGTTAAAGATTAACTTTCACAAGAGCGAATTGTTCTGCTTTGGAAGAGCCAAAGAAGAACAAGAGGCTTACAAGCAATTGTTCGGGTGTGAACTTGGGAATCTACCTTCTACGTATTTGGGTACACCAATTCACCATCGTAAGCTAACAAATAGAGAATGGAAGTGTATTAAGGATCGATTCGAAAAGAAACTGAGTTGCTGGAAGGGCAAACTGCTGTCGTACGGGGGCCGTCTAATTCTAATTAATTCGGTACTCACGAGCATGCCTATGTTTCTTTTGTCGTTTTTTGAGATACCAGTTGGAGTTCGGAAAAGACTGGATTTCTATCGATCCCGATTTTTCTGGCAGAGTGATGACCTGAAAAAGAAGTATAGACTCACTAAATGGGATATTATTTGTCGCGAAAGACCAAGGGGGTCTAGGTATCGAAAATCTTGAGGTGAAAAACAGACGTCTTCTCAGCAAGTGGTTGTATAAGTTATCTGTAGAGTTGGAGGCCACGTGGGCGCAGATTCTGCGTAATAAGTACCTTCAGTCCAAAACTTTGTCTCAGGTAATAGTGAGGTTGAGGGACTCACCTTTTTGGAAAGGGCTGATGAGAGTTAAAGCAGTCTTTTTCAATAGAACAAAGTTTATAGTCGGAAATGGTACTTCCACGAGATTCTGGGAGGATACAAGGCTAGGGGAAAGCCCTCTCGCGCTGCAATATCCCTCCCTTTATAGCATTGTGCAACGAAGAGACGCCTTCGTTCATACCGTGCTTCAGTCCACTCCCCTCAGTATCCACTTGAGGAGAACACTTGCCGGAGCCCGTTGGGAAGCCTGGCTCCATTTGGTGAGAAGACTGATGGATGTGCAGCTTTCTCAACAGCCAGACACGTTGTGCTGGAAGTTAACTAGGAATGGAGAGTTCACGGTTAAATCTATGTATTTAGATGTGATTAACTCTAGCTCTATTCCTAGTTCCAAACATGTTTGGAATGTCAAGGTACCTTTGAGAGTTAAAGTGTTCATGTGGTCTGTACACAAACAAGTCATTTTAACTAAGGACAACTTGACAAAGCGCAACTGGACTGGTTCCATGAGACGTAGTTTTTGTGATCGCGATGAGACCATCAAACACCTCTTTCTTGACTGTCTGATGGCAAATGTTTATGGCGGACTGTTCACATTGCGTTTAATATTACTCCTCCGACTAATATCAACTCATTATTTGGGACGTGGCTGGACGGGATAGAGTCACAAACAGCGAGACACATTCGTGTAGGAGTATGTGCTTTACTTTGGGCAGTGTGGAACTGCAGGAATGATTTGTTTTTTAACAAATCATCAAATACTCATTTTTTGCAGGTTATCTTCCGAGCTACTACATTGATCCGTATGTGGTCGCTACTCACTCAGACAGAGGCCAGTGAGCATTTGGTTACTGGGTCTACCCGATGGGAGCTGGTAGCTCGGGCTATATTCAGCCGGTTTGGATACGGTCATGTAATAGGATAGGCAATTAGTTTTCCTATCTATAATTTTTGCCGGCCGGTTGTGGCTTTTATTTTTTGCTCTTCGTGAGCTTTTTGTCTCCTTTGTTTAAGACCTCATGACCTATGTTGAACTTATTTGCGTTCTAATAAAGGTGGCCGTATATATCGTTCTGATGCAGAGGCCGGGGTTACACCCCTTTTCCAAAAAACCAAAAAAGATCAATAAAATATCGTGAAATATCTCACTACTCCATCAAATCAAGACCTGACAGACAAAAGTTAGGTTTACAGTAAGGGAGTGAGGGACAGGATCGAATGAGGCGAAGTCCATGCACATCGGATGGCTCCAACGGCTCTGTACGGGTTGGCGACCAGGGCGGCGACGACGCACGCGGTGCGGGTGAGGCGGTGTGGACGCTGGTCAAGGTGGGCGCGGCGCCGGCGTGCCCCGCGCCTAGCGAGGGACAGCCCGGCGCCACGACGCGCGCTAGCGGGTGGTCCGGCAGCCGCTTCTGGGCACTGGCGGGGGAGGTCTCCGACGAAGAAGATGAAGCAGACGATGGTGGGGCAGGGGCGGCGCGCGGCCCGTCCCTGTGTTCGGTTGGTGATTTTGTGGCCAGGGCGGAGGATCTTGGGGGCTCGCTCCAGGCTGGCCGGCGGCGGGCGTTCGCGCCAGGTGGGCGCGATCCTCGTCGGCGTGGATCTCAGGCGGGGGCGGCGCGCCATGTTGCCCCGAGGCGGACCCCACAGGAGGGGCTCGCTACCCTAGCGGTTCCGGCTGTGGAGGTGGGTCTCCTGCTCCGGGAGGCTACGCAGGGCCCAGGGGTGGCTGCTGCTCCGGCGGCGGGGGAATCGCCTGGCTCTAGGGTTGGCACTCCAGAGTTGGGGGATCGACCCGGTGGGCCGGGGGCCCAGTTGGGCCAGGGGGCCTGTGTGGACACTCGGTCAGCTCCGGCCTCTGGCCCGGCCCAGGTGGGGGAGGCTGGCCCGGTGGGGCTGCGACAAGGGAGCCCAGTCCCTATGGGTAGGCAGCCCGGCCCACTCGGCCCCGGTCCAGCGGCGAGGGTATTTAAATCGATCTGGCTGCCGAAGGGTGCCCTAGATCCATCGCTAGGGTTTCCAGCCACTAGGTCGGAGGCGCGACGCCTCGGTTCTTCCGCTCGTGTCCTCATCCCCTCTCACCCCCCGCCGCCCCTCGTGCGGTCCTTCGCCGAGGTGGTGGCCATGGGCTCCAAGGCCGATCGTCGCGCGGACAAACGCCCCCTCCCTCCTCTCGACCATGCGGCGGAGCGCAGCCACGAGTGCGATCTGCAGGCGCAGGCCAAGGCGCACGGTGCGGCTCGCGAAGGTGAAGCAGGTGGCTGGGGGCCGCCACCGGCGTGGTGGCTGAAGGAGCAAGAATGGAAGAAGTGCAAAAAAGAAGAGTACAAGAGGAAGGGGCTCGAGCTCAAGCGGATCGAGGAGATGCCTTAGTTCCAGGGCGACCGGGTGGGCGACCCCTACGCCGCCAAAAAGAAGAAGAAGTTCAAGTCCGCGGGGAAGGCGCGCTCCACGTCGCCGGTCGCGCAGCTCGCGGGGTCTTCCAAGGGCACGGCCGCCGAGCCCATTCCGGTGGAGGAAACCGACGACCGCGAGTGCTTCAAATGCGGCAGGGTGGGCCACTTCCAGAGCTCCTGGAAGTTTCAACCGCTCTGCATTCTGTGCTCTCAGGAGGGCCACGTCTCGGCTTGCTGCCCCTCCCGCGGCAAGCCACTCCTACTCCATACGATGGGGCACGCCATCCAGGGGGGCGGCTTCTTCTGCCTCCAGTTCCCAGAGGAGGCCGAAGATGCGCAGCAGGGCTTTGGGTTCAAATGCGGCCATCCTTTCTGCGGCCCCGGGTGTGCTTTCAAAGGAGCTCCTAGAGGTCGAGCTGCCACACTTGTTCGAGGGAGAGTGGGACTGGCAGGTCACGCAAGTCGATGCCGATAGCTTCTCCGTGGTGTTTCCTGACCCAACCATGTTGCGCATGGCTACGCACAGTGGAAAGCTATTCCTCTCCATCAACAATATCACTGTGTTGATTCGGGATGCTGCGGCCGACGCGCCCAAGGGTGAATCCATGCCTGAGCTCTGGGTGAAGTTGTGGGGCATTCCCCCCAAGCACCGCAGGGTGGACCGTCTCATGGCGGGGCTGACGATGCTGGGCCGACCGCTTGTAGTGGACGAGCTCTCTCTTATCCGCTCCGTCCCGGTGCGGATGCAGTTCGCGTGCCGCAAGCCGGAGCTGATGCGGGGCTCTGTCCAAATCTGGTTTAACGGGGAGGGTTTCCTCATCAAGCTCGAGCCCGAACTCGATCCCCCCCCCCCCCGTCGCGGGGCGCCGGCGCTGCTGCCCCCTCCCCCTCCGAGCAAGGACAAGGGTCCGGACCATGATGACTCTGACAAGGACAAGCAGCAGGACCGGGGACGTGACAAGGACCAAGACGCGAGCATGGAGGACGACTCCATCGACACGGCGGCCTGGGAGAAGCTAGGGATTCGGGGCGCGCGCTCTCCGGCGGCTCGAACCCGCCAGGTGGACGCTTCGGCCTCGGCGGTCACCATGGACGTCGAGGTGGCAAACCAATACGGCTCCAATCTGGGGCTGGGCTCCCCACCTTCTGCTGCTCTGCTTGACAAGGGGACGACGGCGTCTTGTGCCACGGGCGTGCCAGCGGGGGAGCGCACTCCGCTAGTGCTGTCTCCAAGCTCTACCCTCCCGCCCATGACCAAGTCGCTGGCTTCGGGAGGGCTGGGAGCAGCAATAGCGGCTCGGTCCAGTAGGCTAAGAAGCTGGCCGGGCGCAAGATCAACACCAAAGGCGTCCGCTCCATGGATCCGCTGGGCGCGCCTCCTACTCCCCGTCAGACGGTGATGGCGCTCGCTTCCCCCCTTGCACTTCCTATAGGCGACGTCCTGGCCCAGGAGGATTCCAAGGCGGCACCGATCGTGCAGGCGTGGCGGTCCAAGGCGGTGCCATCGGTCCCGGTCCACTCCAGCTTGCGCTCCAAGGGCGCCAAGGCGGGTCTTCCGGCGATGCAACATGTGTGGCTCATCCAGGCCCAGAAGAACCTCGATCTCTCAGGTAATCCTCCTCCGCGCTTTTCTGTCATGCATACTTTTACGGATGATCATCTCAGTGAGGTTTTAGAGGAGAGTGGGGTGGCTGCGTCGTGTCTAGGTGGCACGCGCGAGCCGCTTCCTCTGCTGCGTGCAACAGAGCAGGCGCAAGCCGCACTCGCAGCTGCGGCTGCGGCGCGCGCAGACCAGGTGGTACAGGAGGCAGGGGATCCTCTTGCACTAGCGGTCCGGCCCGACAAGGGGGCTTTGGCAACAGGGGTTGCCCCCCTCCCTCACCTTGTCGGGCCAAGGTGAGGCGTGTGGCCAAAGCGGTGTCTTCGAGAGGCATCCGCCTTTGCAATAGGATTATTTAGATGCGGGCTATATTTTGGAATATCCGTGAGTTCGGCCACGTGGGCCGCCACTCTCAGCTCAAGGAATTCATGCGAAAAGAGGGGATTGACATTATGGCCTTGCAGGAAACCATCAAAGTGGACTTTAGACATCACGAACTGCTGGCCATCGATCCCCTCGAGAGGTTTTCGCGGAACCATGTCGCGGCGTCTAGGCACTCCGGGGGGATGTTGCTTGGTTTTGACAGTGCCGTGTACGAGGTGCTCGCATGGGATGCCGGCGTCTTCTTTATGGCTGGCCACGTTCGCCACCGCTGTCGAAGTGGGAGATGGTGGTGATTTAGGTCTACGGCCCGGCCGATAACTCGCGTTCGGCTGTTTTCCTGGGCGAGCTACAGCAGAAGGTTCTCGCTGTTAATTCCTCTCGTGATTGGGGGGGGGGGCTTTAACCTGATTCGCTCGGGAGCAGACAAAAACAACGATAACATAAACTGGCCAAGGGTAGCCATGTTTAATAATGCCATTGCCTCCATGGCTCTTAGGGAGGTGGCCAGGTCGGGGGCGCGCTTTACTTGGACTAACAAGCAGCTGGCCCCGATTAGATCTGTGCTAGATAGGGTGTTCATCTCGCTTGATTGGGAGCTGGTTCACCCTCTGTGTTCGCTAGTGGCAGAGACAAGAATCGGGTCTGACCACATTCCCCTGATTCTATCTTCAGGGGAGGATAGGATCCGTAGAAATCCTTGCTTCTTTTTCAAAACTGCTTGGTTTGAAAACCCGGAGTTTGCCTCCATCTTCAGGGCGAAGTGGCACTCTTGTGTTAGCCAGGTGGGAAGCCAGCGGGGCCCAATGGACTTTTGGATCGCGGCAGGGAGCCGTCTCCGGTCCAGCCTCAAGGGATGGGGGCCAACATGGGCCGTCAGGGTAAGGTGCTCAGGGAGGGCATTCTTGCTGAGATCAAACCTTGACCAACAGGCGGACGTGCGGCCTTTCTCTGAACAGGAATGGGCTAGTCGCTACGCCTTGGAGGACCAGTGCGATCTACATTGCGTCGTAAGAAGAGTCTTCGAGGCGTCGAGGTGGCCTTAAATGGACACTGAAAGGGGATGCTAACACGAAATACTTGCATGCCTACGCCAATGGGCGACGGCGTAGGTGCACGATCCTTCGCTTACAGTCAGATCAGGGGCTCTTGCTGACTCAGGAGGCTATTGTGCATCACGTTTATGAGTTCTACTTGCAGCTCATGGGGACGAGTGAGGAGCAGCGTGCAGGGATTCGCGCTGACCTGTGGGACCCCTCACAACTTGTCACCGATAGGGAGAATGAGGAGCTGGGGCTTGCATTCTTACCCGAGGAAATCGACGCGGCTCTTGGTAGCATGAAAACCGACACGGCGCCAGGCCCGGATGGGTGGCCTGTGGCCATGTTCAAGCGTTTCTGGTCCATCCTTAAGGGGCCCATGTTTGAGATCTGTAGCGGTTTTATGCGAGGGACGGTTGATATCGCCAGGCTTAACTTTGGGATTCTTTCGCTTATCCCTAAGGTAGCAGGCGCTGACAACATCCATCAATTTAGGCCGATCGCGTTAATCAACGTCCCTTTCAAGATCTGCTTCAAAGCCACCACCACCCGTCTAGTTCCGATCGCTCACCGCATCATTAGCCGCACCCAAACGGCGTTCATCGAAGGCCGCAACATCCTGGAGGGCTCGCTCGTGCTTCAGGAAATCATCCATGAACTTAAACGTAATAGGGAGCCGGCTATCCTTCTCAAATTAGACTTCAAAAAAGCGTATCATTGCGTCAACTGGCACTTCTTGCGTCAGGTGCTTTTGTCTCGGGGTTTCTCGGGCATGTGGGTTCATCGAGTCATGCAACTGGTCACGGGAGGCCAGACTGCGATCTCGGTTAACGGGGAAGTTGGTAATTTCTTCCGGAACAAGCGGGGACTGCGTCAGGGTGACCCAATGTCTCCGCTCCTGTTTAACTTCGTGGTAGATGCCCTCGCGGCAATGCTACGGAGGGCACCGCGGCTGGCCACATTAAGGGAGTGGTTAGCCATCTCATCCCAGGGGGGTTTCACACCTTCAGTATGCGGACGACACTTTGCTACTGTTCCAGCCGGACACGCATAGCATTGCTACGGTGAAAGCAATTTTACTGAGCTTTGAACTCATGTCCGGCCTTAAAATCAACTTTCACAAGTGTGAAATGCTGCCTATGGGGATGGACAGCGAGGAGGGGCGACGTATCGCTTATCTCCTCAATTGCAAAGTAGGGAAATTCCCTTTTTCGTACCTAGGTTTGCCCCTGACCCCTTATCGAGTGACCATCGATGAATGGTCCCCCCTCACGGGGAAGGTAGGAAGGAAAGTAAGCCCTTGGCGGGGCAAATTCATGTCCTCTGCAGCACGTCTTGTTCTGACCAACTCAAGTCTTTCCTCGCTGCCAATGTTCGCAATGGGGCTGTTTCTTCTGGCCGAGGGGGTCCATGCCAGATTGGATATGCCGCGCGCCCGTTTCTTTTGGGAAGGGACGGGCCTCAAGCACAAATATCATATGGTCAAGTGGGCTGCGGTTTGTTGCCCCAAGTCTTTGGGTGGACTGGGGATCACCAATACTGTTGGGGAACATAGTAATTTCAAAAAAATTCCTACGCACACACAAGATCATGGTGATGCATAGCAACAAGAGGGGAGAGTGTTGTCTACGTACCCTCGTAGACCGAAGCGGAAGCGTTGACGCAACGTAGAGGAAGTAGTCGTACGTCCTCTCGGTTCAACCGATCCAAGCACCGTTACTCCGGCACCTCCGAGTTCTTGACACACGTACAGCTCGATGACGGACCCCGAACTCCGATCCCGCAGAGGCACGGGGAGGAGTTCTTGTCAAGACGACAGGCGTGGACGATCTTGATGTTCTCTTGTCGCAGGCTTCGCCTAAGCACCGCTACAATATGACCGAGGTGTAATATCGTGGAGGGGGGCACCGCACACGGCTAAGGAACGATCTCAATGATCAACTTGTGTGTCTATGGGGTGCCCCCCGCCCCCGTATATAAAGGAGGAAGGGAGGAGGAGGCCAGCCTAAGGGGGAGGCGCGCCCTAGGGGGGGCAAACCTACTCCAAGTAGGTTTGGCCCCCCTTTCCTATTAGGAGTCGGAGAGGGAAGGAAGAGGGGAGGAGAGAGAGGAAGGGGGCGGCCCCCTCCCAATACAGATTGGGCTTGGGGGCACGCCTCCCTTGCTCCTTCTCCTCCCTTCCACTAAGGCCCAATAAGGCCCAGATACTTACCGGGGTTCCGTAACCTCCCGGAACTCCCAGATAATCCCAATCTCATCCGGAACCTTTCCGTGTCCAAATATATCCGTCCAATATATCAATCTTTATGTCTCGACCATTTCGAGACTCCTCGTCATGTCCGTGATCACATCCGTGACTCAACAACCTTCGTACATCAAAATACATAAACTCATAATATAACCGCTATCGAAACCTTAAGCGTGCGGACCCTACGGTTCGAGAACAATGTAGACATGACCGAGACACGTTTCCGGTCAATAACCAATAGCGGGACCTGGATGCCCATATTGGTTCCTACATATTCTATGAAGATCTTTATCGGTCAAACCGCACAACAACATACGTTGTTCCCTTTGTCATCGGTATGTTACTTGCCCGAGATTCGATCGTCGGTATCCAATACCTAGTTCAATCTCGTTACCGGCAAGTCTCTTTACTCGTTCCGTAATACATCATCTCGCAACTAACTCATTAGTTGAAATGCTTGCAAGGCTTAAGTGATGTGCATTACCGAGAGGGCCCAGAGATACCTCTCCGACATTCGGAGTGACAAATCCTAATCTCGAAATACACCAACTCAACAAGTACCTTCGGAGACACCTGTAGAGCACCTTTATAATCACCCAGATTACGTTAGACGTTTGGTAGCACACAAAGTGTTCCTCCGTAAACGGGAGTTGCATAATCTCATAGTCATAGGAACATGTATAAGTCATGAAGGAAGCAATAGCAACATACTAAACGATCGGGTGCTAAGCTAACGGAATGGGTCATGTCAATCAAATCATTCAACTAATGATGTGACCTTGTTAATCAAATAAAAACTCCTTGTTCATGGTTAGGAAACATAACCATCTTTGATTAACAAGCTAGTCAAGTAGAGGCATACTAGTGACACTCTATTTGTCTACATATTCACACATGTATTATGTTTTCGGTTAATACAATTCTAGCATGAATAATAAACATTTATCATGATATAAGGAAATAAATAATAACTTTATTATTGCCTCTAGGGCATATTTCCTACAAATACAAGGCTCCAGAACATTGCGTTAATGTGCAAGTGGCTCTGGAAGCTGTCGCAAGGCGCAACCGGCTTGTGGGCTGATATCCTAAGGGCCAAATATTTTCCTAACATCCTAAGGGCCAAATATTATCCTAATGGTAATTTTTTGGAAGGGGCAGCTGGGGGCTCCCCTTTCTGGCAAGTTCTTTGGGCAATTAGACCCGTCTTTGACCTTGGAGCCAAATTTAGCATCGGCAACGGCCGATCCGCCCGCTTCTGGCTTGATTTCTGAGTGGGTTCAGGCCCCCTTTGGGAAGTGTTCGCCGAATTGTACTCGCTCGCAGTCTAGCCCAACCACAGCGTGGCCGAGGCTCTGGCCTCCCCACAGGCCATTGCGTTTCGCCGCAACTTGACAGCCCAAGAGTCAGCAAGGTGGGATACCTTGCTTGACCTGATTTCCCCAGTGACGCTCTCTGAGGACCCAGACCGGGTGTCCTGGCATCTCAACGCCTCTGGGAAATTCTCCGTCAAGTCCTTATACCACAAGCTGTGCCAAGGGGAGCCCTAGCGTGAGGTCAAGGGGCTGTGGCATGCCCGCGTTCCGTTAAAGATAAAAGTCTTTCTCTGGCAGATGCTCCGAGACAGGCTTCCCACGTCCATCAATATAGCCAAGCGGAACGGCCCAGGCATGGGCCCCTGTGCGTTATGTGGGGCACCAGAAAACGCGACCCATGTTTTCTTCCACTGCCCTCTCGCACGCTTTGCTTGGAGCACAATGCGTGAGGCGGCCGGGGTCACTTGGGACCCTCGCTCCTCCTCGAACCTTCTGGACATGCTGGATTCGGTCCAGGGTCAGCCCAAACGGGTGCTTTGGGCGTGTACTGGGGCAATGCTTTGGTCCTTATGGCTTACTCGCAATAAATTTACCATCGAAGGCACCTTTCCGTCGCACCCGGCTAACATTATCTGCAAAGCTCTATTCTCCTGCAGCAATGGAGTCCGTTGGTGAAGCAGAAGGACTTTGACATCTTCAAGCATGCACAAGAACGCCTCCGTCAGGTCTATGTGGCAGCTAGGGAGCCGATCCAGCCCACCTAAGGGTGGGAGCTTTGCTTTTGTCTAGCGAGCCCGCGTGCTCATCTTCAGGCCATGGCCTTGTATCCCGCTCGCTTTCCGGCTTTGAACCCTCCCAGTTTCTAGTATTCGTGATGGCCGTGGGCTTTTGGTTATGCCCTTGTAATGAACTTATGATCGCTACTCTGCCTGTTCCGTTGTGTGCTTTATTAATTTAAAGTCGAACGCTTCTAGCGTCTTCGTTCTAAAAAAAGGATCGAATGATGCATTGCGAGGGAGCGTGCGTATGTACGTATGGGTAAGGCTCGCTAGATGGCGTAGACTGCACGTCGTACTAGGCACGCATCCGGAAGTCGCCGCTCGCCTGCACCGCCTGGTCGATCCCCAATTCCCCGATTATCACCATTTATTGTATCAATTCAGTTAGAGTAAATTCTATTCTTTTATCCTCAAGATTGAACTTTGTGACAGATGTCACAGATATGATCACGAAAAGTTCTCAATTTATACCCCAATTGATGCACCTTGCTGCCACATCTTACCCCCTAGCAAAGCTTTTCCCATTTTTTGGTACATGATGAGCCATGTAGGTAGTTTATTAATTTCTGTTTTTTTTAGCTGTCTTTTTTTCCGTCACCGGCCTAGACTGGACCAGTCGCCGCGCCCAACCAATGGAGCCGAGCTCCGCACCCCATCTAGCCCGGTTGGCTCGCGCCACATGCACGAGCTCTCAGCGCACCTTTTTTGCATCTTCAGCTAATTGCTCCACCACCACTCCTCCCACTCCTTGTTTTCTTTTCTTTCTCGACAATATTGCAACCGAGGAGATGAAGGCGACAGAGAACTTGCCGGAACAGTTAGCACGACCGCGGTCATGATGGTATATATGCTCTACTCCTTCTTCTCCATCTCCTGTGTCAGAACATATCTGCAGTGCTCTGTTATGGAGGACAAGAAGATGCAGTGCTCCTTGATCCGCCTTCTTTACTCTCTTACCTCTTGATCTGTTTTCTCTATTATTGTGGATAGAACAATGCTGGCTAGAACAGTTTGATGAGGATATACTACTGGTCCTTATAAGGTTTTGCCAAAAAAAGAAGCATCTTTTCTGAAGATGTTGAATCTTGGTAGAAGGACAGGTTGATCCGTTGATGTAGGCACGACCTTGGACATGCCGATGATTTGTCTCCATCTTTTACGATGCAATGAACTCCTCCAATATCCATGATAAAATCTCGCAACTACGCGAAGCAATGCACGGAACCTAAAGATGAGGTGACGACGACCAACGGACAATTCCTCGACACAAGAGGAACCTCCGCCCTAATAGACATAACCAGCGCGCAACCCGTCGGTGAAAACGGACCTCGAGCCAAGTGCAACTTTCATGCAGAAAATTCACACAAAATAAATAACAACGACGCCCAAAAAGGGTAGCTTAATAGTCGATACACATATTGTCTGCACCGAAGAAAAATCTTTACCTATATATACAATAATAAAGCACACATTGTTTGGTCGGTTCACCATCGCAGACTTTTCCCAGAAAAGCCCTTGTGTTTTCTAATAATTCAACCCGCAGTCCCTTTTTAAGTGGATTTGGAAAAACGTTCATTCTTAAAAAAAGGTTCTAGCGTTTTTTAGTATTCAACCCGCGATCCTTGGCAACACCTCGGGTGGCTAGGCATGGGGTTGGATGGCCAGATGGGCACAGATGGGCACGACCAAAGCTACACGGGCCAGCCGGATGGCGAAGCAGCAGGAGACGGGGCGTCTCGGTGGTGTTGGTTGTGCGCGTGTGGTGGAGGAGGTTGGAGCAGCAGTCACAGTCTTGGTAGTAGGGCGAGGTGTGGATGACCGCTAGGAAGGCAAGCAGCGACATTGCCGGTAGCGCTGCACGCGGCAAGAAAAGGTGGCTCTCGAGGCGAGCAGGCCGCTTGAGTGGAAGAGGTCGGCCATGGTGATCACGTGACGCAGCAAGAGGGTGTCGAGGTGCAGGCGAGTTGGTGTCTCACAGAAGGAGATGGACAGGGCCTGTTGGAACATGCGGTACGGTAAGCTAGCGCCAAATAATTTTTTTCTACCGCGCACCCAAGATCATGCTGCTGGAAATAGATCATGGGATCAGGTTTACCACTAGACGCGCAGTCACCGCAGCGGAAGTAGAGTTGGTGATGCGTGTAATCGATCTCCCGGGGCATCTCCTCCTCGTGTCGCCGAACTCCCCGAACAGTGAAGACCCGCGAACGGTGATCTCCCGCGAAAGGTTCGTTCGAGCACCGCAAGTGCGATGCCTCCAAGTATCCACACATGCGGGGGCAGCGTTGAGCGGCGGACTCCTAGATTCGGTCGCATGACATGGGCGTGGGGAGTGGCGGCGGCAGCTGTCCAGGGTGGCCAAAAATATCAACCCT
The DNA here is from genome assembly GCA_021437245.1 of Aegilops speltoides. Classification (NCBI taxonomy): domain Eukaryota; kingdom Viridiplantae; phylum Streptophyta; class Magnoliopsida; order Poales; family Poaceae; genus Aegilops; species Aegilops speltoides. The sequence continues at coordinate 149,005,314 of CM038143.1, forward strand.
AAGTGGTGGGCCCACTCCCCTTTATATAGACCTCCTAAGTAGGCTCAACACTTGAGCCCACTAGGAGTCTACATCCATTTTTCACTCGGATCCAATCCGAATGGGCTGCAGCCCCTTAAGTGTGCAACCCTATAGGTTTCACGTACACATGGACACGACCATAGTCGATAGTTGGTTGCAGCTCCTAGCAGGACGTGCCAACTCCCATGTGTGCGTAAAGTCGTTTGACGAATCTTGACAATGTGTCATATGCAACATTCATTTTGCCTCACGATATTTGTTGTCAAGCTCAAGGCGAGTGCCTGTCAACCTTGTGATAGCTTAACCTATCTTCTCGAAACCGTGATACGGATTCCCGAACTGGGTTAACACTTAACCCAAATCGCATGGCCATGCTTTCCGAATCTGATCACTCGAGAGGGCCCAAAGAATATCTCTCTGTCACAGCCCTAGCTTTAGCTTTGCTTGTGGGCTAGTCTTGGTTGTTGCATCATGTTTAAATTTTGCTTAAACTTGAAATGGGGATTGACCAAACCCTAGCACAAAATGAATTCAACTAGGTTCAACTAAAATATTTTCAATGAGTCCAAATGGCTTTCAAAAATGTTCATCATTTCTGGAAATGCTGGAGACATAACCAGGGGTGTTGCACATTTTTTCCATGACTCACTTGGGCTCTGAATTAAATCTTATAGTATTTGCATTTGGGCATTAAAATGCTATTAAATATTTTAAATGCTCAAATAATCATAAACTAAAATGTTTACTGTTGGATATATTCCAAACAGTAGTCATGATTAGTTTCATGATTTTTGGTAATGCCCTGACATTTTCAATAAAGCCCTAAAGATTATAGAAAATAGAAAACAGGAAATAAAAGAGAGAGAGAGAGACTTACCTGGACCTACCTTCTATGCAGCCCACCTGGCCGGCCCAGCTGGCAGCCCAGCCAACTGGCCTAGCCCACCACCGCCTCCTCCCCAGTCGTCTTCCTCCTTTGCCAGGAGGACGGGCGCGTGCCCGACGCACGTGCACCGCCGTGCGGCCACCTCCTGCCTGCTTGCTCGCTGCTGGAGACGGCCCCGAGCGCCACGCACTCCCCCTCAACCGCCGCGTACCCTCTCACTCTCCTGTGCCCATTCCCCTCCTCTCCCTCGCTCTCTCGCGCGACGCCCGAGGACCACCGTCGCCGTCGTTCGCCTTTGCCGTGGCCACCAGCATCCCCATGCCAAGCCAGCTAGTCCACAAGCTCCACCTCATCTGCCTCTTCCTCCCCGACGATTCTCCCGGCCTCGGACGCGCTGCTTCATCGTCACCATCGCCGTTTCCGTCGCCGGCCACCGAAGGTCATCGCCGCCGATTCGGGAGCTACCGGACGTCCCCGACCTCGCCCTCGCGCTCGTTGGACTCGCTGTGAGCACCTGCATCTAACCCCCTAACCCCGCTGCCTCTTGCTCGCCGTAGCCGTCGCCCCCTTGCTGCCCGCAGCACGTCGCCGGCCGAGCTCGCCGTCAACGTAGTTCTGGTGACCATTTGGTCACCCCGGCGACTCCAACACGCTCGTAGCACCCCGTAGAGCAGGCCCAGCGCATCAGTTGGCTCGCTTGCGAGCTGCAACACCGAACCCGCAACTCACCCGAGCTTCGGCCGCCGCTGAGCTCATCGCCGGCGCCACTCCGGCCACTCCCCGGCCGCGCCACCACCACAGTTGGATGCGGACGAGTGTCCGCATCCCGTTGCTGTGCTCCGCACGCCAAACGGCGCTCTGTAGGCGAAACCCGCAGCACACCGCCGCGTCCGGCCTCGCCGGCGGCTAAACGCCGGCGAGTTGACCCTGTTGACTGAGTTGACTAGGTGGGCCCAGTTTGACCCTTGGGTCCATGACAGCTGGGGCCCGCCCTGCTAACTAACACAGGATTAGCGCTAACTAAATTTAGTTAGTTTAACTAACTACTGACAGACGGGACCCACTGGTCAGTTTGACCTGGACGTCCCCGTTGACCTCTGACGTCACCTTGACGCAGTGCTGACGCAATAACTCATTTTCTGGATTTATTCTTTTGCAGGAAATTCCAGAAAATAACCAAAACTTCTAAAAATCATAGAAAATCAACCGTAACTCCAAATGAAATAAATTATATATGAAAAATGATCAGAAAAATCTAATCTATCCATCTGCACCATTTTCATGCATGTTTGAACAACTTAAAGTTGCGGTATAAGACAATTTGAATAAATGGCATATGAAATGCCTTACATGGAGTTTGAATTTGAACCTAGTGTTCAAACCAACTCCATTTAACTTGATGCTAGTTGCATTAGGTCAATCATCGGCATATTGCCATGTCACATTCATGCATCATATTGTTGCATGGCATTGATTGTGTTTCCTCTTTGTTTGTCGGTGATTGTTCCCTCTCAATAGACGTGGTTCCGACGATTATTCGATAACAACGATGAAGTTCTATATTATATTCAGAAGTGCCAGGCAAGCAAAACCCCCTTGTTCATTCCGATACAAACCCACTCTCTCGCTCCTGCTCTCTTTTACTGCATTAGGACAACATCGATTCAACTATTACTTGTTGCGGTAGTTGAACCCCTTTATCCTCTGCATGACCTGTCATTGCCACAGTAAATAGATGAAACCCACTAGCATGAGTAGGAGTTGTTTGAGCCTTGATGTGCCTACTCATTCATGCTTGTTTGTCATGCCTGCTGTTGCTTATAGTTGAGTCAGGTCTGATTCATCGGGGATGAATCAGAGGTGCGTGAACATGTCCTATTGTGTGCGAGTTAAGTGTGTGAACACGATTTGGTAAAGGTAGCGGTGAGAGGCCATGTAGGACTACATGGTGGGTTGTCTCATTAAAGCCGTCCTTAGGAACTGAGTTCTGTGTTTCTGATCCTTGATTCAGCTACTACCATGCATTGGGCCCTGAAATATGACCCCGCTCGACTTCTTAATCACCCTTGTCCTCTGTCCAAGAGTTGCAAGTAGTTTCTGGTGTTTGTAGTATGCTGAAGGCCGTGCGCAGCGTTGACCGGAGGGGTGGGCTGTGATGCGGTAGGCACGGGCCTGATGTACCGGCGCCTGCTTGGTGTCTCGGGAACCCTGCACACATCGTTTGGGGCTGTGAGCAAAACTCCGGCCGGATCTCCTCGCGGATGGAACCCGAATAGGCAATAAACCTGGACTAGAGACTTGAGTGTTTAGGTAGGTCGTGGTCTACACCCACGTCGACTTTCGCTTGAAGTCTGCCGAGCACATGTCGTGTGCAGACGCTAAGCGGTGGAAACATGTATGAAGAAGTACACCCCTGCAGGGTTAACATCATCTATTCGAATAGCCATGTCCGCGGTAAAGGACTTCTGGGTTGCCTATAACAGTTCATAGACAAGTGAAAGTGGATACTCTAAAATGCGCAAGATAAGCGTGAGTGCTATGGATGGCGTTCTCGTAGGGAGACAGGAGCGGATCCATAGTGGTGTATTGATATGGTGAATATGTGGACTCGTAGCGCCACCTCAAAAGAGTTACTTGCAATGTAGTTTAGGATAGCCACCGAGTCAAAGCTGGCTTGCTGCAGTTAAACCCCACCATCCCCTTTGTTGATAATGATGCATATGTCGTTAGTTCTGATGTAAGTATTGCTGGGTACATTTGTACTCACGTTTGCCTATTTTATGTTTTTACAGAGAGACTTCGATCTCGCTAGTAGTTCCGCGTGGACTTCGACGTTTAGCTTGTTACCTCAGCTACGATCTTGTGCCCTCGGCAGGATCTGGTAGATAGTCAGGCTTCTCAGCCTTTTTCATATGTAGATGTCTGTACTCAGACATGTTAAGCTTCCGTTTGTGCTTTGACTTGTATGCTCTGAATGTTGGGTCATGAGACCTATGTTTGTAATATCTCGCTCCTCGGAGCCTATTGAATAAAATACTTGAGTCGTAGAGTCATGTTGTGATGCCATGTTGTATCTGCACATATCGAGCATATTGTGTGTATGTTATTGAAATGCTTGGTATGTGTGGGATCTGACTATCTAGTTGTTTATCCTTAGTATCCTCTCTTACCGGGAAATGTCTCCTAGTGCTTCCAATCGAGCCATGGTAACTTGCTACTGCTCCGAACACTTAGGCTGGCGGCATGTGTCCTTCTTCGTTCACGTGTCCGTCCTTCGGGAAATGTCACATGACGAATACCGAGTCTGTTAGCCCTTCTGACCGGTTCACCGAGTCCGCTAGCCCGTGCTACAGCACTGGATTCACTCACGATGACCGACATCGCTCAATGTTGGGTCATGGATGCCTCCCTCGTAAGTTTGTGCCACTTTGGGTTTACGACTAGCCATGTCGGCCGGACTCTTTATCATATGGATGCTAGCGACACTATCATATCGTGTGCCAAAAGGCATAAACGGTCCCGGCAAAGGTAAGGCGACACCCGTGGAATACCGTGTGTGAGGCCGCAAAGTGATATGAGGTGTTACATGCTAGATCGATGTGGCATTGAGTCGGGGTCCTGACAGCTTTGGTATCAGAGCCTGACTGCCTGTAGGATTACCAAGCCAAACCGGTCGAAGTTGTGTCTAGAAATGCTTTAGCTATGTAAGGGAATTGATTGGGGAAGGGAACGTAAGGCTCTTTTTACTCCTTATACCTCATGGCCTTCTGATCTGAGTCATCCTCTTCTCTTCTACGGGGATTAAGAACTAGACCTTCTCATCTATCTATCAGGATGACGTGTTACTAATCCATAGACTTATAGAATTGATAGTTTCAAATCTCAGTTCAGCTTTTACTACTTCTGTATGTTCATAGCTGGTCTCAGAACCTTGCTTTTGTGATGTTGAGTGGTTATGCCACCATTTCTGCAGGATATCTCAAATCTTTTGAGCATTTACAACCGTTATGTTGTCCGAGTCATCCCAGGTTTCTAAATAGTCTGATGCATTTGCAAATCCTTTCTTTCCGTTCCCGATGTCCTTTATGGTTAGAATAAGCACACTAACCGGTGCGTTGAGGTAATTTATTGCCTTGACATATATGTTGGAGCTATTATTAAGATCCTAGGTGTTTTAGGGAGTCACCTAGTAATCTAGCAATGTTTAGTGTTCCCAGTGTGAAGATCCTGGCCATCATTCTCGAAAGCATCTCGTGATGCTACTTAGGAGTAGGTATTCTATTCCTGGGTTCTTGAACCCGAGATTCACCTGTTGGGGAACATAGTAATTTCAAAAAAATTCCTACGCACACGCAAGATCATGGTGATGCATAGCAACGAGAGGGGAGAGTGTTGTCTACGTACCCTCGTAGACCGAAGCGGAAGCGATCACAACATAGAGGAAGTAGTCATACGTTCTCCTCGCGATCCAACCAATCCCAGCGCCGTCACTCCGGCGCCTCCGAGTTCTTGACACACGTACAGCTCGGTGACGCTCCTCGGGCTCCGATCCAGCAAAGCTCCGGAAGAGAGTTCCACAAGACGACGGCGTGGTGATGATCTTGATGTTCTATCGACGCAGGCTTCGCCTAAGCACCGCCACGATATGACCGAGGTGGATTATGGTGGAGGGGGCACCGACACGGCTAAGGAACGATCTCAAGGATCAACTTGTGTGTTCTAGGGTGCCCCCGCCTCGTATATAAAGGAGCAAGGGGAGGGCCGGCCGCCTAGGGGCGCGCCAAGGAGGGGGAGTCCTCCTCCTAGTGGGAGTAGGACTCCCTTTCCTAGTCCAACTAGGAAGGAGGAAGGGGAAGGAAGGAGAGGAGAGGGAGAGGGAAGGGGCCGCCCCCTCCTTGTCCTATTCGGACTGGGGCGCCACCTCCTAGTGCGGCCCTCTCTCCCTCTTGGCCCACTAAGGCCCATAACTTCCCGGGGTTCTGTAACCCCCAAGCACTCCGATTTTCTCCGGAAACTTCCAAACCTTTCCGTGTCCGAATATAGCCGTCCAATATATCAATCTTTATGTCTCGACCATTTCGAGACTCCTCGTCATGTCCGTGATCACATCCGGGACTCCTAACTCCTTCGGTACATCAAAATACACAAACTCATAATATAACCGTCATCGAAACCTTAAGCATGCGGACCCTACGGTTCGAGAACAATGTAGACATGACCAAGACACGTCTCCGGTCAATAACCAATAGCGGGACCTGGATGCCCATATTGGCTCCTACATATTCTACGAAGATCTTTATTGGTCAGACCGCATAACAACATACGTTGTTCCCTTTGTCATCGGTATGTTACTTGCCCGAGATTCGATCGTCGGTATCCAATACCTAGTTCAATCTCGTTACCGGCAAGTCCCTTTACTCGTTCCGTAATACATCATCTCATAGCTAACTCATTAGTTGTAATGCTTGCAAGGCTTAAGTGATGTGTATTACCGAGAGGGCCCTGAGATACCTCTCCGACAATCGGAGTGACAAATCCTAATCTCGAAATACACCAACCCAACATCTGCCTTTGGAGACACCTGTAGTACTCCTTTATAATCACCCGATTACGTTGTGATGTTTGGTAGTACCCAAAGTGTTCCTCTCGTAAACGGGAGTTGCATAATCTCATAGTTATAGGAACATGTATAAGTCATGGATAAAAGCAATAGCAACATACTAAACGATCGGGTGCTAAGGCGATGGAATGGGTCATGTCAATCGATCATTCAACTAATGATGTGACCTTGTTAATCAAATAACAACTCCTTTGTCTATGGTTAGGAAACTTAACCATCTTTGATTAACAAGCTAGTCTAGTAGAGGCATACTAGTGACACTCTGTTTGTCTATGTATTCACACATGTATTATGTTTCCGGTTAATACAATTCTAGCATAAATAATAAACATTTATCATGAAATAAGGAAATAAATAATAACTTTATTATTGCCTCTAGGGCATATTTCCTTCATCACCCTACTTACTTCATGTTGATAGTGTTTGCTCTTTCCTTTAGGTTATTAGTAACCTTTGCATTAGTCCTCGAGGTCCGTGGTATTTCCTTCTTCCAAATACTATGAACCGCTTATGGCAGAAGTTCCTCGCTGAACCGAAGGATCACAATCAGAGTACTCTTGAGGAGTTCTCCATTCATAATTGTGAATCTGCCAGTTCTACCTTCTCTGCGTGGGTTATCCAGAAGAAATGTGTTGAACCCGTTCGACATATTAATCTATGCATCCACAACTCAGAAAGTTATATGTTCCATGAGTTGTTCCTCCTTAGATGTCTTCTGACCTTCATCTATCAATTGATAGTCAAGAAAACGCGTGCATTCATCCATCGATGCCTATTACTCTTGTGGTCCGTCAAGTCATTCTTTTCTGGAATGACTAGGAGAAACAAACTCCAGTACCTTGTCCATTTCTAGGATTGGGTCAAAGCAGTTGTATTTCGCGGATCAAAATGCCAATCCAGCTATTGATTCTGTTCTACCCTGGAGTATTGCCATCTTATGTCAAGAATGTCATGGGAACTGTACAATCTCTTATGAATTCTTGATACAGTGATACTCTCGCCATCATTTTTCATTCCTTGGTCCACGTGTTGTTGCAACCGGAATACCGACAAATGGAATGTGATGTGTGAAATCAATACGCCTAGCAACTAGTTGCTTGGTAGTAAATTGACAATATTCTCATTCTTAGCGTGTTGGTTATTGAGTCATCACCCTAAGTATGATTGTGCTACCTAGCCCTTATTTTTGGTGCACTCTTTGATCAATGAGTTAGGATTGTGTCAAACCCTCGCTCTTTTGATCATATCATCTTGCCCTGAAAAGCAAGATTGTTCTCGGGGTTAGTAACATATCAGTGGTTCGTGATTTTTCGAATATCTTCTCGAAAGTATCACCAGGTCGTCACCCGACTGTTATGTTGAGCTCGTGATCAAGTTGGTTTCATATAAACCACCCCTTCTCCAAGAATCTGTGTTGCATACCCCTGAGCTGTTTGGTCAAGCTAAACAACAACTTGGAGAGTTGGAAGATAAAAGCTTGCCTGGCTTAGTTCATTTTAAGGGATATCTTTTTGTCTGTGTGTTGAAGAAAGATGATATCTTCATCGATTGATCCTTGTGACCAGTTGTTGGAGCTATTGTCTTGCCAAAACTTTGATTTGAGTATGGGTTATCCTCAAATCAAATCAGAACCAACGATGTTCGTAATGTTGTCTTACTCGTGAATTTTCCTCGAGCTTACACCATTATATCTTTTGGGTCTGACCAATACTATCACCTTGTTCACATAGTTATGGAATTCCATCTCCATGGGAGTCTGGATGAATTGCTGTTGAGCCCATCGACAACATTCTTGTCTTCTCCATAGTTTTGTTGAACATTAAGCTAGTGTTTGAAACTTTTTAAGGCATTTGTTCATGCTAGCTCATGAAGCATATGTTCGGGTGTAAGAAGTGACTTCCTCTAGTTCATGTGCATTTGATGCAAGTTGCCGCCGTGAATTCGAGAAAGTCAATGTTGCCTCCTCTGGATTCATCCCAAGTCAGTCATGCATGTGCGAAGTATGCTATGGTTTGACAGGCTCGCTACCTCCATTCCACATGTATCCCCTAGTACACCAAGCCACTGATTGATTTGTTCAAGGAGAAGAAGTTCCTTCTTAAGAGCAAGACTTATGCAAGGACTTTGTTATCCTCGATGATGGTTCCCCTCCTGAACTCGGTAGTGTTTTATTATAAGACTACTTTGTGGTCATGCTTGTCTTGGACGACATGTTCACATGTTGTAGCAGAACCAGCTCGTGTTTTGGAGCTTACTACCATAGTCCATTTCCCGAGAATCTCGCAACGTCATCTCATCAATTTGTGTTGCAAACTTTCATTTTTCTTTCTAGACTTGATGTGTCTGGACTATTCTAACACCAACCAGATCTGAATCTTAGGCAGATATGATGGTTGGAATGTGTCCCAAGAATTATAATATTGGTCTCTCTGTACCCGGTAACGTGGATGTCGTGGCCCACACACCTAGCCGGAAGGCCTATTATTGTAGTATCTTGGTTGAAGAAGTTGACCACCTCCCCATAAGGACTTCGTAGGATTTACTTCCATGGTTATTCCTTATGGATTTTTTTTGTGTTTCCGAAGTCCGACCTTTACTTGATGTTCTAGATATCAAACCATATCTATGAATGGGATACGCTAGTACATCAAGGGGAACATTAGAAGCGAAGTACTAAATGTCTCTCGGTCGATCATCTAGATTTGGTCCCCTTGGCCTCGCCAAGGTGAAATTTGAGAAAGTGTTATCTTCCTTTGCATCTGCATCGTCCATCGCTATTCATCATGGTGGTATGTTGTGTTGCCAGGATCCTTGACATGGATGTTGGTAAAACCTTGATGATTATGGAAATGCTCAAGTTCTTGAGAGCACGCACAAGCGCTAGGTGTTACCATGAGCACTAACTGGGATTTCTCTTAGTTCCCTCGGTTATGCTGTAACCCTTTCAGACAATGGATTCACTCTCTACTGTTGAGCTTCTCCCCAGTTACTAAAATCATCCCTTGTGTTGTTTTCAACAAGGTAATCCACATCATCCATACTAGTTCAAGTATGCCATTCTACCGAACTTCCTCGAACGATCGCTCGAGATTTGCCTTAGGATTGTATAGAGAGTTTCAGTGATCTCTATATCAAAGGGAATCCTTTTTGCTACTTAAGGTATTGATCCTACGAGTCACCTTCCTTGAGATGTCTCGATATGGTGTCTTGGAAACCTAACTCCTCGCTACGTTGACAACCGTTCACCACTCTTAAGTGTGAAATTGTTGTCTACCTGGTGAACCTCCATCATCTATTCCACTTCATCCCTCTAGATGTGTGCTTCATGTCTCAGCTCGAGAGATGTTGCTATGACTCACCCCGTGAGCTGATCCTGAGTTGTTCGATCTTCGAGAAGATCGATCCCTCTAGAGTTTTTTTCCTTTCCTTCCGTTGTCATGTTGGTTAAAGTTCTCAAGCAAGACGTCGAGATCAAGATGATGCAAAGAATCAACATCCTCGGGAAGGGTAGTTGGATCGAGTAGATCGTGATAGTTTTCGTGACCCCCTTCCTTCTTTCCTCACGACTTGAATCTCGGGACGAGATTCTTGTTTAGTGGGGGTGAGCTGTCACAGCCCTAGCTTTAGCTTTGCTTGTGGGCTAGTCTCGGTTGTTGCATCATGTTTAAATTTTGCTTAAACTTGAAATGGGGATTGACCAAACCCTAGCACAAAATGAATTCAACTAGGTTCAACTAAAATATTTTCAATGAGTCCAAATGGCTTTCAAAAATGTTCATCATTTCTGGAAATGCTGGAGACATAACCAGGGGTGTTGCACATTTTTTCCATGACTCACTTGGGCTCTGAAGTAAATCTTATAGTATTTGCATTTGGGCATTAAAATGCTATTAAATATTTTAAATGCTCAAATAATCATAAACTAAAATGTTTACTGTTGGATATATTCCAAACAGTAGTCATGATTAGTTTCATGATTTTTGGTAATGCCCTGACATTTTTAATAAAGCCCTAAAGATTACAGAAAATAGAAAACAGGAAATAAAAGAGAGAGAGAGAGAGAGAGAGAGAGAGAGAGAGACTTACCTGAACCTACCTTCTATGCAGCCCACTGCCGGCCCGGTGGCAGCCCATAGCCTGCCCACCCATCACCGCCGCCTCCCCTGTCGTCTTCCTCCTTTGCCAGGAGGACGAGCGCGTGCCCGACGCGCGTGCACCGCCGTGCGGCCACCTCCTGCCTGCTTGCTCGCTGCTGGAGACGGCCCCGAGCGCCACGCACTCCCCCTCAACCGCCGCATACCCTCTCACTCTCCCGTGCCCATTCCCCTCCTCTCCCTTGCTCTCTCTCGCGATGCCCGAGGACCACCGTCGCCGTCGTTTGCCTTTGCCGTGGCCACCGGCATCCCCATGCCAAGCCAGCTAGTCCACGAGCTCCGCCTCATCTGCCTCTTCCTCCCCGACGATTCTCCCGGTCTCGGACGCACTGCTTCATCATCACCATCGCCGTTTCCGTCACCGGCCACCGAAGCTCATCACCGCCGATTCGGGAGCTACCGGACGTCCCCGACCTCGCCCTCGCGCTCGTTGGACTCGCTGTGAGCACCTGCATCTAACCCCCCTAACCCCGCTGCCTCTTGCTCGCCGTAGCCGTCGCCCCCTTGCTGCCCGCAGCACGCCACCGGCCCAGCTCGCCGTCAACGCAGTTCCGGTGACCATTTGGTCACCCCGGCGACTCCAACACGCTCGTAGCACCCCGTAGAGCAGGCCCAGCGCATCAGTTGGCTCGCTTGCAAGCTGCAACACCGAACCCGCAACTCACCCGAGCTTAGGCCGCCGCCGAGCTCGTCGCCGACGCCACTCCGGCCACTCCCCGGCCGCGCCACCACCACGGTTGGATGCGGACGGCGCCCGCATCCGTAGAAGTGTGCTTCGCGCCAAACGGCGCTCAGAGGCGAAACCGCAGCGCGCGCGCGCGTCTCGCCTCGGGCTGGCGGCTAAACGCCGCGAAGTTGACCTGCTGACCGAGTTGACTTCGCTGTTGGAGTTGACCAGGTGGTCCCGGTTTGACCCTTGGGTCCATGACGGTGGGCCCGCCCGCTAACTAACCTGAGATTAGCGCTAACTAAATTTAGTTAGTTTAACTAACTATCGACAGACGGGACCCTTTGGTCGCTTTGACTCGACGCCCCGTTGACCTCGACGTCACCTCGACGCAGAAGGTTGTATAATAACTCATTTTCTGGATTTATTCTTTTGCAGGAAATTCCAGAAAATAACCAAAACTTCTAAAAATCATAGAAAATCAACCGTAACTCCAAATGAAATAAATTATATATGAAAAATGATTAGAAAAATCTAATATATCCATCTGTACCATTTTCATGCATGTTTGAACAACTTAAAGTTGCTGTATAAGACAATTTGAATAAATGGCATATGAAATGCCTTACATGGAGTTTGAATTTGAACCTAGTGTTCAAACCAACTCCTTTTAACTAGATGCTTGTTGCATTAGGCCAATCATCAGCATATTGCCATGTCACATTCATGCATCATATTGTTGCATGGCATTGATTGTGTTTCCTCTTTGTTTGTCGGTGATTGTTCCCTCTCAATAGACGTGGTTCCGACGATTATTCGATAACACCGATGAAGAACTATATTATCTTCAGAAGTGCGAGGAAAGCAAAACCCCCTTATTCATTCCGATACGAACCCACTCTCTCGCTCCTGCTCTCTTTTACTGCATTAGGACAACATCGATTCAACTGTTACTTGTTGCGGTAGTTGAACCCCTTTATCCTCTGCATGACTGTCATTGCCACAAGAATAGATGAAACCCACTAGCATGAGTAGGAGTTGTTTGAGCCCTGATGTGCCTACTCATTCATGCTTGTTTGTCATGCCTGCTATTGCTTAGAGTTGAGTCAGGTCCGATTCATTGGGGATGAATCAGAGGTGCTTGAACATGTCCTATTGTGTGCGAGTTAAGTGTGTGAACACGATTTGGTAAAGGTAGCGGTGAGAGGCCATGTAGGAGTACATGGTGGGTTGTCTCATTGAAGCCGTCCTTAGGAACCGAGTTCTGTTTTGTGATCGATGATTCAACTACTACCATGCATTGGGCCCTGAAATATGACCCCGCTCGACTTCTTAATCACCCTTGTCCTCTGTCCAGGAGTTGCAAGTAGTTTCTGGTGTTTGTAGTATGCTGGAGGCCGTGCGCAGCGCTGACCGGAGGGGTGGGCTGTGATGCGGTAGGCACGTTGCACGGTGTACCGGGCGCCCGTTTGGTGTCTCGGGAACCCTGCACACATCGTTTGGAGCTGTGAGCGAAACTCCGGCCGGATCTCCTCGCGGATGGAACCCGAATAGGCGATAAACCTGGACTAGAGACTTGAGTGTTTAGGTAGGTCGTGGTCTACACGTCGGCTTTAAGCTGAAGTCCGCCGAGCACATGTCGTGTGCGACGCTAAGTGGTGGAAACATGTATGAAGAAGTACACCCTGCAGGTTAACATCATCTATTCAATAGCCGTGTCGCGATAAAGGACTTGGGTTGCCTATAACAGTTCATAGACAAGTGAAAATGGATACTCTAAAATGCGCAAGATAAGCGTGAGTGCTATGGATGGCGTTCTCGTAGGGAGACGGGAGCGGATCCATAGTGGTGTATTGATATGGTGAATATGTGGACTCGTATGCACCACCTCAAAAGAGTTACTTGCAGTCGTAGTTTAGGATAGCCACCGAGTCAAAGCTGGCTTGCTGCAGTTAAACCCCACCATCCCCTTTGTTGATAATGATGCATATGTAGTTAGTTCGGATGTAAGTCTTGCTAGGTACATTTGTACTGACGTTTGCCTATTTTATGTTTTTGCAGAGAGACTTCGGTCTCGCTAGTAGTTCCGCGTGGATTTCGACGTTTAGCTTGTTACCTCAGCTACGATCTTGTGACCTCGGCAGGATCTGGTAAATAGTCAGGCTTCTCAGCCTTTTTCATTTGTAGATGTCTGTACTCAGACATGTTAAGCTTCCATTTGTGCTTTGACTTGTATGCTCTGAATGTTGGGTCATGAGACCTATGTTTGTAATATCTCACTCCTCGGAGCCTATTGAATAAAATACTTGAGTTGTAGAGTCATGTTGTGATGCCATGTTGTATCTGCACATATCGAGCATCTTGTGTGTATGTTATTGAAATGCTTGGTATGTGTGGGATCTGACTATCTAGTTGTTTATCCTTAGTAGCCTCTCTTACGGAAATGTCTCCTAGTGCTTCCATCGAGCCATGGTAGCTTGCTACCGCTCGAACACTTAGGCTGGCCGGCATGTGTCCTTCTTCGTTCTGTGTCTATCCTTCGGGAAATGTCACGCGATGAATACCGGAGTCCTGTTAGCCCGCCTGCCCGGTTCACCGGAGTCTGCTAGACCAAGGCTACTGACTGGATTCACTCGTGATGACCGACACGCTCGATGTTGGGTCATGGATGCTGTCCTCGTAAGTTTGTGCCACTTTGGGTTTACGACTAGCCATGTCGGCCGGGCTCCTTATCATATGGATGCTAGCGACACTATCATATACGTGTGCCAAAAGGCGCAAATGGTCCCGGGCAAAGGTATGGCGACACCCGTGGGAATACCGTGCGTGAGGCCGCAAAGTGATATGAGGTGTTACATGCTAGATCGATGTGGCATTGAGTCGGGGTCCTGACACTCTCCAATAGGAGGGGCAAATCCCATCTTGGTCAGCCATGTCTCACAGCATGTCTCATGACTCACCCGAAAGCTACCTTTATAACTGCCCAGTTACGGAGTACCATTTGATAGACTCTAAGTGAGTCGATCCTCATCCTGAGAACATGTGAGGACCTCAGGTCTAGGACATGGCATGCCCACGCACACTCGATCGGCCCATTACAGTGCCCCATGAATGCGATGCTAAAAAAATCGCTAAAAAGGTAGTTCACAGTTTGCTCATCCTGGGAATCGAACCCTGGACTACCATCCCAAGTGCGCTCGCTGCTAGCCACTACAACTAAAGAGGAATCATGATAAATACGCATCGCGAGGTTTTAAGACTAAATAGCGCTAGCAGACTTAAACCTATTTGAAAAGAATCCCGAACAATATTCCAAATTTTGATTTATTTTATGAAATTACGAAACATATTTGACAAACCCAAACAATTTTCTGAAATGTCGAACACAATTTCCAATTTCTGATATTTTTTCATAAACATGAACATTTTCCAAAATTTTGAACAAAATTTCCAAATGGGAACAATTTTTAAAATCATGAACATATTTTGAATTTTAAGAACATATTTTGAATTTTAAGAACAAATTTCGAAATGAAGAACAATTTAGAGAATCCCAAACAAATTTGAAACATGAACAATTTTTAATACGTGCACAAGAATTAGAAAACAAGAATATTTTTTAAAATTTGTGAACAATTTCTGAACTTTTTTCGTAAACATGAACATTTTTTGAATTTTACACAAAATTTCAAAATGGGAACAATTTTAAAAATCATGAACATATTTTAAAATTTTAGAACAAATTGGAAAACAAAGAACAATTTGGAAAATCCCAAACAAATTTTAAACACGAACAAGTTTTTAAATACGTGAACAAAAACTAGAAGAGGAGAACATTTTTGAAATTTGTGAACAACTTTTTAAAACATCAATTTTTTTTCTAAATCCCGGTCATTATTTAAAATTCTGTAAAAACGAACAAAACATCTTCAACAATTTTTGAAAAACAGAAACATTTTTTGAAATTCCCCCAAAAAAGTTTAAAAATGCAAACATATTTTAATATGTTTTTTTAAAACACAACCATTTTAAAAAATTGTAATTGTTGAAAAGTGCAAATTTTTTGATTTTCCAAACAATTTTTTAAACATGAACATTAAAAAAGAAATTAAATTTGAAATATAAAAAAGAAACAAAAAAGGAAAAAAGAAACAGTAAAGGAAAAGAAAAGAAAAAAGAAAGAACAAAAATAAACAAAAAAACAAAAAAACAAAAAAAAAACAAAAAACCAGTTCGGTGAACCTGCTAGAAGGTACCTAAAACAGAAAAAACTGGCTGTGAAACTCTAGAAGTTTCGCAAAACCGGAAACGATGGAACACGTTAACGGGCCGGCCCAGGTTACACCGCTCGCTCGCGAGTTTGTGTGAAGCCTCGACTGTTCGACGCAAAATGTGGCGAATAGGATATTCCTAGATTCTTCTAAAAAAAGTTAGATGCACAAAATAGTCCCACATCGTCCCTTTGCATTAAAATCCACCAAATCATATAGGTCGTAGTTTCACAAGAATCATCAAGCCGCCCAAGACAAGAAAAGAAGAAACAAGAGTGAGGCGCATGTCAAGATGATGTGCCGTTGCAGGTGAAAAAAAAAGAACAAAGAGAGGGGCTTGTTGGGACATGCCTATGCATGGGCTGGCTGGCTTGGGTTGAGCTGATGGTTCCGTGGTGTTGTGGATTGGCACGTGAAAAGAAAAGAATAAGAGAAGAAGGAAGAGAGGGGCTTGTGTGGCCGTGTGGGGACATGAAGATAGGAAGAGAAGCAAGAGGACTAACGAGCTTCCGTGGATTTATCACCTGGTGATCAGAGGTGTCCGGTTACCTTAGATAGTTGCAGATGGGTCTCTGAACATGTGGTTCATGGCTGAGAAGGAACAATTTAGCTATACATCAGTTAGCTGGTTTAAATTTGGCGTTAGCCGATTTTTGAATGAAGGAAGGAGAAGGAAGGAAAAGGGAGGACCTCGCCGGAGAGAAGGAAGGAGCTCGTTGTCATCACCCCAGTATCTATCTTAGGGTTCAGGGTGGGGCGATGGTGGGAAGGGGGCGGTAGTGCACTTCTGCCACATATACTATCGCTTTGGGAAATGATCTGCCTATACATATACTATCGCTTTGCGAAATACAAATCAACAAGAAGATTTGTTTGGATGATAGCAAGGAGATTATCCTAATGTACATTTTTTAGTTTTAAATTGCAGTAGATGCTACTCTGTCCGTCTATGCTCCACCATCACCATCATCATTATGAGTCAGCAAAATTATAAGTCCATGCTGGGAGGACTCACAAAAAGGTGGGCTAGAGTGTCATGACAAACCTCAAGGCACTGAGACTGATCATGTTCATCACGAATAGGTAGACAATATGACCACTACTGACGATGATGACAAAAGGAGGTGACAACATGAATGAGCCGTTTCGAATATGCGGTAATTTATATCTTTCCTTGCAACGTACGACCAATTTTCCCCGTATAACCTATCTATTACAACGCGCACACCTTAGTTTTATTGCCGACCCATCTACTTGCTTGAGAAGCTAATTTTTCTCATCTGAACTCTTTCCCACGTCTAACACAATGACCCTTTCTTTAACTAATACTACTAGATTGCATGCTTTATATTTTAGAGAACAACCAACTAGTACAAAGCTTGAACAAATTTTCCTAACTTGGTCTTTAATTTGTGCACGTCATCTAGAGTTATTCCCTGTGGGTGGTCCCCATCCAATTGAACAAATCTTAAATGTTTCCAAAAAATCCAGAAAAATTTATGAATGTTCACAAGGAATGTGACTACAACCCCTAAAAATTTCAGGTCGAAACTCGAAATGTACATTGAGAAACAAAATGTGAAATCCAGATGTAATTAGTGTCAATGTTGATTTTGTCCTTTTCTTGCACTATTCTTACCAGATTTCACATTTGGTTTCTTAATG
Source organism: Aegilops speltoides (assembly GCA_021437245.1). Classification (NCBI taxonomy): domain Eukaryota; kingdom Viridiplantae; phylum Streptophyta; class Magnoliopsida; order Poales; family Poaceae; genus Aegilops; species Aegilops speltoides. The sequence goes on from CM038143.1 coordinate 149,022,598, forward strand.
TGCATTTCGAGTTTGGACCTGAAATTTTTAGGGGTTGTATTTACATTCCTTGCGAACATTCACATTTTTTCCAGAAGTTTTTGAAACATTTATGAATGGTTTTTTTGAACTTGGAGCACCGGGAGTACCTGATACTTTCCCATACGACCATGGACCCAAGTAGTACTGGAACATGTACTCTTAGCTGAACCAAAAATAATACTAGTATGTTTGGAAATTGCTCCAAGCTTTTTTTTTGTAGGCGACGCACTTCTATTTCTTCATGTCCACTTTGTACCTTTCTGTTGTTTATATGCTCCAAGCCTCAACCAACATGCCATCTCCATCAGATTGAAATATTTTTTGCACATAAATATCCTTGACCAGTAATCCTTTAACATGCGATGTTGTTTGAATAACATCAACACCGGAGCTCATCGTGCCTGTATCATAGGTCTTCAATGACTTGTTATAGTGTTTTCTGTTGGATTAGACGTTGGTTTAATGAACCTTGGTATAAATAGAACTATTTAAGAGAGGTCAGAGTTAGGGTTTATATTTTTAGCATAGAAGAGGCTCGGAGAAGAGATAAATATAGGTTTTGATGGATTTGATGTGGTTTTAGTGATAATTGGCCTAAAAGAGAACAATTTAGAAGAGAATAAAGAGATATGGGGTTTTAGCAGTAAAAAATCCGATTTCTGTTAAAGTTTAGTTACAGGTGTAAAAAAAGTTACAGGTGTCAAAGTTTGATTATAGATAAAAGTCATTTAGAGTTGCACTAAATTATTGTTGATTTGTTTGTTTCAGATTGAAAGCGTGTGACTGTTTAGGTTCAAGGTGCATGTACAAAGTGTTTCTCAACATCCACAACCCGAGACATGGTCACATGGCTTAGAGACTCAATTACCTATGATAACTTTAAGGAACGTTTGTTTGAGTGGGGATTATGCATAAATGAACTATTTTTGCTATAGAAGTTGCATACGATCTTGAATGAAGATCACCAAAAAGTAAAATAGATTGTTTCGAAGAGGCAAAGAACTTTCATGTTGAGTATTTTTTTTATTTGAAACCATCTTAATTATACCTTTTTTGTTGGGGAACGTAGTAATTTCAAAATTTTCCTACGCACACACAAGATCATGGTGATGCATAGCAACGAGAGGGGCGAGTGTGTCCATGTACCCTCGTAGACCGTAAGCGGAAGCGTTATCACAACGCGGTTGATGTAGTCGTACGTCCTCACGATCCGACCGATCAAGTACTAAATGCACGGCACCTCCGAGTTCAGAACATGTTTAGCTCGATGACGTCCCTCGAACTCCGATCCAGCCGAGCTTTGAGGGAGAGTTCCGTCAGCACGACAGCGTGGTGACTATGATGATGTTCTACCGACGCAGGGCTTCGCCTAAGCACCGCTACGATATTATCGAGGTGGACTATGGTGGAGGGGGGCACCGCACACGGCTAAGAGATCTCAAGGATCAATTGTTGTGCCTATGGGGTGCCCCCCTCCCCTGTATATAAAGGAGTGGAGGAGGGGGCCGGCCAAGAGGAGGAGGCGCGCCCAAGTGGGGGGAGTCCTACTCCCACCGGGAGTAGGACTCCTCCTTTTCCTATTTGGAGAAGGAGAAGGAAGGAAGAGGAAGGAGGGAGGAAGGAAAGGGGGGGCGGCCCCTTCCCAATTCGAATTGGGCTTCAGGGGGGAGCCCCCTCCCTTGCTCCTTTCCCCTCCTTTCCACTAAAGCCCATTAAGGCCCATATACCTCCCGGCCGGGGGGTTCCAATAACCTCCCGGAGCTAAGGTATTGTCCCATCTCACCCGGAACCATTCCGGTGTCCAAATATAGTCGTCCAATATATCGATCTTTATGTCTCAACCATTTCGAGACTCCTCGTCATGTCTGTGATCATATCCTGGACTCTGAACTACCTTCGGTACATCAAAACACATAAACTCATAATATAACCGTCATCTAACTTTAAGGTTGCGGACCCTATGGGTTCGAGAACTATGTAGACATGACCGAGACACGTCTCCGGTCAATAACCAATAGCGGAACCTGCATGTTCATATTGGCTCCTACATATTCTACGAAGATCATTATCGGTCAAACTGCATAACAACATACGTTGTTCCCTTTGTCATCGGTATGTTACTTGCCCGAGATTCGATCGTCGGTATCTCAATACCTAGTTCAATCTCATTACCGGCAAGTCTCTTTACTCGTTACATAATGCATCATCCCGTAACTAACTCATTAGATACATTGCTTGCAAGGCTTATAGTGATGTGCATTACCGAGAGGGCCCAGAGATACCTCTCCCACAATCGGAGTGACAAATCCTAATCTCGAAATACGCCAACTCAACAAGTACCTTCGGAGACACCTGTAGAACACCTTTATAATCACCCAGTTACTTGTGACGTTTGGTAGCACACAAAGTGTTCCTCCGGTAAACGGGAGTTGCATAGTCTCATAGTTATAGGAACATGTATAAGTCATGAAGAAAGCAATAGCAACATACTAAACGATCAAGTGCTAAGCTAATGGAATGAGTCAAGTCAATCACATCATTCTCCTAATGATGTGATCCTGTTAATCAAATGACAACTGATGTCTATGGCTAGGAAACTTAACCATCTTTGATTCACGAACTAGTCAAGTAGAGGCATATTAGTGACACTCTGTTTGTCTATGTATTCACACATGTATTATGTTTCAAGGTAATACAATTCTAGCATGAATAATAAACATTTATCATGATATGAGGAAATAAATAATAACTTTATTATTGCCTCTAGGGCATATTTCCTTCAGTCTCCCACTTGCACTAGAGTCAATAATCTAGATTACACAGTAATGATTCTAACACCCATGGAGCCTTGGTGCTGATCTTGTTTTGCTCGTGGAAGAGGCTTCAGTCTCCGCATGCATTTTGCAAATCTCCATGTCTCCCACCTGGACTTGGTCCTGGATGGAATTGAAGCATCTCTTGATGTGCTTGGTTCTCTTGTGAAATCTGGATTCCTTTGCCAAGGCAATTTCACTAGTATTGTCACAAAAGATTTTCATTGGACCCGATGCACTAGGTATGACACCTAGATCGGATATGAACTCCTTCATCCAGACTCCTTCATTTGCTGCTTCCGAAGCAGCTATGTACTCCGCCTCACATGTAGATCCCGCCACGATGCTTTGTTTAGAACTGCACCAACTGATAGCTCCATCGTTCAATATAAACACATATCCGGTTTGCGATTTAGAATCGTCCGGATCAGTGTCAAATCTTGCATCGACGTAACCATTTACGACTAGCTCTTTGTCACCTCCATAAACGAAAAACATATCCTTAGTCCTTTTCAGGTATTTCAGGATGTTCTTGACCGCTGTCCAGTGATCCACTCCTAGATTACTTTGGTACCTCTCTGCTAAACTAATAGCAAGGCACACATCAGGTCTGGTACACAGCATTGCATACATGATAGTGCCTATGGCTGAAGCATAGGGAACTTCTTTCATTTTCTCTCTATCTTCTGCAGTGGTCGGGCAATGAGTCTGACTCAATTTCACACCTTGTATTACAGGCAAGAACCCTTTCTTTGCTTGATCCATTTTGAACTTTTTCAAAACTTTATCAAGGTATGTACTTTGTGAAAGTCCAATTAAGCGTCTTGATCTATCTCTATAGATATTGATGCCCAATATATAAGCAGCTTCACTGAGATCTTTCATTGGAAAACTTTTATTCAAGTATCCTTTTATGCTATCCAGAAATTCTGTATCATTTCCAATGAACAATATGTCATCCACATATAATATTAGAAATTCTACAGAGCTCCCACTCACTTTCTTGTAAATACAGGCTTCTCCAAAAGTCTGTATAAAACCATATGCTTTGATCACACTATCAAAGCGTTTATTCCAACTCCGAGAGGCTTGCACCAGTCCATAAATGGATCGCTGGAGCCGCACACTTTGTTAGCACCCTTTGGATCGACAAAACCTTATGCTTGCATCATATACAACTCTTCTTCCAGAAATCCATTCAGGAATGCAGTTTTGACATCCATTTGCCAAATTTCATAATCATAAAATGCGGCAATTGCTAACATGATTCGGACAGACGTAAGCATCACTACGAGTGAGAAAGTCTCATCATAGTCAATCCCTTGAACTTGTCGAAAACCTTTTGCAACAAGTTGAGCTTTGTAGACAGTAACATTACTCAGCGTCAGTCTTCTTCTTGAAGATCCATTTATTCTCGATGGCTTGCCGATCATCGGGCAAGTCAACCAAAGTCCATACTTTGTTCTCATACGTGGATCCCATCTCAGATTTCATGGCCTCAAGCCATTTTACGGAATCTGAGCTCATCATCGCTTCCTCATAGTTCATAGGTTCGCCATGGTCAAGTAACATGAGCTCCAGAATAGGATTACCGTATCACTCTGGTGCAGATCTTACTCTGGTTGACCTACGAGGTTCGGTAGTAACTTGATCTAAAGTTTCATGATCAACATCATTATCTTCCTCACTAATTGGTGTAGTCATCACAGGAACCGGTTTCTGTGATGAACTATTTTCCAACAAAGGAGCAGGTATAGTTACCTCATCAAGTTCTACTTTCCTCCCACTCACTTCTTTCGAGAGAAACTCCTTCTCTAGAAAGGACCCATTCTTGGCAACGAATGTCTTGCCCTCGGATCTGTGATAGAAGGTGTACCCAACAGTTTCCTTTGGGTATCCTATGAAGACACATTTCTCCGATTTGGGCTTGAGCTTACCAGGTTGAAGCTTTTTCACATAACCATCACAGCCCCAAACTTTAAGAAACGACAACTTTGGTTTCTTCCCAAACAATAGTTCATAAGGCGTCGTCTCAACGGATTTTGATGGTGCCCTATTTAACGTGAATGCAGTTGTCTCTAAAGCATAACCCCAAAATGATAGCAGTAAATCAGTAAGAAGCATCATAGATCGCACCATAGCTAGTAGAGTACGATTATGACGTTCGGACACACCATTACGCTGTGGTGTTCCGGGTGGCGTGAGTTGTGAAACTATTCCACATTGTTTCAAATGTAGACCAAACTCGTAACTCAAATATTCTCCTCCACGATCAGATCATAGAAACTTTATTTTCTTGTTACGATGATTTTCAACTTCACTCTGAAATTCTTTGAACTTTTCAAATGTTTCAGACTTATGTTTCATTAAGTAGATGTACCCATATCTGCTCAAATCATCTGCGAAGGTGAGAAAATAATGATACCCGCCGCGAGCCTCAACATTCATTGGACCACATATATGAGTATGTATTATCTCCAACAAATCAGTTGCTCGCTCCATAGTTCCGGAGAATGGCGTTTTAGTCATCTTGCCCATGAGGCATGGTTCGCAAGTACCAAGTGATTCATAATCAAGTGATTCCAAAAGTCCATCAGTATGGAGTTTCTTCATGCGCTTTACTCCAATATGACCCAAACGGCGGTGCCACAAACAAGTTGCACTATCATTATCAACTCTGCATCTTTTGGCTTCAACATTATGAATATGTGTATCACTACTATCGAGATTCATCAAAAATAGACCACTCTTTAAGGGTGCATGACCATAAAAGATATTACTCATATAAATAGAGCAACCATTATTCTCAGATTTAAATGAATAACCGTCTCGCATCAAACAAGATCCAGATATAATGTTCATGCTCAACGCTGGCACCAAATAACAATTATTTAGGTCTAAAACTAATCCCGATGGTAGATGTAGAGGTAGCGTGCCGACGGCGATCACATCGACTTTGGAACCATTTCCCACGCGCATCATCACCTCGTCCTTAGCGATGTCCGGTTAATTCAGTAGTCCCCTGCTTTGAGTTGCAAATATTAGCAATGTAACCAAGATCAAATACCCAGTGCTACGCAAGCTCGTAAGGTACACATCAATAACATGTATATCACATATACCTTTGTTCACCTTTCCATCCTTCTTATCCGCCAAATACTTGGGGCAGTTCCGCTTCAAAGTGTCGATCGCTTGCGAGAGACGACTCGATCTCATGCTTAGGTCCAGACTTGGGTTTCTTCTCTTGAGCAGCAACTTGTTTGCCGTTCTTCTTGAAGTTCCCCTTATTCTTCCCTTTGCCCTTTTTCTTGAAACTGGTGGTCTTATTGACCATCAACACTTGATGCTCCTTCTTGATTTCTACCTCCGCAGCCTTTAGCATTGCGAAGAGCTCGGGAATTGTCTTGTTCATCCCTTGCATATTATAGTTCATCATGAAGCTCTTGTAGCTTGGTGGCAGTGATTTAAGAATTCTGTCAATGACACTATCATCCGAAAGATTAACTCCCAGTTAAATCAAGTGATTGCAATACCCAGACATTTTGAGTATATGTTCACTGACAGAACCATTCTCCTCCATCTTGCAGCTGTAGAACTTATTGGAGTGTTCATATCTCTCAATCCGAGCATTTGCTTGAAATATTAACTTCAACTCCTGGAACATCTCATATGCTCCATGATGTTCAAAACGTCGTTGAAGTCCCGGTTCTAAGCCGTAAAGCATGGCACACTGAACTATCGAGTAGTCATAAGCTTTGCTCTGCCAGACGTTCTTAACATCGTCAGTTGCATCTGCAGCAGGCCTGGCACCCAGCGGTGCTTCCAGGACATAATTCTTCTATGTAGCAATGAGGATAATCCTCAAGTTACAGACCCAGTCCGTGTAATTGCTACCATCATCTTTCAACTTTGCTTTCTCAAGGAACACATTAAAATTTAACGGAACAACAACACGGGCCATCTATCCTCGACAAACATAGACAAGCAAAATACTATCAGGTACTATGTTCATGATAAATTTAAGTCCAATTAATCATATTACTTAAGAACTCCCACTTAGATAGACATCTCTCTAATCATCAAAGTGATCACGTGATCCAAATCAACTAAACCATAACCGCTCATCTCGTGAAATGGAGTAGTTATCAATGGTGAACATCACTATGTTGATCATATCTACTATATGATTCACGCTCGACCTTTCGGTCTCAGTGTTCCGAGTCCATATTTGTATATGCTGGGCTCGTCAAGTTTAACCGGAGTATTCTGCGTGTGCAAAACTGTCTTGCACCCGTTGTAGATGGACGTAGAGCTTATCACACCTGATCATCACGTGGTGTCTGGGCACGACGAACTTTGGCAATGGTGCATACTCAGGTAGAACACTTTCATCTTGAAATTTAGTGAGAGATCATCTTATAATGCTACCGTCAGTCAAAGCAAGATAAGATGCATAAAAGATAAACATCACATGCAATCAATATAAGTGATATGATATGGCCATCATCATCTTGTGCTTGTGATCTCCATCTCCGAAGCACCGTCATGATCACCACCGTCACCGGCGCGACACCTTGATCTCCATCGTAGCATCGTTCTCATCTCGCGAACTATTGCTTCTATGACTATCGCTACCGCTTAGTGATAAAGTAAAGCAATTACAGGGCGATTGCATTGCATACAATAAAGCGACAACCATATGGCTCCTGCCAGTTGCCGATAACTCGGTTACAAAACATGATCATCTCATACAATAAAATGTAGCATCACGTCTTGACCATATCACATCACAACATGCCCTTCAAAAACAAGTTAGACGTTCTCTATTTTGTTGTTGCAAGTTTTACGTGGCTGCTACGGGCTTAGCAAGAACCGTTCTTACCTATGCATCAAAACCACAACTATAGTTCGTCAAATTAATGCTGTTTTAACCTTCTCAAGGACCGGGCGTAGCCACACTCGGTTCAACTAAAGTTGGAGAAACTGACACCCGCCAGCCACCTATGTGCACGTCGGTAGAACCAGTCTCTCATAAGCATACGTGTAATGTCGGTCCGGGCCGCTTCATCCAACAATACTGCCGAACCAAAGTATGACATGCTGGTAAGCAGTATGACTTGTATCGCCCACAAATCACTTGTGTTCTACTCGTGCATATAACATCAACGCATAAAACCTGGCTCGGATGCCACTGTTGGGGAACGTAGTAATTTCAAAATTTTCCTACGCACACGCAAGATCATGGTGATGCATAGCAACGAAAGGGGAGAGTGTGTCCATGTACCCTCGTAGACCGTAAGCGGAAGTGTTAGCACAATGCGGTTGATGTAGTTGTACGTCTTCACGATCCGACCAATCAAGTATCGAATGCACGGCACCTCCGAGTTCAGCACACGTTCAGCTCGATGACGTCCCTCGAACTCCGATCCAGCCGAGCTTTGAGGGAGAGTTCCGTCAGCACGGCGGCGTGGTGACGATGATGATGTTCTACCGATGCAGGGCTTCGCGTAAGCACCGCTATGATATTATCGAGGTGGACTATGGTGGAGGGGGGCACCGCACACAGCTAAGAGATCTCAAGGATCAATTGTTGTGTCTATGGGGTGCCCCCTGTCGGTGTCAAAACCGGCGGATCTCGGGTAGGGGGCCCCGAACTATGCGTCTAAGGCTAATGGTAACAGGAGGCAGGGGACACGATGTTTTACCCAGGTTCGGGCCCTCTCGATGGAGGTAATACCATACTTCCTGCTTGATTGATCTTGATGATATGAGTATTACAAGAGTTGATCTACCATGAGATCGTACAGGCTAAACCCTAGAAGCTAGCCTATGATTATGATTGTTCTTGTCCTATGGACTAAACCCTTCGGTTTATATAGACACCGGAGGTGGCTAGGGTTAAACAGTGTCAGTTACAAAGAAGGAGATCTAACATCCGAATCGCCAAGCTTGTCTTCCACGCAAAGGAGAGTCTCATCCGGACATGGGACAGAGTCTTGAGTCTTCTATCTTCATGGTCCAACAGTCCAGACAAAGTATATAGTCCGGCTGTCCGGATACCCCCTTATCCAGGACTCCCTCAGTAACCCTTGAACCAGGCTTCAATGACGATGAGTCCGGCGCGCAGATTGTCTTCGGCATTGCAAGGCGGGTTCCATCTCCGAATACTCCAAAGTAAATCTCGGACACTTAAATTGTGTCCGGCTCTGCAAGACAATTTTCGCATACCAGCGTAAAGAGAACAATATTCCACAAATATGATCTGCGGACAACTCTAGATAACGTGACATCACACCATGGTCGAGTCATTATTCGAACAGTTTACCCACAACTAGCCACCGCACATATTGCGAGGCGGTTTCCTCGGCACGTCTTGTCGAAGCAGAGATCATGTCCCCTTATCACGGGATCCTCATTAATACGGGTACGGGTAACCCAACCGTGCTATTAACATGGCACTTGGAAAATAAGCGATTTCATCAGGCAAGCAGGGAGGCGCACCGTTTTTGCCACCTCTATAAAGGGACAAGGATCTCCCATTTTTACCCACGCCTTCTTCCTCCTTTGCTCATCCATTCTCGCACTCCTGAGCCCCAGCGCCCAAGTTCTCACCTCCTCCATAGGACCATTTGCAGCATGTCCGGAGCGGGAGGCAAGTGGATGGCCTCCTCTGTTATGGAGGAGAACATTACCAAGCTTCGGGCAGCCAGATACCTGGCCGCAAACATCGCGCACATGCTTCCGGTGGAGGGACAGATCATCCCCACTCCAAATTCTCGGGAAAGAGTAGTGTTCCTCTCTCATTTTGTCCGCGGACTAGGATTTCCACTTCATCCCTTTGTCCGCGGGCTCATGTTTTACTATGGGCTAGACTTCCATGATCTAGCCCCAAATTTTGTCCTCAACATCTCGGCGTTTATCGTCGTGTGCGAGGCCTTCCTCCGCATCAAGCCCCACTTCGGCCTTTGATTGCGAATCTTCTATGTGAAGCCAAAGATCGTGAGCGGCCAGCAAGCGGAGTGCGGAGGCGCCATGGTGGGCAGGATGCCCAATGTTACCTGGCTTGATGGCTCCTTTGTGGAGACCGTGAAAGGGTGGCAATCGGGGTGGTTCTACATCACCGAGCCGCGCGATGCCAACTGGGCGGCGGCCCCCAAATTCCGATGCGGAATCCCCATGCGGCTCACCTCCTGGGAAAAGAAGGGCTTGGCCTAGGGCGAACCTGCGGAGCTGACAGGACTTCAGAACTGCATTAAAAACATGATGGACAAGAAGATCAAACTTGTCAACGTGTCCAGGTCATGCTATCCTGCCGAATCCTTTCATGCCAAAGACGGGCATTCAATCTGTGGGAGTTTGATCCGGCCGAACACCAGACGCTACAAGAGCTTTTCGGCACGAGGTATGGAATGTGCTATTCAAGGCCACCGAAGTACCGCCTCAAACATCCGAGGACCGCGGACTCCACGCCACGCGCCTCACCCATCCGGTGAGTTTTTTGATCATCACCAGATGTACCATTCCCAGCATATTAATGGGAGGATTTTATGTCACCATGTTTATTTAATCAGGATTACGTGGTGACAGCGGAGCGGATCGACTGTCCGGCTCCGCTATCGGAAGATCCAGCAACCGCATTCCTGATGGAGATGCTAGTTCCGGCGCCTTACAAGGTGCCGGAAAAGGAAGCCGAAAAGAAGGCCATGGGGACCAGGAAGGGTCTCCGGCGCAAGGTCGCACCGGACGCCTTGTCCGAAGGCGATGAGGCGCACTCCTCTCATGAAGGGGAGGAGAAGAAGAAGAGGGCCAGCCCATTTGGGGAGGCCGAAGGGTCTAAGAAGGCGGCCGCAGGGACCAGGAAGGGTCCCCGGCGCAACGCCGTAATAGACTCGTCGTCTGAGAACGGCGAGGCAGATTCCTCCCACAGAGACGGGGGAAATATGAGGAAATTCCCCCTCCCCAAATTGGGAAGGAGAAGAAAAGAAAAGTCGCCCCACAGGGGGAGGCTAAGACGCCAAAGAAGGGAAAGGCGTCCCTTCCGGATCACTCCACCACGGCCGCTTACAGCGAGGAGGAGTGGCTGCCCAGGGGCATGCCCCTGGCAAGATCGTAAGTATCCGCACTTTGTGATACTTTTCGTGCGACTTAACTTCATAGTTTGTTATAACGCCGAACGAGCGTAAGCAGTCCAGCCAGGTCCCATCCCGAGGTATCCTCTTCGAATGGGTCGCTGAGTAATTCGGCAATGAATTCGCTCCCGACGGCCTCCTCCCCTCGGCCTGCGGATGACACGGAGGTGTTGTCCCAAGGGGTACCAGAGCAGGGGGAGGTGGTTCTGGAGATGCCACAAGGCAAAATTCCAGACGCCGGGCACATGGGGGGTAAGATCCCCATAGATTATGCCGACGAGAGCCGCAGCAAGTTGGGCTCCTAGCCGGACACTGCACCGGAACCTCCAAAGGTTTCGGATTCGGGTAGGCAGCCCCTCGCTAGGGAGGGGGAGCTGGCCGTGCCGATGACCTCCATCGCGCAGAGGCGTCGGATAGTCTGCTGGAAGTGCTTCTCGGTGCTTCCATTGATGAAGAGCACCGTACTCTTATGAGTATGGTGATTCAGAAGGTTCGGTCCGCCAAAAGCGGATTAACCGAAGCCTGCACCAGCCTCCTAACAGGCTTTGAGGTAAGTAATCAAAAGTGTGAGAAATTATCACCTAATAGACAGTAGCCCCTGAGACTGTTTGGTGTTCGGAAAGAAAAACCAAACGGAGGGTCAACTCTAAACCACAGGAATCTAACAGTATGTGTCTATGTGAATAAGCAGGCGGTGCTGCTTGCTCTTTGCCCAAGACAAGAGAGGTCGCCGGACTCGAACGGGACCTGAAGCAGGCCGAAGAGGAGCTTAGCCTCATGAAGAGGCAACTCGAAGAGAACAAAGGTGAGTGATACCCTTTCATGTGTCATATAGAGGAGGAAAAATTGGTGACGTTAACAAAAAGCGTCATGATTTTTTAATTAGGGCCACGACCGAAGTGGCGGCCTGAAGAAAGCACTATCCGAGGCCGAACACAAGGCAGCCACGGAGCGTATTGAGCGTGAAAAGCAAGATGCTAGGGTGGGCGAGGTACAGCAAGAGCTCCAGGAGCTCGGCAAGAAGTTCGAGTCCTTGGAGTGTGACTGAGGGAGTCCTGGACTAGGGGGTGTCCGGACAGCCGGACTATCATCGTCCGCCGGACTCCAAGACTACGAAGATACAAGATTGAAGACTCCGTCCCATGTCCGGATGGGACTTTCCTTGTCGTGGAAGGCAAGCTTGGCGATACGGATATGTAGATCTCCTACCATTGTAACCGACTCTGTGTAACCCTAGCCCTCTCCGGTGTCTATATAAACCGGAGAGTTTTAGTCCGTAGGACACAACATCCATTACAACAATCATACCATAGGCTAGCTTCTAGGGTTTAGCCTCCTTGATCTCGTGGTAGATCCACTCTTGTAATACACATCATCAATATTAATCAAGTAGGACATAGGGTTTTACCTCCATCAAGAGGGCCCGAACCTGGGTAAAACATCGTGTCCCTCGTCTCCTGTTACCATCCGCCTAGACGCACAGTTCGGGACCCCCTACCCAAGATCCGCCGGTTTTGACACTGACATTGGTGCTTTCATTGAGAGTTCCTCTGTGCCGTCGCCGATAGGAAGGATGCCTCCACCCATCTTCAAGGACGGTATTTTCGCCAAAGGGGCCTTGGCCGCTGGCCAAACTATCCGGCTAGGTGGTTTTCTCATGACCGCCTGCCCGGCCACCGCTTCGATAATGACTTCTCAAGTCGTCAAAAGCAATCTTCACGTCAGCTTGGAATTTGCTGAGCGGCTGGATCTGATAGAGCTTTCGTTTGTCAACGAGCTCTTGGATCGCATCGCAGCCCTGGGAGTCGCTACGGACTACAATCAGATCGGGCTTAAAACCGATCTGAGAGAGATTAACTCTCCCCAGGTCACCCACCACGTTGCAGTGGTAGAGGAACAATGCGGCGACTCTTCTCCTATATTGAAAACTAGTCATGTCGGGGCTCCCGAACCCTCCATGCCGGATTCCCGCGGAGGGACGGACTTCGGTCAAGCACTGAACTTAAAGTCAGGCATCAGACCGGACTCGTTGGACAACATCCAGCAATCCAAGCTTCCAAATTTGGAAACTTCTCGGCCCTTGAGCCTCGAGATGGGTAGGGTTCCGGACTTAATTCCACACACCCGCCCAGACATATGCAATCTATCTCTAATCCGGCAAGAGCCCGCTGAAACAGTACATCACTACTAGGCCAGATTCCTCCTGGTTATGGACAGGATAAAGGACTGCCGAGAGGAAAACACAATCTCAATTTTTTGCAATAATTGCACGGACAAGGGAATATTGAACGCCATCAGCCGTCGTGAAATTACACGCTTTGCCGACCTGGCGTCCATAGTACAAAAATACTGTGCGATGGAGAGTTTCCGGAAAACCGAAAATCAGTTTTGGAACAATCCGGCCCCGAATACAACCCTAGTCCGCAACAAAAGGGTGCATTACACTCAGGCCCCAGATACAAAAACCAAAAAGCAAAAACCCCATAGAGGGCATGGAACCGTACTGGAGGGATGGCTTAGCGGACCTTGCAAAATTCACAGTACAGAGGGCGCCGTCCCAACACATAGCCTTCGAGCTTGTTGGATATTACGGCAGGTGGCCAAAAGTGGCGAGGAGCTTTAGCCCGGAAAACCACTCCAACAATATGCAGTGCAGTATCAACAGTCTTGAGACCTTCGTGATCAAATAATATGCGGAAACGAATAATCTGCGGCCTCGCCAAGTCTACCCGAAGAGCGACAACAAATCCATGGAGCGACACAGCCATCACCTTCAACGCCCGGCGACGAACCTAAATTCGAACAGCCCGAGCACCAGCCAGACTTTGGTGCTTAGTCCAATAGTGGACGGCTTCCGACTTACAAAGGTCCTCATGGATGGCGGCAATGACTAAACCTCATCTACGAGGAAACTCTTCAAAAAATGGAAATAGACTCGAGCCGCATTGAGCAAAGCAGCACAACCTTCAGAGGAATAATCCCTAGCCGGGAAGCACGCTGCACCGGAAAAATCACACTCGATGTGGTGTTCGGCTCGCCGGACAATTACAGATCCGAAGAAGTCACGTTCCAAGTGGCCCCGTTCAATAGCGGATATCACGCTATATTAGGACGAGAGGCATTCACAATTTTTCAAGCCGTACCCCATTACGGGTACTTGAAGCTCAAAATGCCTAGGCCCGGCGGAATAATCACTCTCGTTAGTGATCCGGACATAGCACTCCGCGCCAAAAACAAGACAGCCACATTAGCCCTAGAGGCACTATCCGAAGCCCTAGCGGCAGAAGAACTCACCGCGTTGCGCTCTACGGTGAATAGGGACGATGTGATACTTGATAAGAGATCCAAGTCCACCTCCTTTAAACCAGCAGATGAAATAATAAAATTCCAGGTCCATCCAACGGACCCGACAAAGACGGCCTTCATCGGGGCACAGTTGAACCCCGATGTAGACGCCGCACTGCAGAATTCCTTCGGGAAAATTGGGACATTTTTGCCTGGCACCCTTCGGATATGCCCGGAATCCCACGCAGATTGGTAGAACACAGCCTAAACATCCTAAAAGGATTCAATCCAGTCAAACAGGCTCTTCGATGATTTTCCGAACCTAAAAGACAGGCAATGGGAGAAGAGCTAGCCAAACTATTGGAAGCCGGATTCATCAGAGATATCAAACATCCGGATTGGCTAGCAAACCTGGTAATGGTACGAAAGAAGGACAAATCCTGGCGCCTATGTGTCGATTTTAAAGACCTCAACAAGGCCTGCCCAAAGGATACCTTCCCCCTCCCCCGCATCGACCAGATAATCGATGCTACCGCAGGACACGATTCACTGTGTTTCCTCGACGCATACTCCGGCTATCATCAAATCAAGATGGCGGAAGCAGACCAAGCCGCAACGGCATTCATCACTCCATATGGACCATTCTGCTTCAACACAATGCCCTTCGGACTTAAAAACGCCGGCGCAACATATCAGCGCATGATTCAAACATGTCCGCCACCCGGATCGGCAAAACAGTAGAGGCATACGAGACGACGAGTCGTCAAAACCAAACATGTCGAAACTTTAGTAGACGACTTGAGGCTCACATTCGACAACCTCGAGCATATGACATCAAGTGAATCCGAAAAATGCGTTTTGGCGCATCAGCCGGAAAGTTGCTGGGCTTCATTGTATCCGTAGAGGAATTGAAGCAAACCCGCCAAGATACGAGCTCACACAGCTGGATATTCCAAAAGACCTCAAACAGATACAAAATTGATCGATGCGTGGCGGCTTTAAGCCGCTTTATCTCCGCTTGGGAGAAAAGGGACTGCCCTTTATCGCCTCCTTAGGCGACCAACACTTCAGTGGACGATGCTGCCACCGCCGGACTCGAAGAAATAAAGGCCATATTGGCAACAAATCCGGTCTTGGCTGCGCCCAACTTCGGGCGAACTAATGTTGTTATACATCGCGCAACACATCAAGTTGTAAGCGCGGTACTCGTCGTCGAACGAGAGACAGAAGGGCATAAATTCCCTCTTCAAAAACCAGTGTACTACGTCTCCACTGTGTTAACCCCCTGCAAGTCCCGTTACCCGCACTATCAAAAGATAGCGTATGCGGTGTTCATGGCATCCCGGAAGCTCCGACACTACTTTCAAGAGTGCTCGATAACGATGGCCTCCGAAGTACCACTCAACGACATTATAAACAACCGCGACGCGACGGGCACGATTGCAAAATGGGCGATTGAGCTCTTACCATTCGATATAACTTACAAACCTCGGCGAGCCATAAAGTCACAAGTTTTGGCCGACTTTGTCGCTGAATGGACCGAAGCCGAACTCCCTAAAGAGTACGGCGCATACTCCAATTGGATTATGCACTTCGACGGCTCTAAAATGTTGGCCGGATTGGGGGATGGCGTCGTATTGACGTCGCCAACTGGGGACACATCCAATCGTGCCAGATAATGTACACGGACTCCAACAACGCGGTTAACACGAGGCCCTTTTACATGGCCTCCAGATGGCAATCTCCATGGGCATTCAACACCTAGAGGTGCGCGGCGATTCAAACCTTGCAATATCCCAGATAAATGGAGACTTTGACGCCAAGGATCCGAAAATTGCAGCATACCGCAACGCTGTCCTAAAAATGTCAGCTCGGTTTGAAGGACTTGAATACCATCACGTAGCCCGCGATAATAACCAAGCAGCCGACGTACTGGCACGCATCGGTGCAAAACATGACGTTGTCCCTCCAAACATCTTCCTGGAACGGCTCTTCAAGCCATCCGTACTATGGGAAGAGGAGTCCGGAAATGACAAACCGGAAACAACCGCGCCAACCGGCGATTCAGCCGATGACATAACACCTTCAGCCCACGACATAATGGCGTAATCGCCCGTGGATGAACCATTCCTAGCCTACTTGCTTAGGCAGGAACTTCCCAAGACCAAAATGAGGCCCGCTGCATAGTCCGCGATCTAAATCCTACAAGGTCCATGAGGAGAACTTTATAAGGAAAGCACAACCGGAGTCCTTCAAAGGTGTATCTCCGAAGAGGAAGGGCGAAACCTCCTGGCTGAAATTCATGCCGGACTAGGCGGACACCACGCAGCAGCTCGGGCCCTTGTAGGAAAGGCATTCCGTACATGATTTTATTGGCCGACGGCCCGGGCAGATGCTCAGGACTTAGTCCAAAGATGCGTCGGTTGTCAGCTCTTTGCTAATCAGAGCCATATGCCACCCACCGCCCTCAAAACTATACCCATTACCTGGCCGTTCGTGGTCTGGGGGCTTGACATGGTTGGACCCCTTAAAGGGGGAACCCACAAGCAAAGGTACCTATTGGTCATGGTGGACAAATTCACCAAATGGATAGAGGCCAAACCAGTCAAAACGGCAGAGTCCGGACCAGTGATAGACTTCATCTCCGGGGTAGTACACCGTTATGGTGTCCCCCACAGCATCATCACCGATAACGGCACGAACTTCACGGCCGACGAGGTTAAATCATGGTGCAAAAACATGGGCATTAAGCTCGATTACGCCTCAGTCTATCATCCTCAAACCAACGGTCAAGTGGAACGAGCGAACGGTCTAATAATGAGCGGCATTAAACCCAGACTAGTGCGGTCACTCACCAAATCTGACACGCACTGGGTAGAGGACCTCAACTCCGTACTCTGGGGGCCGCGGACAACGCCCAACCGTACTACCGGATTCACACCATTTTTTATGGTATACGACGCAGAGGCAGTTCTGCCCTGCGACATCATTCATGACTAACCTAGAGTGCGCATGTACGAAGAAAGAGAAGCCGAGCTGGATCGGCAGGACAGCTTGGACGCATTGGAGGAAGAACGCGACGTCGCCAAGGCTCGTTCCGCATTCTATCGCCAGCAGGCTCAAAGATATCAAAGCAGAAGTACGGGCCAAGACTTACAACGTTGGCGAACTAGTTCTACGCTGCGGACAAGAAAAAGGACAAGCTCAAGTCCAAATGGGAGGGCCCTTCATTATCGATCAAGTCCTCGACCGGAGGAGCGCATCTGCTCATTTAAATGCGTCGGACAACCGACTCAAGCCTAACCCATGGAATGCAGCCCGGCTCCGAAGATTCTATGCCTAGCGCTGGACTAAGAGTTCGTCCCCTTCCCCCATCCAAATTTTTTTTTACACTTCAGTTGTGTTTTGTTTCTCTTTCTTCTCATAACCATTTTCCTAAAAAGCCCTTAAGGGCCTACTTGCGCATTGTTCGCACATACTTGATGTGCCATCCGCACTCATTATACCTGGGGGCTTCTTTACCAGAAGCTCAATTATAAGGGCTTCATGCCCAGCACATGTGTCAAGCTTCCACATGTACCTTTTATTCACCATTATATGCATCGATATGACTTAAGTTTTGGCCAAGCTGGGTTGCTGGCTCTGTGCTTACCCTATGTTCTTGATTGTTCGGCTAGGAGGTAAAGGGGCACCTCTGCGATTGTTATTGCTGGTCGACGGATGTGTACCTCAGACCTGGTGAAGCCGAAAGCTAGCGTTCTTAAGGGAATATTCGGTCGGTGACTTGAAAGATGATTTTTACCTACTTATTTATCTGCCCCAGATGTTTTTTCGCTTTTTTGCAGTCAGGACATGCACTTTAGGGCATGCCTCCCGAGAAAGGAACCCTTACGGAACTATTCTCCCGGAAGATGTTTCTTACTAACCATGTAATATAACATAACTAGTTGGGCACTTGTCCGATAAAGCACTAATGACCCCTACGCTTTGGTCTCCATGCATACCCGGTTGTTTCTTAACCGAGAAGGTATTCGGACACACTCTGGACTCTAGGGTCTCGAGGTTGAAGCTTAAAAGGTCGGCAAAGACAAACGATCTACAATCCGGCTAGAAGGCATTTCACATGTCATTTTAAAATACATTGTCAAATCCATCGATTGTATTCCTCCTCGATCCCGTCTGTGCTGTCTAATTTGATCCCGTTGGGAAAATTTAGCGCCAACTCTACTTGGTCGATACTAAACTCACAGGATCTCCTTCCCATCGGGCCCCACAGTCCGACCTCGCCATGTGGTTGGGATCCGCCTTCTTGTACCGCTGTCTTCACCATGGCCCAGGCCTCCCTGGCACCTTGGCGGCAGGCTGAAATCTTCCATAAACGGAAGCGCTGCCGCATTCCCTGAAGCTTCTCCGCAAGCTCCCCAAGGCCTTCGGGCAGGGAAAGGGCTGGCCATAAAGCCTGAACGGCGCCGCTCATCGCCTGCCGAACTTGTTCGAGCAGTTGCAATAGTTCCGGAAGTTTATCACCCGTCGATACGGGCATCTCCTCTGCAGGGCGACCTGTGAGCATACCTACAGACATATTTTGTCAATTGACTTCCTCGCCGAACTCTTCTTTTCAAAGGAGTTCACTTAAGCACTTACTATAGATGCCGCGACGAAGCCGCTGATTCTCCTTAACAGAGCCGGACAGCTCGACCCGAGCACCTTTCAGCTCTTCTCCAAGCTGGGCGTGGGCATCTTGGAGCTTGTTCCTTTCTTGCTGCACTCTATTCAGCACCCTCTCGCCAGCCTTCAGCTGGCGCAGTAGTTCTTGCCTATCCGGATCCTGTCCGGCAGCACCTGCAACGTCATTATTAGACTTGCGCGCACGCCGCACACCACTTATCTTTTTAAAATAATGTGTTACCAGGAGGGGTCTCCGTGTTTCCTCCTGCGGCAGCAAGTGCGGCCCCGAGTTGGGCCTTGCACTCTTGCAGCTCCTGAGACAGTTGGGTATTCTTCTCCATAAGATCCTGCGTTTCAAATGATCCTTAAATCAGTTAATATAACTACTTTAAGTCTCAGGGGCTACTGGCATATATAAACTATTAAATTCTCTTACCCGTATGTCCTTTACATACTGCTCCGTGGCTCTGGTAAAACCATCTCGAGCAGCACGGAGGTGCGCATCCCCCACGTTAAAGGCATTCAACGCCTTAGGGGAGAAGCACGCGTCACGAAATATTGTCCGGCGGTGCCTGTGGTTCATGGCGCTCTCCACCTCAGACTTGGTGGCGGACAGCCTGTCGGCATCCTCCGTTGGAGGAGTATCCGGCTCGCGCCTTGTGCTCGCCTCCTCCTCCAGACTAGGTGCTGGAGCCTGGCCGGTGGAGGTTGGATTGGCAACTTCTACGCCCGCAGTCCGGCGGGCGCCTTTTCTCCTATAAAAGTCATGAGCACTCAAACGCTTCCTAGGAACGTTGCTCCAAATAATTAACTGCGAGTTATACCTCTGCGGCGACGTTTCAGTCCGCGCCGCGCTCCTCTTCCGCCTACTGGTCCGGACTGGCCTTTGTTGGTCAGCCGCCGTGGGCTCGGCTTCCCGCCTTGAAGGCGCTTCCTGCAAACCACCATCGTATGCGAAGGTCAGAAATGAGCAAGGAAGAGATAATGGTGTCGAGACTTCGGTCACAATCACCTGGGAAGCCGAGTATAGTTCGGGGTAGTCTGCCGTAATGGCGACTAGAGCATTATCCATGCTAAGCTGGTGGAACACCCCGTCGATTAGCTCCACCTTGATGTCCAGATCCACTTCGGAGGCCGGATCCTGGGATCTCTCTGGATCCTCGGGTTGCGGAGCTGGACTTATCATGTCCTCCACAATCCGGCGCAGTTCCTGCGTCGAAGACATAACATAAGAAGGTTAAACTTTGAAAGCATGGGTCGGGCCCTTAAAGTGTTCGCTTACCCAATGCCGAGGGTTATTCATGGAGAACCCATTCAACGGGTTCGCCTGAAAGAAGTCCTCCTTCTCCCCCTTGTACAAGCTGGACAGGATCTTCACCAGATCCTCGGCCGAATCCGGCCCTTTGCGGCCGTGACGGGTGGCATCATCCTCCCCGTTGAAATCCCACATGGGGTGGCCCCTGTATTGCAGTGGCTGCACCCCCCGTGTAATGCATGTTGCCATGACTCCAATCATGGTCAACCCGGAGTGGGCCAGTAACCTTATTCGGCCCATCAGATAATGGGCGCTCTTGTCTTCCTCCAGTTGGGGGCTCCGCGGGCACCAACTAAGGCGTTTCTTCAAAGGAGCAGTATTGAACTCCGGGAGGCCGATCCGAACAGGGTCTGGCAGCGGAGCGTCTTCTATGTAAAACCATTCCGAAGGCCAGTCTTTGGATGCCTTCTTAGGGGTTCCGGATGGATATCCGGTCCCGGCAATGCGCCATATTTCGGCGCCGCCCGCTTGATATATGGACCCCTCGTAAGAACGGGGTACGAGGCAGAACAACCTCTTCCACGGTGCAAAATGGGGCTCGATGCCCAGAAATAGCTCGCAAAGAGCTACATAACCCACGATATGCAGGATAGAGGCGGGCGTAAGGTGATGGAGCTGGAGTCCGTAGAACTCTAGGAGCCCGTGGAGGAACGGATGTATAGGAAATCCGAGTCCCCTTATCAGATAGGGGACGAAGCATACCCGCTCCCCTTTGTTGGGACTTGGGGTAGCCTCCGCTTGCTTCCCACCTTGGTAGGTGGCCAACCCGGCTCGAACCGGGACCATGAAGGCCGGAGGGAGATATCCCTCCGCTTGGAGCTTCACCAGCTCGTTGTGCGGAACAGAGCATCTCCTCCAATCTCCTGGCAGAGGGCTGGGAGCGCGAGAAGAGGAGCCGCGTCGACGGTCCATGGTGGAATGGATTCTGGGTCGGAGGCGCTCCGATGAGTACTCGTGGAAGGAAGATGGTCTGATTTGGATCTGGATTCTTGCCTCTCTTATAGGCAGATTATTTGCATAGCTAGGGGGTAAAACATAAAAGATACCCTGGCTTCTCGCATTCGTGCCACGCGTGGAAGAAGGCCATTATTGAGCGCGGAAGCCAAGAAGCACAACATTGATGAGGAAGCGGACACCTTTGCTCGCGGTACATGGAATTTAAAAGGAGAACCCGCCTTTGCAACGCCAAGACTATATACGCTACTGGACTTATCGTCATTGAAGCCCTGGTTCGGGGCTACCGAGGAGTCTGGACTAGGGGTGTCCGGACATCCGGACTATCATCGTCCCACGGACTCCAAGACTACTAAGATACAAGATTGAAGACCGGCCCCGTGTCCGGATGGGACTTTCCTTGGCGTGGAAGGCAAGCTTGGCGATACGGATATGTAGATCTCCTACCATTGTAACCGACTCTGTATAACCCTAGCCCTCTCCGGTATCTATATAAACCGGAGGGTTTTAGTCCGTAGGACACAACATCCATTACAACAATCATACCATAGGCTAGCTTCTAGGGTTTAGCCTCCTTGATCTCGTGGTAGATCCACTCTTGTAATACACATCATCAATATTAATCAAGCAGGACGTAGGGTTTTACCTCCATCAAGAGGGCCCGAACCTAGGTAAAACATCGTGTCCCTCGTCTCCTGTTACCATCCGCCTAGACGCACAGTTCAGGACCCCCTACCCGAGATCCGCCGGTTTTGACACCGACAGTGACTTCAAGACAAAAGAGTCTGAGCTTGCGAAGGCCCTTCAGAGCGCGAAAGACTCCAGGGCCGAAGCCCAAAAGGCCCAACAGGAAATCCAGGCGTCCAAGAAGATAGCGGCGGGTAAGGCATTCATTATGCAAAGCAAGCATGTGGAGGAGACATTTCTTTTACTTACCCAAATTCGGAGCTCTCTAGGGGCATTCGCAGATCTGCCACGCAGCATATCGGATGCCACGGAGTTCTACCGCGCCAAAGAGGGGAGCTCGACAGAGAAGTTGTTCTGGTCCCACTATGCTGGAGCCAAACACCCCATGCCTCTGAGTGACCAACTGAAGCAATTGGTTGAACTCCACAGGACGGCCGAAGCGGCCATGAAGGACTTCATAGTCTGGATGTGGCCAGGTGAGCCCCTGCCCGACAGCTACTTCGGCCTTATAAAGCGGATGGTAAATGCCTGTCCGCGGCTTGAAGTTATCAAGCGATCCGTTTGTATTGAGGGTGCACGCCGGGCCTTTGCCCGTGCGAAAATGCATTGGGCCAAGCTGGATGCAGAGAAGCTGGTGATGGATGGACCGCCGGAGGGCAAGGCGCATCGCTACCCCGAGAAATATTATGATGACGTTATGAAAGGTGCTCGCCTCGTGGCCGATGAATGTACGAAGGACATAATCTCTGAGTGAATGTACTCATGTCATCTTTATAATATGAAAACGAGTTTGTATGCGCTATATGGCGCTTTGTTGATTTAAAATATTACCTTCTGTGCGGCTGTTTATAAAATTCTAAAAGTAGGCCAGTCATCGGCTTCCACCCCCACGTAACTAGTACTGGGGTGTTCGTGAAAAACCCAAACACTCTTTATCCAATTTTTTTGGTCCATTAAGGAGGTGTTTAGCGCAGCGAACAAGCCAATCGGACTATGCGGCTTTATAACTCTCACTTAGCCGTAGAACTCTACCATTTTAAATTTCGGTGAAGCCCCTAGAATTTGGAAAGCTAAATTGGGGCACTATACACCCCTAAATCGGACAAGGCCGATTCCTCGCCTGAAGCAGAAAAAATCTTTAAGGATTTAAGATCTCTCGAACAGCGACCAGCTCTCGCTGCATCATTACAGTCAGTTTTCGGCTTTCTCTACTGAGGTGCTCGTACGGAAGAACCGGGACACAATCGCAGTAGTTCTCCCTACGCTACCTTAGCCGATATAACAGAACATAAGGTACCAAAACAAGGGAGCCGGGCAAACCCAACTATTGACCCAAGACATGATTCGGAGCTGATGCATATAATGCTATAAGTTCGGGGTGCCGCAGTGTCGAAAGTGTTCGGACTTGTCTTGTCGTATTATGGGGCACCATAAGAAGCCCCTGGCAAACTGAACGTACCAAAATGTACGGATTCAATATTAAATAAACATTTATAGGGAAAATGTGAAGATAGGAATAATAAGCTAACGCTATATATTGTTTCCCATTGTTAAATAATACGTCCAAGTGTATGTGTACAATTAATGCGTTAGCAGAAGCAAATAGGACTATTTGACATGTCCTATCCAAGGGCGGGCCGCATGCGGGTATGCAAATCAGGTATAACGATCATTGACAGATACCACCTGGGTATTCCCTTTGTGCGCAAAGCCTTTTGCCTCCTTGGTTTTCCCTCCTGTGATAAGTCCGATGATCCGGTTCTCTGAAGGGGCTGCCCGAAAGTAGGGTCCTGAAAGAGAAAGAAGGTTATTAAAGTATGTGGCGGTTGAACCGCACTGTGGACCGCATCACCGTTGCGCCTCTGCCTATGCCCATGGTATTTTGAGTGCATAATTGTGTACGCGCGGCACAAATGCTGCCTGAATGGGGCTAGGGCGGAGGCTGTACTGCTAGCCGCGCTCTTGGCGTGCCTGGCGGTCCTGTTGCAGGGTACTCCGGACTCGCTTGATGATGTTCGGGGTTGTTGTCGCTGAATTGGCGGTCTGCCGGAGAAGGCTGCTTTGTACTTCTGCCGCGAGGGCCGCAGTGTGCTCTTCTGTACGGAGAGAGCGGTCTGTGTTTCCGTTGACTATTATAACCCCGCGAGGTCCTGGCATATTGAGCTTGAGGTATGCATAGTGTGGTACCGCATTGAATCGAGCGAATGCGGTTTGTCCAAGTAGTGCGTGATAGCCACTACGGAAAGGGACGATATCAAAGATTAACTCCTCGCTTCGGAAGTTATCCGGGGATCCGAAGACCACTTCCAGTGTTATGGAGCATGTACAATGAGCCTCTACTCCTAGAATTACACCTTTAAAGGTGGTTTTGGTGGGTTTGATCCTTGAAGGATCGATGCCCATTTTGCGCACTGTGTCCTGATAAAGCAGGTTCAGGCTACTGCCACCATCCATAAGGACTCGCGGGAGGTGGAATCGATTGATGATTGGGTCAAGGACCAATGCGCTGAACCATCGTGATGGATGCTGGTAGGGTGGTTGAAAGCACATTTGCTCCCTAGGTGGTTTTGGTAATTAATGACAACATACTTTGTGGTTGGACTAATGCTTTTATCAAGTATGTTTTAGGAAAGTCAATCACTCTGGCATGGCAAAAGGACTAGAAAGGTGGACCCCTAGGATGCTAAGGAAAGCATTGGCAAAAGCTCAAGACTCTAGTTTTGGTTTAGTGATCCAAGATCACATTGAGTCCATAGGAAAGCCAATACTATTAAAAGGGGATGAGGTTATGATGATGATCTGGTTGCTCAAAGTGCTTAGTGATTTATCTCTCAAACTATCAGCAATCTTTCATTCCAACATAAACCCATAAGTAATCTCGGTCCCACCGATTCCATAAACTCACCACACCGAGATGAACCACCTCACCATATAGCCAAACCCTAAGAATTTCGGATTTTCCGATTCCAAACTCGGTCATACGAAATTGGTGTTGCCAAGCTTCAGAACCTTCAGACTCAAATCGGTGTCACCGAGATGAGAAAGTCGGTCCCACCGAGATTGGCAAACCCTAGACTTTGGAAGAATCGGACTAACCGAGATTGTATTTTCGGTCCCACGAAAATCCCAACGCTCACAAGATTTGAACTTTCGGTCTCACCGAGTTGTCAACTTCGGTCCGACCGAGATTGGTCAAATGTGTGTAACAGTTGGATTTTGTGTGGAGGCTATAAATACCCTCCACCTCCTCTTCATTCGTGGAGAGAGCCATCGAAAGAACTACCACTCCTACCTTACATTTCGAGAAGAAAACTACCTACCCTTGTGTTGAGATCAAGTTGCTCCACTCCCACCATATGAAACTTGATTTCTAGCCTTCCCAAGTTGCTTTCCACTCAATCCTTTCTTCCACCACAGCCAAATCAGTGAGGAGAGTTGAGTGTTGGGGAGATTATCATTTGAAGCACAAGAGCAAGGAGTTCATCATCACCAACACCATCTATTACCTTTTGGAGGGTGGTGCCTCCTAGATTGGTTAGGTGTCGCTTGGGAGCCTCCGTCAAGATGTGGAGTTGAACCAAGAAGTTTGTAAGGGCAAGGAGATCGCCTACTTCGTGAAGATCTACCCCGAGTAAGGCTAGTCCTCCGTGGACGTAGGCTATGATGGCATAGACAAGGTTGCTTCTTCGTGGACCCTTCATGGGTGGAGCCCTCCGTGGACTCTCGCAGCCGTTACCCTCCGTGGGTTGAAGTCTCCATCAACGTGGATTGACGATAGCACCACCTATCGGAACCACGAGAAAAATCTCCGTGTCTCCAAATTGCGTTTGCTCTTCACAATCTCTCCCTCACTACTTATGCAATTTACTTTCCGCTGCCCCATACTCTAGAATTGCATGTGTAGTATGTTGCTCGACTTGTTTGCATGATGCTTGACTTGATCTTCATTGTGAACTTGATTAAAACCTTGTTCTAATCTAAAGGCATAAACTTTTATCTTGTCGAGTTGTCTAATCACCCCCCCTCTAGACACTCTTGCCTTCAACGATCCTACAATTGGTATCAGAGCTTTGGTCTCCATTGCTTTGGTTTGCACACCATTGGAGGAAGATGGACGTGTCTACGTTTGGGAGTGTTAGTCATAGAGTGCCTATTCTTGATGGAGTGTCCTATAACTCGTGGAGGATTGAAATGCTTGCTATCTTTAAGATGTACAACTTATGCAAATATGTTGAAACCCCATATGTACCACCATTTGACCCCTTGCACCCTACTATGGATGAAGAGCTTGATTTGCTTCAGAACCTTAGAACTATCAATCTTATCATTAGAGGTTTGCCCGATAACTTACTTGAGCTTGTCACAAACTTTGAGTGCGCCCATGCTATGTGGAAGTTCTTGGAAGAACTTTATCCGGACTACTCTTTGAGAGGTCTTGATGAAATTCTATACAAGACTATTGAATTTGATATGTTGCGCCCCAAAGATCCCAACTTTGATAAATGCTTCTTTGAGCTTCGTGATCTTATGAAAAAGAAGGGTGATCCCGGTTTTATCAATGTTCGAATAAGAAATGCTCTTGTATTGCATTCCGATGATTATTGTCACTCTGACAAAACTGATGCAAGTCATTGTCGAATTGACCTATGTATTGATGATGAATTATCTATGGGTCAATATGATGATGAGCATGAGCATGATGAGGATTACTCCGATTCGGACACCGAGCTAGACAAGATCATGAAGAGTCTCAGTCTTATGGCAAATCTGCTAGACTACATATCCGGTGGAAAAGAGTGGATTCTTGATAGTGGATGCACCGATCACATGACCGGAGATGAAGACATGTTTCGAGAGCTTGCAAAGAACGATGGTCCACGCAAGTATGTGACTTTTGGAGACAACTCCAAGGGTAAGGTACTTGGCCTTGGTAAGGTGGCCATATCTCATGATAGCTCCATTCAAAATGTCATGCTTGTTGAATCTCTTGGATACAATTTACTTCCCGTGTCTAGATTAGCTGACTTTGGATTCAATGTGCTATTCACCAAAGTAGATTGCCAAGTTTTTCGTCGTGACAATCATAACATGGTTTTTACCGGTATCCGTAGAGGTGACCTATACATTGTCGATTTCACTAAGAAAGCTCAACCTAGAACTTGCTTTATTGCTAAATCTGCTAAAGGTTGGCTTTGGCATAGAAGGCTTGGACATGTTGGTATGCGTAATCTAGATAAGCTAATCAAAGGTGATCACATTCTTGGTGTTAAAGATGTTTTCTTTGACAAAGATAGACTCTGTAGTGCATGTCAAGCAGGAAAACAAGTAGGTGGAAGTCATCCCGTGAAGAACATCATGACCACAAGGAGACCGCTTGAGCTTCTTCATATGGATCTCTTCGGTCCCAATGCTTACAAAAGCCTTGGTGGTAACTCCTTTGGTCTAGTTATTGTTGATGATTTTTCCAGATTTACGTGGGTATTTTTCCTTGATGACAAATCGCAGGTTCAGAGAATCTTCAAAACCTTTGCCAGAAAAGCTCAAAATCAATTTGAGGTGAAGATCAAGAAAGTTCGGAGCGACAATGGAACGGAGTTCAAGAACGCCCATGTGGACTCCTTTCTCGATGAGGAAGGATTCTACATGAGTTCTCGACTACATACACACCTCAACAAAATGGAGTTGTTGAGAGGAAGAACCGAACGCTCATTGAGATGGCGAGAACGATGCTTGATGAATACAAGACACCAAACACTTACGGGAGAAGCCGTCGAGACAGCTTGTCATGCTATCAACAGCTTTATCTTCACAAGCTCCTCGGCAAGACTTCATACGAGCTCCTTACGGTAACAAACCCCAAGTGGGATATTTTCGTGTCTTTGGTTCAAAATGCTATATCCTTGATAAGCATCGTAGGTCTAAATTTGCTCCTAAAACTCATGAAGGCTTTTTCCTCGGTTATGGATCAAACTCCCACACCTACCGTGTCTACAACAATTTCACCCGAAAGGTTGAAGAGGCGGTAGCGTGAAGTTTGATGAATCTAATGGCTCGCAAGTAGAGCAAATGCCTATTGATGTAGGAGACAAGGACCCATCGGAAGCCATTCAAGATTTATCCATTGGAAAGATTCGTCCCATGGAAGTGAAGGAGAGTACCTCATCTACATATGTGGAGCCCCCTACCTCACGGCAAGGTGAACCTCAAGGCAACATGGAGGCTTCCACAAGTGGAACTCACCAAGATGAGGAAGTGCGACAAGAAGATCCACCACAACCTCCTTCTCCACCATCTCAAGACAACACCAACAACAATGAAGAAGAAGAAGAAGATGAGGATGATGAGGAAGCTCAGCCTCGACCACGACAAAAGCTATCCCGAGTTCGAGCAAGAGTCAAGAAGGACCATCCCGTGGAACAAATGATGAATGACATCGACTCCGGGAGAATCACTCGCTCTAAAACTCGTTTAGCTAACTTTTGTGAGCATTACTCATTCATTTCTAGTCTTGAACCTATGAAGGTAGAAGAAGCGCTTGAAGACCCGGATTGGGTGAACGCTATGCACGAAGAGCTACACAACTTCGAGAGGAACAACGTTTGGACTTTGGTAGAGAAGCCCAATGATGACCAAAACGTCATTGGAACCAAATGGGTGTTTCGGAACAAGCAAGATGAAGATGGACAAGTCATCCGCAACAAGGCTCGTCTCGTAGCACAAGGTTACACACAGGTCGAAGGTATGGACTATGGTGAGACCTATGCCCCCGTTGCTAGACTTGAGTCCATTCGCATTCTTCTTGCTTATGCCAACCACCATGATATTACTCTCTATCAAATGGACATTAAAAGTGCTTTCCTAAATGGTGAAATTGAGGAGGAAGTATTTGTGAAACAACCTCCGGATTTGTGAATCCTAAAAGCCTAATCATGTTTACAAATTGCACAAAGCTCTTTATGGTCTTAAACAAGCTCCTAGAGCTTGGTACAAATCTTGACTAGCTTTCTTCTTGAGAAAGGATTTGAGATTGGAAAAATAGACTCAACGCTATTCACTAAAAGGGTTGATGGTGAACTATTTGTGTGCCAAATATATGTTGATGATATTATCTTTGGTTCAACTAACCCCATTTTAGTGAGAAGTTTGGAAAGCTTATGTCGGAGAAGTATGAGATGTCCATGATGAGTGAACTCAAGTTCTTCCTTGGGTTGCAAATCAAGCAATCTAAGGAGGGTACTTTTGTCTCACAAACAAAGTACACTAAGGATCTCTTCAAGAAGTTCAACATGCAAGAGAGCAAAGGTATGAGAACCCCCATGCCTACTAGTGGACATAATGACTTGACTAAAGATGGAGAACCTGTTGATCAAAAGGTTTATCGATCCATGATTGGTTCTCTACTATATCTCTGTGCTTCTCGTCCTGACATAATGTTGAGTGTCTGCATGTGTGCTCGATATCAAGCAGCCCCTAAGGAATGTCATCTCAAAGCTGTTAAAAGAATTGTGAGATACTTGATACACACACCTAACTTTGGCATTTGGTATCCTAAGAGGGCCTCTTTCGATCTTGTTGGCTATTCCGACTCGGACTATGCCGGAGACAAGATTGATAGAAAGTCAACTTCGGGTATGTGTCAATTTCTCGGTCGATCCCTTGTATCTTGGTCATCCAAGAAACAAAATTGATATCATTATCTCTGCGAAGCAGAATATATTGCTGCTGGTTCGTGTTGTGCTCAGTTGCTATGGATGACACAAACGCTTAAGGATTATGGGATACATGCGAGACATGTTCCTTTGCTTTGTGACAATGAGAGTGCGATTAAGATTGGACACAATCCCGTGCAACACTCTCGCACGAAACACATTGAAGTTCGTCACCATTTTATTCGTGATCACATTGCTAAGGGTGGCATTGATCTTAAGCATGTTCGTACTGACAAACAGCTTGCAGATATCTTCACAAAACCACTTGATGAGAAAGTGTTTTGTCGCTTGAGGAGTGCGTTGAACATCATTGATGCTTCAAACTTGGAGTGAAAACTCCATTGGTGCATGCAAGGCATGAGCCTATTTGATTAATCCTTGATATTTCTCTTATGATGATGATCATATGTCTTGGACACATTTGCCCCCTTGTATTGCATCTAACTCCTTGCAAGTACTTGGATGGTCTACATTCAACAAGATTACCACACACACTCAAATCATGAGTAATCTTGTTATTGACCAAGTATCTAGCTCTTTGGGATGTTGAGTTCAAGGAACAAAATTCCACATATCCTTTTTGACACCATATACTTCTAGTACTTCACTCATGTCATCTTGGATACTCTTGAGTATTTCCTTGCTTGCCTAACCCATGTAGGAAGATGAACTATACATTTGGAAATGGTGCTCCAACTTCACATTCTATGAGCATCTACATCAAGTTCACCTACATGAGTACAAGCAACAACAAGCCCAAGGTATGTCTTTCACATCTTGAAGAAGCTTTGCTCAAAGTCATGAGTACAAGCAGCTTCAAAAGATGTGATCACATCAAATGCTTAATCGAAAAATGGCAACCCCATTTTGAGCTTAAACGATGAGTATGACCTATGATCAAATGTTCTCATTTGACTCCTAAGTCAATATACTCAAACATAGGTGACCTAGTCGCCGACCCCTGTCTAGATGAAGTACATATGTTTTAGAGTTTCTCTGCTTTTCTCATTGAGTTTTCTTGCTTATTTTCAAAAAAAAAAAACTTCATCTAGCAATCTTTTTCATTTCGTTTTTCCGTTCTTGTGAATATCTCTTTGGCTCTGATCAATTCCCTGAAAATCATTTACAAATTCATTGCAAATCTTTTGAAACATTCCTTGCAAAGTGAGCTGAATTATTTCGGATTCCTTGGAATTAAACTCGGCGCCACCGATTCAATCACTTGATCGACCGAAAAGGATCTGCCCTAAGTCTCGACTTTCGGACTCACCGATCCATATCAATTCGGTGTCACCGATTTACATTCACCAGATATCATCTTCTGCAGTTCAATAAATGATTTATTCGCATACTTAATTTGCTCAGTTGTGATTCTTAAGGATCCCACTTCTTTCCTTCCATCTTTCCTGCCCTTCTGGTTTATCGTCCTTTTCGGCACTTGATGTCAAAGGGGAGAAGATTTAGGGGAGCTTAGGAGGTGATTGGAGGATTAGGAGAAGAGAAGAGAAAATTTAAAGGAGAAGAAAAACAATCTTACCTTAAGGGGAGAGGATCACATCAAAGCTTTGCCATACTATCACAATAATACTTTTGGCATTATTCTTTTGGTTTTGCTTTTCTTGCTCTCACAATTGCTATCCTCTCGAGAAGCACAATTGGTATCTTATGCAAAGCAAAATCTCTCGAGCTCATTGAAAATCTTTTAGTCTTGGGAGACATGTTGGCTGATTCAAGCTAGTGCTCAACATGAGACACTCTTTATACATGTCATCCATGGCTTGGTACTCTTGATGTTCTTGCTATTGGTTGAAGAACTACTCTTGTGTTACCTAACCTTGTTTTCCCAAGTTTATTTCTTCAGGTACAATACCAAGGAACTCCAAGGTAAGTATATGCATCTTGCAGAATGTGCATGATGGTGACTTGCTTGTGAATACTTGTTTGCAAGAAATCACCATGCACATATGCATCATTAATCACTTATCCTCATCTGCTCTGATGCATATAGCCAAGCTGCATGTAGCACATCTTGCTTTACTCTCATGTGTGCTTGTGGTAGTCCAAAACCAAAATCTGAAAAGCTTGCACACTTGTAGGGGGAGTCTGTGTACTACATGTCTGTCAAAGCTTTAATGATAATCCTGTCTTTCCTTCAGTAAGCTTTGATATCTTATTTTGTGTGTTGCCATCAATTACCAAAAAGGGGGAGATTGAAAGCACATTTGCTCCCTAGGTGGTTTTGGTAATTAATGACAACATACTTTGTGGTTGGACTAATGCTTTTCAAGTATGTTTCAGGAAAGTCAATCACTCTGGCATGGCAAAAGGACTAGAAAGGTGGACCCCTAGGATGCTAAGGAAAGCATTGGCAAAAGCTCAAGACTCTAGTTTTGGTTTAGTGATCCAAGATCACATTGAGTCCATAGGAAAGCCAATACTATTAAAAGGGGATGAGGATATGATGATGATCTGGTTGCTCAAAGTGCTTAGTGATTTATCTCTCAAACTATCAGCAATCTTTCATTCCAACATAAACCCATAAGTAATCTCGGTCCCACCGATTCCATAAACTCAGTCACACCGAGATGAACCACCTCATCCATATAGCCAAACCCTAAGAATTTCGGATTTTCCGATTCCAAACTCGGTCATACCGAAATTGGTGTTGCCAAGCTTCTGTAACATTCTGTACTCAAATCGGTGTCACCGAGATGAGAAAGTCGGTCCCACCGAAATTGGCAAACCCTAGACTTTGGAAGAATCGGACTAACCGAGATTGTATTTTCGGTCCCACTAAAATCCCAACGCTCACAAGATTTGAACTTTCGGTCTCACCGAGTTGTCAACTTCGGTCCGACCGAGATTGGTCAAATGTGTGTAACAGTTGGATTTTGTGTGGAGGCTATAAATACCCTCCACCTCCTCTTCATTCGTGGAGAGAGCCATCGAAAGAACTACCACTCCTACCTTACATTTTCGAGAAGAAAACTACCTACCCTTGTGTTGAGATCAAGTTGCTCCACTCCCACCATATGAAACTTGATTTCTAGCCTTCCCAAGTTGCTTTCCACTCAATCCTTTCTTCCACCATAGCCAAATCAGTGAGGAGAGTTGAGTGTTGGGGAGATTATCATTTGAAGCACAAGAGCAAGGAGTTCATCATCACCAACACCATCTATTACCTTTTGGAGGGTGGTGCCTCCTAGATTGGTTAGGTGTCGCTTGGGAGCCTCCGTCAAGATGTGGAGTTGAACCAAGAAGTTTGTAAGGGCAAGGAGATCGCCTACTTCGTGAAGATCTACCCCGAGTAAGGCTAGTCCTCCGTGGACGTAGGCTATGATGGCATAGACAAGGTTGCTTCTTCGTGGACCCTTCGTGGGTGGAGCCCTCCGTGGACTCTCGCAGCCGTTACCCTCCGTGGGTTGAAGTCTCCATCAACGTGGATTGACGATAGCACCACCTATCGGAACCACGAGAAAAATCTCCGTGTCTCCAAATTGCGTTTGCTCTTCACAATCTCTCCCTTACTACTTATGCAATTTACTTTCCGCTGCCCCATACTCTAGAATTGCATGTGTAGTATGTTGCTCGACTTGTTTGCATGATGCTTGACTTGATCTTCATTGTGAACTTGATTAAAACCTTGTTCTAATCTAAAGGCATAAACTTTTATCTTGTCGAGTTGTCTAATCACCCCCCCTCTAGACACTCTTGCCTTCAACGATCCTACAGTGGTCCCTACGATCAAAAGTGATCGGACAGGGTGACCATGGGTTGAACTTTGGGGTGACTGGCTCCATCGCATAGACATCCCTTAGTGCTCGCTTTCGTTCCCGTTTGGGAATGTGGGTGGCATAGATCATGTTTACCTTTTTCACCTGGGCAGGAAATTTCTTCAGTCCCCCAGTGTTCGGGCGCCGGGGCTCCTCGTCATCATTGCTGTGCAGCCCCTTGTCCTTGTTTTCGGCATTTATCTTGCCGGCCTGTTTGAACACCCAGCAATCTCTGTTAGTGTGGTTGGCTGGCTTATTAGGGGTGCTGTGAATTTGGCACGAGCGATCAAATATGCGGTCCAGACTGGACGATCCCGGATTGTTTCTTTTGAACGGCTTTTTCCGCTGACCGGATTTTGAGCCACTGAATCCGGCATTGACTGTCGTGTCTTCAGTGTTGTCGCCATTGTTCTGACGCTTATGTCTGTTGCGCCGTGGCTAGCCGTTACTGTCACGGTCAACTGAAGTGCCGGAGTTTCTTGGCGTGGTGCTACTGCGAGCTAACCAGCTGTTCTCGCCCACGCAAAAGCGGGTCATGAGTGTCGTGAGGGCCGCCATGGACTTTGGTTTTTCTTGGCTGAGGTGTCGGGCGAACCACTCATCGCGGATATTATGCTTAAAGGCCGCCTAGGATTCGGCGTTCGGACAGTCGACAATTTGGTTCTTTTTAGTTAGGAACCGAGTCCAGAATTTCCTGGCTAACTCTCCGGGCTGTTGGGTAATGTGACTCAAGTCATCAGCATCCGATGGTCACACGTAAGTGCCTTGGAAGTTGTCGAGGAACGCGTCCTCCAGGTTTTCCCAACTCCCAATGGAATTTGCCGGCAGGCTATTCAGCCTGTGTCAGGCCGGTCCTTTGAGTTTAAGGGGAAGATACTTGATGGCATGTAGATCGTCACCGCGTGCCATGTGGATGTGGAGAAGGGGTATAAGCCGGTGCTTCTTTTTCAGGCTTCTTTTTCAGGCTTCTTGCAGTGGCCATAAGCCGGCGCTTGAAGCGCTCCTGCTCTACGGGATCCTCAGGCACGCCGAATTCATCATCACCGAGGCTCACCTCGTCTTCGGAAGGGGTATGTAGTTTTCCTCCTCCAAGTATCCGTCCGTCGCCTGTTCATCTGGGCTAACCTGCCCGTCTTCCTGTCCGGCCTGCTCGAAGGCAGGCTAATCGGGATTGTATTCATCTTTCGCACCATCCAGATTATTTTTGTCTCCTGTGCAGGTATTGCTGTGGCGGGGCTTAGAGAGGCGCCGATGACGCCCATGCTTTGATTTCTTCCTTAAGGGTTTATCCTCTATAGCCTCATCGCCGTTGGTTTCTTTGGGAGTGCCCACCATATAAATATCATACGAGGAGGTGGCTGTCCACCGCCCTGTGGGCGTTGGTTCCTGTTCTTCTCCTGCATCATCGTCCACACTGTCGATGTCTTCAGAGTCGAAGTCAAGCACGTCGGTTAAATCATCGATAGTGGCAATGAAGTGGGTGGTGGGTGGGTAACGAATTTCCTCGTCACAAGCTTCCCACTCGAGCCGGACATAGTTCGGCCAAGAGTCTCCTGACAAAGCGAGAGACCTTAATGAGTTCAGCATGTCGCTGAAGGGCCAGTGTTGAAAGATATTCGCAGCGGTGAACTCCATTACTGGAGCCCAATCGGATTCGATGGGCCCTGGTGCGTACGGTCCGGAACCTACAGCCGGACGCATGTCCAGGGGTCCGGTGACACAGATTTCCTTGGAGGTGGAGTCTGTGTTCGGCTCTACCGCCGATGAGTATGCAGCATCCTGGGCGGGGTCCATCCACCCGACCTCGGACGACGCGATCTGCCCCAGATTTAGGTCCGGAGCTACTGCATGTGCGATATCCCGAATATTGTCTGACAGCAGATCTAAGCCGTGCTCGTCGTGACCATTCGGCGCTCCTGGCATAGGCCTGAATCCGTCGAAGATCAAGTCTCCGCGGATGTCGGCCATGTAGTCTAAGTTTCGAACGACACGATGGCTGGGGCGAGCTGTCGATCTACTCCGGATGGCTGCTTAATTGGCCCGAAAAGCGGAAGCCGCCGAACACGAAGATATGCCCGGGGAGAAAAGTCTCACCTTGGACCACGTTGGTGTTGATGTTTAAAGGAGCCATCGAGCCTTGCTGCGACGACATAGAGGAACTCTCAATGAAAGCACCAATGTCGGTGTCAAAACCGGCAGATCTCGGGTAGGGGGTCCCGAACTGTGCGTCTAAGGCTAATGGTAACAGGAGGAAGGGGACATGATGTTTTACCCAGGTTCGGGCCCTCTCGATGGAGGTAATACCCTACTTCCTGCTTGATTGATCTTCATGATATGAGTATTACAAGAGTTGATCTACCACGAGATCGTAGAGGCTAAACACTAGAAGCTAGCATGTGATTATGATTGTTCTTGTCCTATGGACTAAACCCTCCGGTTTATATAGACACCGGAGGAGGCTAGGGTTACACAGAGTCGGTTACAAAGAAGGAGATCTAACATCCGAATTGTTCAGCTTGTCTTCCACGCAAAGGAGAGTCCCATCCGGACACGGGACGAAGTCTTGAGTCTTGTATCTTCACGGTCCAACAGTCCGAACAAAGTATATAGTCCGGCTGTCCGGATACCCCCTTATCTAGGACTCCCTCACCCCCTCCCCCGTATATAAAGGTGTGGAGGAGGCGCGCCCAAGGGGGGGAGTCCTACTCCCACCTGGAGTAGGACTCCTCCTTTTCCTATTTGGAGAAGGAGAGGGAAGGAAGAGGAAGGAGGGAGGAAGGAAAGGGCGGGGGCCGGCCCCCCTCCCAATTCAGATTGGGCTTGAGGGGGCGCCCCCTCCCTTGCTCCTTTCCCCTCCTTTCCACTAAGGCCCATATACCTCTCGAGGGGTTCCGATAACCTCCCGGAGCTCCGGTATTGTCCCATTCTTACCCGGGACCATTCCGGTGTCCAAATATAGTCGTCCAATATATCGATCTTTATGTCTCGACCATTTCGAGACTCCTCGTCATGTCCGTGATCATATCCGGGACTCCGAACTACCTTCGGTTCATCAAAACGCATAAACTCATAATATAACCGTCATCTAACTTTAAGCGTGCGGACCCTACGGGTTCGAGAACTATGTAGACATGACCGAGACACGTCTCCGGTCAATAACCAATAGCGGAACCTGGATGTTCATATTGGCTCCTACATATTCTACGAAGATCTTTATCGCTCAAACCGCATAACAACCTACGTTGTTCCCTTTGTCATCGGTATGTTACTTGCCCGAGATTCGATCGTCGGTATCTCAATACCTAGTTCAATCTCATTACCGGCAAGTCTCTTTACTCGTTACGTAATGCATCATCCCATAACTAACTCATTAGCTACATTGCTTGCAAGGCTTATAGTGATGTGCATTACCGAGAGGGCCCAGAGATACCTCTCCGACAATCGGAGTGACAAATCCTAATCTCGAAATATGCCAACTCAGCAAGTACCTTCGTAGACACCTGTAGAGCACCTTTATAATCACCTAGTTACGTTGTGACGTTTGGTAGCACACAAAGTGTTCCTCCGATAAACGGGAGTTGCATAGTCTCATAGTTATAGGAACATGTATAATTCATGAAGAAAGCAATAGCAACATACTAAACGATCGATTCACGAGCTAGTCAAGTAGAGGCATACTAGTGACACTCTGTTTGCCTATGTATTCACACATGTATTATGTTTCCGGGTAATACAATTCTAGCATGAATAATAAACATTTATCATGATATGAGGAAATAAAAAATAATTTTATTATTGCCTCTAGGGCATATTTCCTTCATTTTTCGCAAGCCTAAACCTTGAGTTGATGTTACGAGCCCATGTCTTTATGCCCGATGGACGCTCATGACCCGAGGCTCCGTATACGAGCAGAACTCCATCGGTGTTTGTCTTCTGGTTTTCTAATGCGCGAGCTTTTGGATGGTTGGGCGTGATCCTGTACGTGCGCTGCTGAAGGTCTCATCGATTGGTTTGCAGAGATCTTGCTGGTTGCTCCTACCAGAGATCACTATTCTTTCGAAACGCCACAGGGTAAATCAGATCCAGGGACCACCCGCCGCCGCACAAAACGGAACCCTAAATTTTCTTGACCTCAAATTTCTCGTATCTTAAATCTGGATGGATGAACGAGAAGATGATGCAAATCCTTCCAAAACCGGCTCTTCTTCATCCGAAAAATTATGAGCCCCTCAAACCCTAAAAAAATATCCCTTCAAGAACTCAACACCACCGTGTGCCGGCCCCAAGGTGGGCGCCAACTGTCGTGGATTTGTCATAGCAGATGTCCTTAGTGTCAGAACTTAGTCGCGAGGCCAACGCATCTATGTGGTATCTTGAGAGGGGTTGAGTGGGACGAGAGACGCAGGGCGGATCAACACGCAAGACAAGGGTTTAGATAGCCTCGGGACCCAGGAAACATCATCCGGTAATTGCCCTACATGCTGTTTGAGGGTAGGTCCCATTATGCTCATGAGGGAGTCGCCGCATAAGACGGCTCCCCCTTTGTGTCTAACCCTAGATATTGTATCTTCTTGCTTGCCCCTCTTTGGAGAGCCCTGCCCCTCCTTATATAAGTTAGAGGGGCGGGTTACATGTGGAGTCCTAGTAGGACTAGGAGTAGTTTATCTTCTCTTACAAGTTGATTACAAGTCCAGGTCTTGCTTCCTCGTAAAGGAAATATCCGTCATCCCTTTCCTCTTAAGCCGGCCCACCAGAGTATAAACCGGCCTGCCGGGCCTTGAGCCTTGTCGCCCGTCTGATCCGCCCGTCGGGTCTCTAGTGAGTCACAAGTCTAGGCGGGTTACATATAAACCGCCATGTCTGGGCGGATCGCCAGTGAGTGGCTCAGCTCCAGCCGGGTCTCCGGTGAATCGCCAAGTCCGGCCGGGTCATACCGCGGGGTATATTCCCGACATTATCCCCCAGTTTAATTTGGATTTATCCATGTTAAACTAATCCTGTAAAATAAACACAAGAACAAACTTGATAGGTTGTGTTCCGGGTTAAATTTTTGTAAGCCGGCACCTGACCATCTTTAAATCCTTGTCATTTCCCTATTGATACATGCCCATGAACTCATAGCAAATCTCCTTTAGTAGATATGTTCAAACTTTGTGAATGCGGGTCAATAGGCCAGCTTCAGAGTCAATTTGCTGGCATTGGTCTCTTGTAGAGAAATATTGTAAGAAATAATCCACTTGAACCGGCTTCCAAAGCGCCGACTTAAAACATACTGGTCTTGAAATACTCATCTGACTTTCAGCCGGCTTGAAGAGGTAATACTTGCCGGTTTATCATAACCAAAATTGCCGGCTTGTAAATATTGATAGCACCAGGTCATAACTATAGCCGACGCATGGTCATAATTATTGGTGACACTGAATCATGATTGTTGCAAACACCGGGTCAATCTGATATGCTCAAAACTGAGAATTTGAAGATTTTCCCCTTTATATGTATATCACCTGTAGCCCCCAAGTGCCGGGTTGTCATGCTTGCAGCAACCTGGGACTTGTAATTGCCTTATGCTCATAAAACTTAAAGCAGTGTAGCCCCCAAGGGCCTGCTCAGTAAGATATTACTGAGCTGGGACTTTGTATATAATTCATTGATAATAACATCATATGATGTAATCTCCACCATGGGGCTTGAACCCACGTCCATAAGGTTAAGACCTTTGTACTCTACCAACTAAGTAGTGGATCTTTCAATGTAATGGGCTGAGGCTTGTGTACCTTGAATTTTTGACAGGAGCAATTGGTAGCCCCCAAGGGCCGGCTCATTTAAAATGTGATGAGTAGGGTCTTCAATGAGGTGAACAAAAATGACTTTGCATTAGCCCCCAAGTGTCATGGTGCATGCTTGCAGCGACATGAGACTTGCATATTTGATGTAACCTCAATTTGAATAATGTATCCCCCAAGTGCCGGGTCGTAAGCCTGCAACGACTCGGGACTATTCCTTCCATTGTAGAATAAATCATATCCATTAATAAAATAATAGCCATTGCGCCAAAGCAACTTTGAATACCTCATCTGTTGATAAGTAAATCTAGAGTTTAAATACCCGGCGGTTCTTGGCCGATGGCGATTTAATACACCTCCATTGTAAGCCAGAATTTTTGTAACCCGGCGGCTTATAGCCTTTGAGAAAAATCCAGAACGAATAATCATTTTGAAGCATCAACTTTGGTAATGAGCTTTGAACTTAATCATTTATATGTCATATTTCTGCAAATCCTGCAAAGAGTTTAAACAACATATGCCCTGGCGACTTAACGTTAAAAGCCAGGGCGGGTAACCACCCAAATGTAGTCTTATCCTGCACACAAGTAGATCACAAGATCCCTATGATCCTTTGAATGATACATGGCTTATGTGACCCGGACGGTGAAGTTGATAACTCAAGTCTGTAAGAGCCGGCACATATGATATTTGTGACAACTCAAATACTTGCGATTGTATAAAAACAAATAAAATTTTGAGGCTTCTGATTCGAATACGATCAGTAAACCGTTCCAAAGGGGTTAAGCTAAGATTCGAATACGATCATATAGCCCCCAGTGGCGTTGGCGTTGCCGATCAAAGTGGGTATCGACAGCTATGTTCTCTTTGGTTCGAATACGACCTATGTTTGAACAGGAAGCCCCCAAATGACCTTAAAAGTTGTTTAACAACGCTGATTCAAATACGATCCACGTCGATTCCCAAAGGGATTGAGCTATGATTCAGATACGATCAAGAAGCCCCCAAGTAGGTTCAGCAGTTTGCTAATCAAAAGGGTATCGACATCTATGTTCTCTTTGGTTCGAATACAACCTATGTTTGAATAGGAAGCCCCGAAATGACCTTAAAAGTTTTGGCATTGCGCCGATCAAGAGGGTACTGATAGCTATGCCCGATGAGCAGGAAGCCCCCAAGTAACCATAATAAAATAAGCCGTAAGGCAGGATACCCATGTTTTGAACTGTGCATCATGGCAGCAAGTTCCCTTTGGTAATCATTAATTTGTCTAAGATCTCGAACTTGCGAGAGATTAATTCTTTTGAACCGGAAATTCTTAAACCGGATATTGAGATCCTCAAAGCTTTGTAAAGGACAAATTTACCTTGATCCAGATGTTGAACCGGTTTTGAGAGCTTCAAAGCTTTGTGGGAGAAAGATGTCTCTTGAGCTGTATTTTAAACCGGAATCTTCATTTTGAACTGGAAATTTTTCTGACGGCCTTTAAATATTTGGCAATAAAGCAGTAGCCTCCAGGGCCGGGTTATCTTCCCTTCAATGGCCCGGAGTTCTTGAATTCATTGAAACCGGCTAATTTTGCCAAGCCATACCATTGTAGCCCCCGAGTCTCAAGATGACTCGAAGTGGTAGCTTGAGATTCTCCATATTTGACCATAGTAGAAGGTGTATATCATTGGCGTTGATAGAGCGATGTGAATCTACAGAAGGTTGAGGTGACTGCGGCGGGTTATAAATGATCCCGTATGAGCCGTGTCAGCAACTCGGCCAATGGCTCCTTCCAACTGGCTGTTTGAAGTTAACCAAACTGCAGTGGCGGCGACTTGTGCGCCTGCCATTGAACCATCAAGTGCAGACGGTGGCTGATAATATATGATAATTTACCTCCAATTTGTTGGAAGAGAAACCGGGCTTCCCAAGTAGTGACCTGCTCATACTCAATAAACAGCTCACGCAGACAGGCGCGGCCCAGTGTGTTGATGTAGACCAGGCCGCGAGAGATGGACGGTAAAGACGACCGCAACATCTGAAGCGGCATAGACAGATGAACCGGCCGTGCCGTTGTAAGCCGGTGTGGACGGGCAAGTTGTCCTCCTTGTTGTAAGCCGGCATGGTCGCGAGAGACGGCCACGGCGTTGTAAGCCGGTGCGGGAGTCCGTTGAGTAATATCACCTTTTTTTCATAAATAATTGCGCTGATTTGTTTGGACGATGGATGACCCGTTTATCGCGACAGAGGCTCAGACAGACCAGCGACTCAATATAGTTCCGGCGGCCCAGGCAGACTGGCGACTTAATATAACCCCGGCGGCTCAAAGCGGCAAGGGCGGCTGAATGCGTCTCTGGCGGGTTGATGTAGATTAAGCTGCACGGGTGGTGATTTGCGCACACATGTTCCATCAGTAAGCGGGCGCAGACACCGGTGCGTGATGGTGCTGACGCACATTCCATAGGCACAACATGGCACCACCTTTGCTGCACATAAAAATATACAGATCAAAGTAATTGTTTTTTGATGAAAACAATATGTTCAGTAAAATAAACTTGGATGGATATCACCTGGCAAGCTTTGTCCAACGCAAGTAGATGCACTCTGCAGCCGGAGGCTGGTAGGTAAAGCGGCAACGGCAACTCAAAATCAGCCGGCTCATCGGCCGAGGTAGCGGCTCCGCAACGAACGCGGGGAGGCAAGGCCGCTTAGTGGTAATCCGGCGGCAACTCAGGGGCACGGCGGCCTGACTCACTCAGGCCCCACGGTATGACAGAGGCGGAATGGCGATTGCTCTTGGTATCTGCTACGGCACAAGGGGGCAAACCAGTGACATCGGAGGCGGCGACGGCAGGGCTCGCCCCTACTGCAATTGAATTGATGACGCGGCGCGACCAGCGGCCGACCCTTGGTAGTACGTGTGCACGGAAAGAGCCGGGCCAGGTCGCAGCAGAAGCGACTTGACGCGCGTCGAATCCCAACTGGAGCAATCCAAAAAACACCGCATTTTTCTTTGTTGACTCTGATCATCACGTGGTTAGTAACCACTTTTTCCACTGCGGACTCAAAGAGTAAGGTAATATGCAGGCGCTCGTTAGGATGAATCCTCAGCAGCTGACGAAATGGCCAGCGGTCGATGCGCGGTGACTCAAGATGGAAGTGACTCGGAGGCGCGGCTGCGCACAGAGCGGCTAAATGGTGAGGCCGGTGGGGTTGAGGTGATTTGACGGCAGCGGAGGAGCGAAGGCTCAGTTTAAATATCCTTCAATCTGAATGGATCTGATTTTGTATTGCTGTTGATGAAAATAGCAGACAGGAGCGTGAGTATCAACACGTACACCCAAGCCATGGCCTTCATGTGAGATCCCACGTGGGTTGCATCTAGTGCCACTTAGAGTCGGTCAAACCTCGTGTGTTCGAGTAACAGCATGTCAATCGATCAGCTAAGCTCAATCATCATGCGCACCCCTAGATCAGTGCCAGCTTTTGTCTCCATCCGCACAAACTGTTTTCAGAGCAGACCGGCGGCGCATAACGCAGACTGTTGAAACGGCACAAGGCCCACTGGTCAACAGGCCGGCTCGACGCGGGGGCAGCCCAGAGGGAACCCAGCGGAGGCGACTCGGTGATTTGACGCGGCAGGCCGGCTCGCAAGTGGAGGCGGACCCGGACTCGGACGTGGAGCGCGGCGGCGGCTCAGGAGCCACTGGCCCGATGGAGACCAGTCAAAACGAGGCCGGCTCGATGGCAGAGACCGAGGTTCACGCCCAAACTTCCGGGTCGTGGGTTGTTTTTTCCCTTTTCCTGCTATCGACCAGGACTACTCATGCGTACAAATACGAGTGGCAAAACAAATCCTGATTGATTCCTCCACGTACTTCTTCCGGCTTGAGTAAAGTACTGATAGTGATAATAGCATTAATTGACTAGTAGTAGCAATTAGCCAACCTTGAGTTGATGTTACGAGCCCCTGTCTTTATGCCCGATGAACGCTCATGACGCGAGGCTCCGTACACGAGCAGAACTCCATCGGCGTTTGTCTTCTGGTTTTCCATAATGCGCGAGCTTTTGGATGGTTGGGCGTGATCCTGTACGTGCGCTGCTGAAGGTCTCATCGATTGGTTTGCAGAGATCTTGCCGGTTGCTCCTGTCGGAGATCACTATTCTTCCGAAACGTCACAGGGTAAATCAGATCCAGGGACCACCCGCCACCGCACAAAAGGGAACCCTAAATTTTCTTGACCTCAAATTTCTCATATCTTAAATCTGGACGGATGAACGAGAAGCTGATGCAAATCCTTCCAAAACCGGCTCTTCTTCATCCAAAAAATTATGAGCCACTCGAACCCTAAAAAAATATCCCTTCAAGAACTCAACACCACCGTGCGCCAGCCCCACGGTGGGCGCCAACTGTCGTGGATTTGTCACAGCAGATGTCCTTAGTGTCAGGACTTAGTCGCGAGGCCAACGCATCTATGTGGTAGCTTGAGAGGGGTTGAGTGGGGACGAGACGCAGGCGGATCAACACGCAAGACAAGGGTTTAGGCGACTTGGGCCCTGTGAAACATTATCCGTAATAGCCCTACATGCTGTTTGAGGCTAGGTCTCATTATGCTCATGAGGGAGTTGCCACATAAGACGGCTCCCCCTTTGTGTCTAGCCCTAGATATTGTATCTTCTTACTTGCCCCTCTTTGGGGAGCCCTGCCCCTCCTTATATAAGTTAGAGGGGCGGGTTACATGTGGAGTCCTAGTAGGACTAGGACTAGTTTATCTTCTCTTACAAGTTCATTACAAGTCCGGGTCTTGCTTCCTCGTAAAGGAAATATTCGTCATCCCTTTCCTCTTAAGCCGGCCCACCAGAGTATAAACCGGCCTGCCGGGCCTTGAGCCTTGTCGCCCGTCTGATCCGCCCGCCGGGTCTCCAGTGAGTCACAAGTCTAGGCGGGTTACATATAAACCTCCATGTCTGGGCGGATCGCGAGTGAGTGGCTCAGCTCCAGCCGGGTCTCCGGTGAATCGCCAAGTCCGGCCAGGTCATACCGCGGGGTATATCCCCGACAGCCGCCACCGCCGGTCTGGTCCAAGCCAGACAGGAATTGGTCCCCGACCCGCCTCCCCTCCAAAACCACGAACGATAGTCGGACACCAACCACCACGCAACCCACACGACCATGATTGCCGGTCCGCACCTAAGACGTGAGCACCGCGGCTCCCACCACCGGTGTCATCGTCCCGGCATCCTAGATCTCCCCTCTGCCACTGCCATCGCCTGGATAAAAGCACAAATCTAATAATAACAAGGTCGACGAGTAGTGACCGATCGAGGGAACGAACGAGGAAGGCCGATCCCAAATAATAAGAGTTTCTGACGTTAGGAGGAATTCCCTTTAATAACAAACCATGAATTCAAAGGATCGGTACCTTTGGAATGGGTACCTTGCAGATCGGTACTTGGTATTAGCGCCCCCGAAGACCGGACTCGACGGGGCTAAGATTCGTATGTATTCCTGCCTCCCTTAGAGGTGGGCTCCCT
Organism: Aegilops speltoides; assembly: GCA_021437245.1. Taxonomy (NCBI): domain Eukaryota; kingdom Viridiplantae; phylum Streptophyta; class Magnoliopsida; order Poales; family Poaceae; genus Aegilops; species Aegilops speltoides. Next base: position 149,067,255 of record CM038143.1, read on the forward strand.
TTACGCACTAGTCTTGTTAGTGCATGTCTCTTGCCAATGAGACATGCTAATTCCTAAGGTAGGATACACTAGAAGTATAATCCCCCGCCCCCCGAGGGCTGCCCTCCATCTCCTCCTCACCTCCTGGGTATGAAAGGAAATAAACCGTATTCCTGATCTAATCCACTGACCTTCCTTTCATCCCAGTAGAGGTCCCCGTCCCCCTTGAGGGGGCCTACTGGGGGTGATAAACACTGATTGGTGGTTTTCAGCTTTACTTTCATAAAGAAGCAACAACTGAGAAAACCACGTTAGCAATCAGTGAAGAAAGGGAGGTCGAGGTTTCCAAACCGACCGACCGTCGTTAGGGACAGAGTAGTTCCACTCGTGAGAGTGGTTTCCTAAAATTTTGAAACAATTGGAGTTTTTCAAAAGTTTGGTCCTCTATGGGAAGGGCACCTTCGCTCGATCAGTGGCTTTGAACCTCGTCGAGTCGAACGGATTAGTTCTGGAATATAGTTTCCCGCAACGGCTATTACTAAACTGAACACGCCAAAATATTGCACCTGAATGCCAACAACTGATGAAGGGGAAAAAGGCATCACCAAGAGACCCAAAGCCATCTCCTTGGTGAGGACAGGGCCCAGCCAGTCCGAATAGGTAGGGGAAGAGGACGACAACCACCCGCTGCGGCCACCCCAACCACCGGAGACCCAGACCTCCGCCACAACCAATCTAGATTCTCTAGATTTTGTCAATGGGATAGCCAGGAGGCCCCCTGCCTCCCTATTTGGTTCGCCCCCACTACCACTGGGCCGCCGAAGATGCCCGGAGCATCAGCCACTGCCACCCACTGATGGAGCTTGCCTCCAGTCGTCGGATCGAGCCACCGGACAAACGAAAGAGGAGAAGATCACGGCCATCCCCACCGCGCCGTCGCTAGCACCTACTCTACTAGTATTCTTTAAATTCACAACTACTCTACTAGGATGACTCTAATATCACCATCCTCATATCTCAAAGCAATCATCAAGCACCAAACTTCTCACAGTATTCAACGCACTTTATATGAAAGTTTTTGTTATACCCATCTTGAATGCCCATCATATTAGGACTAATTTTATAACCAAAGCAAATTACCATGCTGTTCTAAAAGACTCTCAAAATAATATAATTGAAGCATGAGAGAACAATAATTTCTACTCCCTCCGTTCCTAAATATTTGTCTTTTTAGAGATATCAATAAGTGACTACATACGAAGCAAAATGAGTGAATCTACACTTTAAAATATGTCTATATACACCCGTATGTAGTCACTTGTTTAAATCTCTAAAAAGACAATTATTTAGGAACGGAGGGAGTATAAAATAAAACCACCACCGTGCTCTAAAAATATATAAGCAAAGCACTTGAGCAAAATTGTCTAGCTCAAAGATATAAGTGAAGCACATAGAGTATTCTAATAAATTCCGATTCATGTGTGTCTCTCCCAAAAGGTGTGTACAGCAAGTATGATTGTGGTAAACTAAAAAGCAAAGACTCAAATCTTACAAGACTCTCCAAGAAAAACACATATCATGTGGTGAATAAAAATATAGCCTCAAGTAAAGTTACCGATAGACGAAGACGAAAGAGGGGATGCCTTCCGGGGCATCCCAAGCTTAGGCTTTTGGTTGTCCTTGAATTATCTTGGGGTGCCTTAGGCATCCCCAAGCTTAGGCTCCTGCTGCTCCTTATTCCAAAATCCATCAAATCTTTACCAAAAACTTGAAAACTTCACAACACAAAACATCAACAGAAAATCTCATGAGCTCCGTTAGTATAAGAAAATAAACCACCACTTTAAGCTACTATAATGAACTCATTCTTTGTTTATATTGGTGTTAAACCTACTGTATTCCAACTTCTCTATGGTTCATACTGTTGGGGAACGTAGTAATTTCAAAAAAAAATCCTATGCACACGCAAGATCATGGTGATGCATAGCAACGAGAGGGGACAGTGTTGTCCACGTACCCTCGTATACCGAAAGCGGAAGCGTTATAACAACGCGGTTAATGTAGTCATATGTCTTCACGGCCCGACCGATCAAGCACCGAAACTATGGCACCTCCGAGTTCTAGTCCAGCAGGGTGTCGGGGAAGAGTTCCGTCAGCACGACGGCGTGGTGACGATCTTGATGTTCTACCATCGTAGGCCTTCGCCTAAGCACCGCTACAATATTATCGAGGACTTTGGTCGAGGGGGCAGCGCACACGGCTAAGAGATCAAGAGATCAATTGTTGTGTCTATGGGGTGCACCCTGCCCCGTATATAAAGGAGCCAAGGGGGAGGCGACGGCCGGCCAAGGAGCGCGCGCCAAGGGGGAGTCCTACTCCCACCGGGAGTAGGACTCCCTTCTTTCCTAGTTGGAGAAGGAGAAGGGGGGAAGGAGGAGGAAGAGGGGAAGGAAAGGCGGTAACCTCCCAGTACTCCGGTAAAATCCCGATTTCACCCGGAACACTTCCGATATCCAAATATAGGCTTCCAATATATCAATCTTCATGTCTCGACCATTTTGATACTCCTCGTCATGTCCGTAATCTCATTCGGGACTCCGAACAAACTTCGGTACATCAAAACTCATAAACTCATAATATAAGCATCATTGAAACCTTGTTTATGCGGACCCTACGGGTCCGAGAACTATGTAGACATGACCTAGAACTGTTTCGGTCAATAACCAATAGCGGAACCGGATGCTCATATTGGCTCCTACATATTCTACGAAGATCTTTATCGGTCAAACCGCATAACAACATCGTTGTTCCCTTTGTCATCGGTATGTTACTTGCCGAGATTCGATCATCGGTATCCAATACCTAGTTCAATCTCAGAATCGCAAGTCTCTTTACTCGTTACGTAATGCATCATTCGTAACTAACTCATTAGCTACATTGCTTGCAAGGCTTATAGTGATGTGCATTACCGAGAGGGCCAGAGATACCTCTCCGACAATCGGAGTGACAAAACCTAAGCTTGAAATACGCCAACTCAACATGTACCTTTGGAGACACTCAGAGCTCCTTCATAATTACCCGATTCGTTGCCAGGCGTTTGGTAGCACACAAAGTGTTCCTCCGAAGAACGGAGTTGCATAATCTCATAGTTGTAGGAACTTTGTATAAGTCATGAAGAAAGCAATAGCAACATACTAAACGATCAAGTGCTAAGCTAACGGAATGGGTCAAGTCAATCACGTCATTATCCTAATGATGTGATCCCGTTGATCAAATGAAAACACATGTCCATGGTTAGGAAACATAACCATCTTAGATTAATGAGCTAGTCAAGTAGAGGCATACTAGTGACGTTAAGTTTGTCTATATATTCACACATGTATCATGCTTCTGGTTAATACAATTCTAGCATGAATAATAAACATTTATCATGATATGAGGAAATAAATAATAACTTTATTATTGCCTCTAGGGCATATTTCCTTCAGTCTACCACTTGCACTAGAGTCAATAATCTAGATTACACAGTAATGATTCTAACACCCATGGAGTCTTGGTGCTGATCAAGTTTTGCTCGTGGAAGAGGCTTAGTCAACGGGTCTGCAGCGTTCAGATCCGTATGTATCGTGCAAATCTCTATGTCTCCCACCAGGACTTGGTCCCGGATGGAATTGAAGCGTCTCTTGATGTGCTTGGTCCTCTTGTGAAATCTGGATTCCTTTGCCAAGGCAATTGCACCAGTATTGTCACAGAAGATCTTCATTGGTCCCGATGCACCAGGTATGACACCCAGATCAGAAATGAACTCCTTCATCCAGACTCCTTCCTTTGCTGCTTCCGAAGCAGCTATGTACTCTGCTTCGCATGTAGATCCCGCCACGACGCTTTGTTTAGAACTGCACCAACTTATACCTCCACCATTTAATAAAAACACGTATCCGGTTTGCGATTTAGAATCGTCCGAATCAGTGTCAAAGCTTGCATCGACGTAACCATTTACGACTAGTTCTTTGTCACCTCCATAAACGAGAAACATATCCTTAGTCCTTTTCAGGTATTTCAGGATATTCTTGACCGCTGTCCAATGATCCACTCTGGATTACTTTGGTACCTACCGCCAAGCTTATTGCTAAGCATACGTCAGTCAGGTACACAACATTGCATACATGATAGAGCCTATGGCTGAAGCATAGGGAACATCTTTCATTTTCTCTCTATCTTCTGCTGTGGTCGGGCATTGAGTCTGACTCAACTTCACACCTTGTAATATAGGCAAGAACCCTTTCTTTGCCTGATCCATTTTGAACTTTTTCAAAACTTTATCAAGGTCTGTGCTTTGTGAACGTCCAATTAAGCGTCTTGATCTATCTCTATAGATCTTGATGCCCAATATGTAAGCAGCTTCACCAAGGTCTTTCATTGAAAAACTTTTATTCAAGTATCCCTTTATGCTATCTAGAAATTCTATATCATTTCCAATTAGCAATATGTCATCTACATATAATATCAGAAATGCTACAGAGCTCCCACTCACTTTCTTGTAAATACATGCTTCTCCAAAAGTCAGTATAAAACCATATGCTTTGATCACACTATCAAAGCATTTATTCCAACTCCAAGATGCTTGCACTAGTCCATAAATGAATCGCTGGAGCTTGCACACTTTGTCAGCACCTTTTGGATCGACAAAACCTTCAGGTTGCATCATATACAACTCTTCTTCCAGAAATCCATTCAGGAATGCAGTTTTGACATCCATTTGCCAAATTACATAATCATAAAATGCGGCAATTGCTAACATGATTCGGACAGACTTAAGCATCGCTACGGGTGAGAAATTCTCATTGTAGTCAGCCCCTTGAAGTTGTCGAAAACCTTTTGCAACAAGTCGAGCTTTGTAGACAGTTACATTACCATCAGCGCCAGTCTTCTTCTTGAAGATCCATTTATTTTCGATGGCTTGCCGATCATCGGGCAAGTCAACCAAAGTCCATACTTTGTTCTCATACATGGATCCCATCTCAGATTTCATGTCCTCAAGCCATTTTGCAGAATCTGGGCTCATCATCGCTTCCTCATAGTTCGTAGGTTCGCCATGGTCAAGTAACATGACTTCCAGAATAGGATTACCGTACCACTCTTTTGCGGATCTTACTCTAGTAGACCTACGAGGTTCGGTAGTAACTTGATCTGAAGTTTCATGATCAAAATCATTAGCTTCCCCACTAATTGGTGTAGTTGTCACAGGAACCGGTTCTTGTGATGAACTACTTTCCAATAAGGGAGCAGGTACAGTTACCTCATCAAGTTCTACTTTCCTCCCACTCACTTCTTTCGAGAGAAACTCCTTCTCTAGAAAGGATCCGAATTTAGCAACAAAAATCTTGCCCTCAGATCTGTGATCGAAGGTGTACCCAATAGTCTCTTTTGGGTATCCTATGAAGACACATTTCTCCGATTTGGGTTCGAGCTTATCTGGTTGAAGTTTCTTCACATAAGCATCGCAACCCCAAACTTTAAGAAACGACAACTTTGGTTTCTTGCCAAACCATAGTTCATAAGGCGTCGTCTCAATGGATTTTGATGGTGCCCTATTTAACGTGAATGCGGCCGTCTCTAAAGCATATCCCCAAAACGATAGCGGTAAATCAGTAAGAGACATCATAGATCGCACCATATCTAGTAAAGTACAATTACGACGTTCGGACACACCATTTCGTTGTGGTGTTTCGGGTGGCGTGAGTTGCAAAACTATTCCGCATTGTTTCAACTGTAAACCAAACTCGTAACTCAAATATTCTCCTCCACGATCAGATCATAGAAATTTTATTTTCTTGTTACGATGATTTTCCACTTCACTCTGAAATTTTTTGAACTTTTTCAAATGTTTCAGACTTGTGTTTCATCAAGTAGATATACCAATATCTGCTCAAATCATCTGTGAAGGTGAGAAAATAACGATACCCGCCGTGAGCCTCAATATTCATTGGACCACATACATCAGTATGTATGATTTCCAACAAATCAGTTGCTCGCTCCATAGTTCCTGAGAACGGCGTTTTAGTCATCTTTCCCATGAGGCACTATTCGCGAGTACCAAGTGATTCATAATCAAGTGATTCCAGAAGTCCATCAGTATGGAGTTTCTTCATGCGCTTTACACCAATATGACCCAAACGGCAGTGCCACAAATAAGTTGTACTATCATTATCAACTCTGCATCTTTTGGCTTCAACATTATGAATATGTGTATCACTATTATCGAGATTTAATAAAAATAGACCACTCTTCAAGGGTGCATGACCATAAAAGGTATTACTCATATAAATAGAAAACAACCATTATTCTCTAATTTAAATGAATAACCGTCTCGCATCAAACAAGATCCAGATATAATGTTCATGCTTAACGCTAGCACCAAATAACACTTATTTAGGTCTAAAACTAATCCTGATGGTAGATGTAGAGGTAGCGTGCCGACCGCGATCACATCGACTTTGGAACCATTTCCCACGCGCATCGTCACCTCGTCCTTAGCCAATCTTCGCTAATCCGTAGTCCTGCTTTGAGTTGCAAATATTAGCAGCAGAACCAATATCAAATACCCGGTGCTACTGCGAGCATTAGTAAGGTACACATCAATAACATGTATATCATATATACCTTTGTTCACTTTGCCATCCTTCTTATCCGCCAAATACTTGGGCCAGTTCCGCTTCCAGTGTCCAGTACGCTTGCAGTAGAAGCACTCAGTCTCAGGCTTAGGTCCAGACTTGGGTTTCTTCTCTTGAGTAACAACTTGTTTGCTATTCTTCTTGAAGTTCTCCTTCTTCTTCTCTTTGCCCTTTTTCTTGAAACTGGTGGTCTTAGTGACCATCAACACTTGATGCTCCTTCTTGATTTCTACCTCCGCAACCTTTAGCATTGCGAAGAGCTCGGGAATAGTCTTGTCCATCCCTTGCATACTATAGTTCATCACGAAGCTCTTGTAGCTTGGTGGCAGTGATTGAAGAATTCTGTCAATGACACTATCATCGGGAAGATTAACTCCCAGTTGAATCAAGTGATTATTATACCGGACATTTTGAGTATGTGTTCACCGATGTAACTATTCTCCTCCATCTTACAGCTATAGAACTTATTGGAGACTTTATATCTCTCAATCCAGGCATTTGCTTGAAATATTAACTTCAACTCCTGGAACATCTCATATGCTCCATGACGTTCAAAACATCGTTGAAGACCCGGTTCCAAGCCGTAAAGCATGGCACACTGAACTATCGAGTAGTCATCAACTTTGCTCTGCCAGACGTTCTTAACATCGTCAGTTGCATCTACATCAGGCCTGGCACCCAGCGGACGTAATTCTTTTGTTCAGCAATGAGGATAATCCTCAAGTTACGGACCCAGTCCGTGTAGTTGCTACAATCATCTTTCAACTTAGCTTTCTCAAGGAACGCATTAAAATTCAACGGAACAACAGCACGAGCCATCTATCTACAACAAACATAGACAAGCAAAATATATTACTAAAGAACTCCCACTTAGACAGACATCTCTCTAGTCATCTAAGTGATCACGTGATCCAAATCAACTAAACCATGTCCAATCATCACGTGAGATGGAGTAGTTTCAATGGTGAACATCACTATGTTGATCATATCTACTATATGATTCACGTTTGACCTTTCGGTCTCCGTGTTCCGAGGCCATATTTGTATATGCTAGGCTCGTCAAGTTTAATCTGAGTATTCGGCGTGTGCAACAGTTTTGCACCCGTTGTATTTGAACGTAGAGCCTATCACACCCGATCATCACATGGTGTCTCAACACGAAGAACTTTCGCAATGGTGCTGTAACGCCCTCGATGCGGCTATATCTCCCACGTGTCGAAGCACGACTTAGAGGCATAACCGCATTGAAAGCAATGTCGCAAGTGAGGTAATCTTCACACAACCCATGTAAATACATAAGGGAAAGAGTTACATAGTTGGCTTACAGTTGCCACTTCACACATTACATAAATGAACATCCATCATTCAGTTTACACTCAAGGTCCGGCTACGGAACCAAAATAAAAGAAGACTACCCCAAATGCAACACAGATCCCCGATCGTCCCAGCTGGCTCCACTATCGATCTTCGGAAATGAAACATAGTAACGACCAAGGGCCTCATCAAACTCCCACTTGATTCGGTTCGCCATCTGTGCTGAAATCACCAGTACTGCATCTTTTGGTAGAATCTGTGAGTCACGGGGACTCAGCAATCTCACACCCGCGAGATCAAGACTATTTAAGCTTAAGGGAAGGGTGGTGTAATGAGGTGGAGCTGCAGCAAGCGACTAGCATATATGGTGGATACGATCGCAAAAGAGAGCGAGAAGAGAAGCAAGGCACGATCGTGAAGCTAGTAGCGATCAAGAAGTGATCCTAGAGCGACCTACGTCAGACATAACTCCAACACCGTGTTCACTTCCCGAACTCCGCCGAGAAGAGACCGTCACGGTTACACACGCGGTTGATGTATTTTAATTAAGGTCAACTTCGGGTTTTCTACAACCGGACATTAACAAATTCCCATCTGCCTCATAACCATGGGCACGGCTTTGAAAGATAATACCTGCAGGGTGTCCCAACAGCCCATCATAAGCTCTCACGGTCAACGAAGGATAAACCTTCTCCCGGGAAGACCCGATCAGTCTCGGAATCCCGGTTCGCATGACATTTCGACAATGGTAAAACTAGACCAGCAAGACCACCCGACTGTGCCGACTAATCCCGATAGGAGATGCACATATCTCGTTCTCAGGGCACACCGGATGAGACAGGCTACGAGTAAAACCAGACTTCGAGTTTCCCCGAGGTGGCCCCGCAGGCGGCTCGGTTTGGACCAACGCTCGGAGGAGCACCGCCCGGGGAGGGCTAAAATAAAGATGACCCTCGGGCTCGCGAAAACCCAAGCGAAAAGTGGTATGTGGTAGGTGGTCAAATGGTAAAACCAAGGTTGGGCCTTGCTGGAGGAGTTTTATTCAAAGCGAACTATCACGGGGGTCCCATAAATCACCCAACCGCGTAAGGAACGCAAAATCAAGGAACATAACACCGGTATGACGGAAACTAGGGCGGCAAGAGTGGAACAAAACACCAGGCATAAGGCCGAATCTTCCACCCTTTACTAAGTATATAGGTGCATTAATTAAAACAATAGATATTGTGATATCCCAAAATATCCATGTTCCAACAAGGAACAAACTTCATCTTCACCTGCAACTAGCAACGCTATAAGAGGGGCTGAGCAAAAGCGGTGATGTAGCCAAACAACGGTTTGCTAGGAAAGGATGGTTAGAGGCTTGACATGGCAATATGGGTGGCATGACATAGCAAGTGGTAGGTAACGTAGCATAGGCATAGCAAAAGAGCGAGCATCTAGCAAGCAAAGATAGAAGTGATATCGAAGGTATGGTCATCTTGCCTGCAAGGTTCTCAGAGTTGTCGAAGGATTGATCCTCGTAGGCGTTCTCAACAGGTTCCTCGTTCACGTACTCGTCTCCCGGCTCTACCCAAAGCAAGAACACAAGCAATGGAACAACAATCAAACAAGGAGCAATGCACAAGCAATATGATGCAATATATGACATGATATGAGAGATGTGGTATGCAATGCATATGCGTGCTCCAAAAGTGAAAATGATGAACAAGGCATCAACTTGGCAAACCAAGTATGCCGCTGGAAAGATGAGATGATTTCGGTTGAAATCGATATAAGGATCACCGGAATCGGATGCACGGTTTGCAAATGACAAGCAAAACAAGAATGACGCGAATCTGCGTTTAAACACATGATGCTACTTAGCATGCCACAAGAAAACTATGCTACAGCACCCCAACATACAAACAAAGCATATGGCGTGATCTACGGAGATGCTTAACAAAGAGGAACAACGAGCTACGGCTAAATCACTTCATAACAGGTTCAAACAAGCATGGTGAAAGTGCAAAAAATATCAGGTTCACAGACTTAGTGGAAATACTAGTATGCCAGAAATTAACATCAGGAAGGCATGTTTAGAGCAAGCAAACAACCTGCTACAGGAACTTATAATAGCAAAACAAGACATGGCAGGAATCTGCTCAAAGCATAGATCAAAAGTCCCTTACTGACCATAAGCCAAAAAGGACCACAAGAAATGGTGGCACCCATGTAAACATAGCAAGTTTCATTACAGATCTCAGACTTGGCAGAAAAACTGGACATGGCAAAAACAGATAACAAGTAGGCATGTTCGTGAGCTCGATGCACTCACTACAGAGCATCTCATGATAAACTAAGCATACACCCATCAAGAAGACATGGCATAGAAGCTATACATGGCAAGAACAACATCATAGCATACACGGATCAACTACAACAACCTTGTGAAAATTGAATATGTACCAGGAAACATTTTGAAGCAAAAGTAGAGCACGAAAATGACATGCTAGACTACTCCAAAATTTCCAACAAAGGCATGGATGGATAGAGCACATCCATATGGTCAAAACACCCTTACTGATCATGCTCAAAAAGGGCATAGATCTCTCTGTAACAACATGAACACATGGCATAAAAATAACAATGAGGACATGACTTAGTGAAATTACTAAGTTCACGAAATCAACAACATTATCATCCCTAGTTTGCATGCTTGTGCTAGTCACCACAGAGATCACAAAAATACATGGCATACACCCTGGAAAGATAGCATGGCATAGATCAAAACATATGTAGGACTCAAGTGCATAAGGTGCACACATTAATCATGGCAAAAATGACAAAGTGCAAGTTACATTAAGAAGCGAAACTAACATCACATAGCCCTCTTCCAACAGCATTTCGGGCATCAAGATGAGCTCAAATGAAAATGGTGCAATGAGATGAAATGTTGTACTCATCGAGCCGAACAATTTGATATGCTACACGCCCAAAACGGAGCCACGGGTGCAAAGTTGTGATGCGGTGAAGATGCAACAATTTATCACAGATTAAGGACTTGGACGAAAAACGGGGGGAAGAAAGACAACCGGATCTGGATCGGGCGCGCGCGGACTACGAGGTTCGCCGGGGATCCTGTCGGGGAGGTCGCCGGAGAGGTGGGCAGGGGGGCGCCGGATCCGGACGCTTGTCCGGATCTCGACGGTGGCGGCCGGGCGCTGCACCACACGCTGGCGGGCTTAGTGGCGCTTGACAGCGGGACGGGCGGCGGCGGCGGACGCGCCGCGGCGCTGGGACGGGCGGCACGAGCGGCGGTGGCTGGCACCGAGGCGGCGGCGGAGGAGGTCGCCTAACGCTGGCGTAGGCGGCCTCTAGGCGCGGGCGGGACGACTGAGGCTCGGGGCGGGCCTCGGCGGCGGGCGGCGGCGCGACACGTGGCGTCTCCCGACTGGGTGGCGGCGGCGGCGGGATTTCGTCCGGCTCGGGCCGGACGTGTCCGGTGGTGCGGGGTGGAAGAGACTAGGGTTGGAATGGATCCGGGATTTGGAAATGGGGTGTCTTTAAATAGAGGTAGAGGAGGCTAGGGAGCTCCAAATTGAGCACGGTTTTCGGCCACGCGATCGTGATCGAACGGCCTAGATGATGGAACAGGTTTAGGTGGGTTTTGGGCCACTTTGGAGGGGTGTTGGGCTGCAAAGAGAAAAGGGCTATTGCGGTTACCCGGTTAACCGTTGGAGTATCAAACGACCTCCAAATGGCACGAAACTTGACAGGTGGTCTACTGGTGTTATACAAAGGCCACTTGGCAAGCCTCGGTCCATTCCGAGAAAGTTTAATACCCGCTCATGGAAAAATGTAAAAGGGGACGTCGGGGAACATAGGAGTGCCGGATTGCAAAACGGACAACGGGGAAAATGCTCGGAATCATGAGACGAACACGTATGCAAATGCGATGCACATGATGACATGATATGAAATGCATGACATGGACAAAATGCAAAATGAAGAAAAACCCAACCACGGAGGGAATATCATATCACAATGCCGAAAATGGCAAGAGTTGGAGTTACAAAAATGGAAAGTTACATCCGGGGTGTTACAACACTCCACCACTACAAGAGGATCTCGTCCCGAGATCTAGGACTGAAAGAACTCCGGATATTTGGAACGGAGGTGATCCTCGCGCTCCCAGGTGGCTTCTCGGTCGGAATGGTGTGACCACTTCACTTTCAGGAATTTGATTGAATTGTTGCGAGTCTTGCGCTCGGTTTCTTCAAGAATAGCAACGGGGTGCTCATGATAAGAGAGATCTTCTTGGAGGTCAATTTCTTCAAAGTTGATAGTGCGTTCAGGAATCTTGAAGCACTTGCGAAGCTGTGACACGTGAAACACATCGTGCACGTTTGCAAAGTTGGATGGAAGCTCGAGTTGATAGGCGAGATCGCCTCTTTTGCCAATGATCTTGAAAGGACCCACGTATCTAGGGGCAAGCTTCCCTTTGATACCGGCGGCGAGTGCCTTTCATTGAGAGACGGAGGTAGACATGGTCTCCGATTTCAAAAGCCACATCATGGTGCTTGTCATCATAATAGCCCTTACGGGCGCGATTGCGCGGCTTTGAGATTCTCATGAATGACTTTGCACATTTCTTGCTTCGTGATCAAGTCGTTGCCAAGAAGTTGGCGTTCAATTGTCTCGGACCAATTGAGAGGAGTGCGACACTTCTGCCATAGAGAATTTGAATGGGGCCTTGCCCGAACTCGCTTGGAAGCTGTTGTTGTAGGAGAACTCGGCATATGGAAGACAATATTCCCACTTCATACCGAAAGAGATGACACAAGCCCTGAGCATGTCTTCAAGGATTTGATTGACTCACTCGACTTGGCCACTTTTTTGAGGATGGAAAGCTGTGCTGAAACGAATGTTGGTGCCCATGGCCTTCTGAAAGGAATCCCAAAACTTGGAGGTGAAGATGCTGCCACGGTCTGAAGAGATCAATTGTGGAATGCCGTGCAAGGAGACAATTCTGGAGGTGTATAGCTCTGCCAGCTGAGCTGCTGTGATAGATTCTTTGATAGGAAGAAAATGAGCCACTTTAGTAAGCTTGTCAATGACAACGAAGATAGCATCATTTCCACGCTTGGATTTAGGAAATCCAGTCACGAAGTCCATCTCGATATGATCAAACTTCCATTCCGGAATAGCAAGAGGTTGGAGGAGACTAGCTGGTCTTTGGTGTTCTGCTTTCACCCTTCTGCAGACATCACATTCATATACGAATTGAGCAATTTCTCGCTTCATTCGAGTCCACCAATACGACTGCTTGAGGTCATGGTACATCTTCGTACTTCCAGGATGAATGGATAGGAGGGAATTGTGTGCCTCATTCATGATGACTTTTCTTAGATCGCCTTTAGGAACCACAATACGATCCTCAAAGAAAAGAGTATCTTTGTCATCCAAGCGATAGCACTTGTATTTGGAAATGCCCTTGTCAATACCACGTTTCACCTTCTTCACCATGGTATCCAGAAGTTGTGCCTCACGAATTTGATCTTCCAAAGTAGGAGAGACTATGAGGTTGGCAAGAAAGCCTTGAGGAACAACTTGAAGATTCAGCTTGCGGAAAGCTTCACAAAGGTCCGTTGGAAAGGCTTGAGAATTAAGCTATTGCAATAAGCCTTCTGCTTTCGAGCATCTGCAATCACATTCGCCTTGCGGGAGTATATTCAATACTTGGATTGTACTCTTGAATCATTTCGACCCATCGAGTTTGCCTGAGGTTGAGGTTGGGTTGAGTGAAGATATACTTGAGACTCTTGTGATCGGTGAAAATGTCCACTTTCCTTCCCAACAAGAGATGTCTCCATGTTATATGGACAACTGCCGCCAACTCAAGATCGTGAGTGGGGTAGTTCTTTTTGTTGGGCTTCAACTGACGAGAGGTATAGGCCACAATTTTCTTCTCTTGCATTAACACAGCACCGAGACCTTGAAGAGAAGCATCACAGAATACTTCGAATGGCTTGGATTCATCAGGAGGAGTCAAGACAGGAGCTGTGACGAGTTTCTCTTTGAGGGTGTTGAAAGCGACATCACACTCAGGCGTCCAGACATACTTGACATGCTTCTGGAGGAGGTTGGAAAGAGGCTTTGCAATCTTAGAGAAGTTCTCAACGAATCTTCGGCAATAGCTTGCAAGTCCAAGAAAACTGCGAAGTTGCTTGACATTCTAAGGAGGTTCCCAATTAACAATTGAAGACACCTTCTCGGGATTAACAGCGATGCCCTTGGCGGAGATGATGTGACCAAGATAAAGAACTTCATCAAGCCAGAACTCACATTTGGAAAACTTCGCATAGAATTGATGCTCTCTGAGCTTGTCGAGCACCAATCGCAAATGTTTGGCATGATCCTGCTTATTCTTGGAGAAGACCAAAATATCATCGAGATACACCAAGACGAAATCATTGGTGTAGGGGTTGAAGATAAAGTTCATCATGCGAGAGAAAGTTGGAGGAGCATTGACAAGGCCGAAAGACATGACGGTATATTCATAAGAACCATAGCTTGTTCGAATCTTTGTCTTGGGGATATCTTGTTCACGAATGTGAATCTGATGATAACCCATACGAAGGTCAAGCTTGGAGAATACTTTAGCACCTTTGAGTTGCTCGAATAGCTCATTGATGTTGGGAAGTGGATACTTATTCTTGATTGTCTTCTTGTTCAATGGCCGGTAATCGACGCAAAGTCGATCCGTGCCATCCTTCTTCTGGACAAAAAGAACTTCACATCCCCATGGAGATGAACTCGGTCTGATCAAACCCAGACGCTCTTGTTCATCGAGCTGCTTCTTCAATTCCTTCAGTTCTTCAGGTCTAAGCTTGTAAGGACGCTTGCAAACGGGTTCCGTGCCGGGCTAAAGATCGATAACGAACTCGACTGGCCGATGAGGAGGCATACCCGGAAGCTCTTCTGGAAAGACATCTTGGTACTCACAAACGACTGGAATTTGAGAGATTGCGTGTAGCTCGCCCTTCTCATTGAGAGAAAACAACCGAATGGTTTCATCACGAGCGGCATAGATGATAACATCCTCAGAAGAGTGTGTCAAATGAATTTCCCTAGCAGCACAATCAAGTTGAGCTTTGTGCTGAGAAAGCGAGTCCATCCCAAGAATAAGATCGATATCAGAGTCACCAAGGACCATTGGAGAAGACAGAAATCTATAATCGCCCATCTTGATACCGACATTCGGAACCAATAAGGTAGATCTCAAACGCTTAGCCGGAGAAATAACTTGTATTGCTCTAGGTAATTCCTCTGTGTCAAAATTGTGCTTCGATGCAAAAGGATATGACATGAAAGAATGCGATGCACCGGTATCAAATAAGACTTTTGCAGGAATATCATTAACTAGAAGATTACCCATTATCACATCAGAAGAATCCTCTGCTTGCGCTGCATTCATCATGTTCACCTTTGCAGACTTGGGATTATGCTTGACCACTGCATTGCTTGAAGACCTCACAGGAGGAGGAGGCGGAAGGCGCCTTTGGTTGAAGCATTTGTTTGCATAGTGACCTTTCTACTGGCACTTGTTGCAGGTCACCTCTGAGAGCGAACGGTGATAAGGAGCATTTGAACTTGGAGCTTGAGGCTGAGACTTGTTCTGATAACCTGGGTTGGGTGGGTGGAAGATCCACGACCACCTGAGTTCTTCTATTGGTAAGGCTGGCGAAACGGAGGAGGAGGCAGGTAGAACTTTTGCTGCTTAGCTGCGCCTTGAGAGGAAGAAGAAGACTGAACTGCATCCCTGATTCTCTTCTTAGAAGCCTCACACTTGAGCTGAGCACCTTCTTGCTTGAGGGCCATATTGTAGAATTGATGAAACTGAGTAGGCTCAACAAGAACGAGAGCTAACTGCAGATCCTCTCTAAGGCCACCTCTGAATTGATAGATCATACTCTTTTCATCGAGAACGCCTTGTTTAGCGAAGCGAGCAAGTTCTCAAACTGCTTATTGTATTCAGACACCGACATGTTGCCTTGCTTGAGATTGCGGAACTCCTCACGCTTGCTCTCAACAACTTTGGTAGGAATGTGGTGAGCTTTAAAGTCCCGATGTAAATCAGTCCAAGTAATCACTCGACCTCCTCTGGAATCCTTGTATTCTTTGGAACCAATCAGCTGCTCGATCCTTGAGCTGAAAAGACGCTAACTTGACGTAGTCCTCGTGTCCGACATTGCTGCATTGAAATGCTTGTTGATATCCACGAGCCAATCGTCGGTGTGCGTGGCCTCGCACACGATGGTGAAAGACTTTGGCTGATTTGCAAGGAACTGGTTGAGGGTAGGGAGGCGAGGCTGATGGTTGAACTGCCCTTGAACTTGATTCCCTTGGTTGCCTTGGTCTTGGTTATGCTCTTGCATCGGCTGAATCAACAAGCGGCGTTGGCGTTAGTGGTTGCCATCAAAGTTTGCCATGCCTCGGAGGCGGAGGTGGTGGTGGAGGGTTCGCTGACTCCCATCACTGCGTTCTGATTACGGCGTTGGCGGAGCCATCTCAAGAGGGTGACATCCGTTAGCATCTTGATTGTGAGATAGACAAGTTGAATCAATGGATAGAAATTGCAACATATAGTCTTCACAAAAACATTGAACAGGGATGAACGAATGAATTCCAAAGTAAACATCACGTCCATTAAGGTGAGAAGCCACTTGATAAGAGATTGACGAATGAAAATAAAAACAAGGTATGAATGGAACAAATAAGTGGTAAGGATTACCCAATCACAAACCAAATATCTGCGGGAAGAAGTGCTAGAGCTACTTGAATCCCACCTATAAACTCCGAAACTTTACGGTTATGCAATCTGGTGTTGGGGATACAGGAAGCAATATATCTCACCCAAACTAACAATCCCTACATCCAGCTGTATCCGTATGTCAACACATAACCAAGAAACCTTGAAATCGTGTACCTCAACCTTGAAAAGCATCCGTTATCTGAGTCATGGCAATACTCCCGTACTCACCTCGATCTTTGGGTTATCGGGTTATCTCACCAACAACTGCATAAAAGAGATTTTCGATGTCGGTGTACTAAACTCAGGTATTCCAGAACTGCAACGATAGAATTATGGCGACAACACCTCCGAGCTCAACTCCCCGGGACACTTCCACTAAACCCCTGACAGGAGGCACCAAGACAATGTTCTCATCATAAAACCATCAGAATGATTCCAAGATACCCACGTGATACTAAATTTTTTTAGTGAAATTTGAGAAGAGAAGATTCAAAACTCTACGTCAGGATGCCTTACCAGAGCGATGAAGAGACTGGGGAGTAAAAAGAATTCCTAACTCTCCTATATATATAATCCTAATTGACTCAAAACATTTTTTCTAGACACAACTCGGCCGCTAAAAACGATCAAGCAGGGGGCTCCTAAGTCGGGGATGGCTCTGATTACCAACTTGTAACGCCCTCAATGCGGTTATGCCTCTAAGTCGTGCTTCGACACGTGGGAAATATAGCCGCATCGAGGGCGTTACAGGTGCATACTCAGGGAGAACACTTCTTGATAATTAGTGAGAGACCATCTTAAAATGCTACCATCAATCAAAGAAAGATAAGATGCATAAAGGATAAACATCACATGCAATCAATATAAGTGATACGATATGGCCATCATCATCTTGTGCTTGTGATCTCCATGTCCGAAGCACCATCGTGATCATCATCGTCACCGACGCGACACCATGATCTCCATCGTAGCATCATTGTCGTTTACGCCATCTATTGCTTCTACGACTATCGCTAACGCTTAGTGATAAAGTAAAGCAATTACAGTATGCGTTGCATTTCATACAATAAGCGACAACCATATGGCTCCTGCCGATTGTCGATAACCGGTTACAAAACATGATCATCTCATACAATAAAATATAGTATCACGTCTTGACCATATCACATCACAACATGCCCTGCAAAAACAAGTTAGACGTCCTCTACTTTGTTGTTGCAAATTTTACGTGGCTGCTACGGGCCGAGCAAGAACCGTTCTTACCTACGCATCAAAACCACAATGATAGTTCGTCAAGTTAGTGCTGTTTTAAACTTCGCAAGGACCGGGCGTAGCCACACTCGGTTCAACTAAAGTGAGAGAGACAGACACCCGCCAGTTACCTTTAAGCACGAGTGCTCGTAACGGTGAAACCAGTCTCGCGTAAGCGTACGCGTAATGTCGGTCCGGGCTGCTTCATCTCACAATACCGCTGAACCAAAGTATGACATGCTGGTAAGCAGTATGACTTGTATCGCCCACAACTCACTTGTGTTCTACTCGTGCATATGACATCTACGCATAAAACATGGCTCGGATGCCACTGTTGGGGAACATAGTAATTTCAAAAAAAATTCCTATGCACACGCAAGATCATGGTGATGCATAGCAACGAGAGGGGACGGTAACGTCCACGTAACCTCATAGACCGAAAGCGGAAGCGTTAGAACAATGCGGTTGATGTAGTCGTACGTCTTCACGGCCCGACCGATCAAGCACCAAAACTACGGCACCTCCGAGTTCTAGCACACGTTCAGCTCGATGACAATCCCCGGACTCCGATCCAGCAGGGTGTTGGGGAAGAGTTCCGTCAGCACGATGGCGTGGTGATGATCTTGATGTTCTACTGTCGCAGGGCTTCGCCTAAGCACCGCTACAATATTATCGAGGACTTTGGTGGAGGGGGCACCGCACACGGCTAAGAGATCAAGAGATCAATTCTTGTGTCTATGGGGTGCCCCCTGCCCCCGTATATAAAGGAGCCAAGGGGGAGGGGGCGGCCGGCCAAGGAGGGCGCACCAAGGGGGAGTCCTACTCCCACTGGGAGTAGGACTCCCTTCTTTCCTAGTTGGAGAAGGAGAAGGGGGGAAGGAGGAGGAAGAGGGGAAGGAAAGGGGGGGCGCCGCCTCTCCTTGTCCTATTCGGACTAGGGGGGGAGGGGGTGCGGCCAGCCCTTGCCTCCTCTCTTCCTCTCCACTAGGGCCCATGTAAGCCCATTAAGCCCCCGGGGGGTTCCGGTAACCTCCCAGTACTCTAGTAAAATCCCGATTTCACCCGGAAAACTTCCGATATCCAAATATAGGCTTCCAATATATCAATCTTCATGTCTTGACCATTTCAAGACTCCTCGTCATGTCCGTAATCTCATTCGGGACTCTGAACAAACTTTGGTACATCAAAACTCATAAACTCATAATATAACTATCATTGAAACCTTAAGCGTGCGGACCCTACGGGTTTGAGAACTATGTAGACATGACCTAGAACTGTTTCCGGTCAATAACCAATAGCGGAACCTGGATGCTCATATTGAATCCTACATATTCTATGAAGATCTTTATCGCTCAAACTGCATAACAACATACGTTGTTCCCTTTGTCATTGGTATGTTACTTGCCCGAGATTCGATCGTCGGTATCCAATACCTAGTGCAATCTCGTTACCGGCAAGTCTCTTTACTCGTTATGTAATGCATCATTCTGTAACTAACTCATTAGCTACATTGCTTGCAAGGCTTATAGTGATGTGCATTACCAAGAGGGCCCAGAGATACCTCTTCGACAATCGGAGTGACAAAACCTAATCTCGAAATACGCCAACTCAACATGTACCTTTGGAGACACCTGTAGAGCTCCTTTATAATCATCCAGTTACGTTGTGACGTTTGGTAGCACATAAAGTGTTCCTCCAGTAAACGGGAGTTGCATAATCTCATAGTTATAGGAACTTTGTATAAGTCATGAAGAAAGCAATAGCAACATACTAAACGATCAAGTGCTAAGCTAACGGAATGGGTCAAGTCAATCAGATCATTCTCCTAATGATGTGATCCCGTTAATCAAATGACAACACATGTCTATAGTTAGGAAACATAACCATCTTTGATTAATGAGCTAGTCAAGTAGAGGCATACTAGTGACGTTAAGTTTGTCTATGTATTCACACATGTATCATGTTTCCGGTTAATACAATTCTAGCATGAATAATAAACATTTGTCATGATATGAGGAAATAAATAATAACTTTATTATTGCCTCTAGGGCATATTTCCTTCAGTCTCCCACTTGCACTAGAGTCAATAATCTAGATTACACAGTAATGATTCTAACACCCATGGAGTCTTGGTGCTGATCATGTTTTGCTTGTGGAAGAGGCTTAGTCAACGGGTCTGCAATGTTCAGATCCGTATGTATCTCGCAAATCTCTATGTCTCCCACCTGGACTTGGTCCCGGATGGAATTGAAGCGTCTCTTGATGTGCTTGGTCCCCTTGTGAAATCTAGATTCCTTTGCCAAGGCAATTGCACCAGTATTGTCACAGAAGATCTTCATTGGTCCTGATGCACCAGGTATGACACCTAGATCGGAAATGAACTCCTTCATCCAGACTCCTTCATTTGTTGCTTCTGAAGCAGCTATGTACTCCGCTTCGCATGTAGATCCCGCCACGACGCTTTGTTTAGAACTGCACCAACTTACAGCTCCACTGTTTAATAAAAACACGTATCCGGTTTGCGATTTAGAATCGTGTGGATCAGTGTCAAAGCTTGCATCGACCTAACCATTTACGACTAGTTCTTTGTCACCTCCATAAACGAGAAACATATCCTTAGTCCTTTTCAGGTATTTCAAGATATTGTTGACCGCTGTCCAGTGATCCACTCCTGGATTACTTTGGTACCTACCTGCCAAGCTTATTGCTAAGCATACGCCTGGTCGGGTACACAGCATTGCATACATGATAGAGCCTATGACTGAAGCATTGGGAACATCTTTCATTTTCTCTCTATCTTCTGCTGTGGTCGGGCATTGAGTCTGACTCAACTTCACACCTTGTAAAACAGGCAAGAACCCTTTCTTTGCCTGATCCATTTTGAACTTTTTCAAAACTTTATCAAGGTATGTGCTTTGTGAAAGTCCAATTAAGCGTCTCGATCTATCTCTATAGATCTTGATGCCCAATATGTATGCATCTTCACCGAGGTCTTTCATTGAAAAACTTTTATTCAAGTATCCCTTTATGCTATGCAGAAATTCTATATCATTTCCAATTAACAATATGTCATCTACATATAATATCATAAATGCTACAGAGCTCCCACTTACTTTCTTGTAAATACAGGCTTCTCCAAAAGTCAGTATAAAACCATATGCTTTGATCACACTATCAAAGCGTTTATTCCAACTCCGAGATGCCTGCACCAGTCCATAAATGGATCGCTGGAGCTTGCACACTTTGTTAGCACCTTTTGGATCGACAAAACCTTCCGGTTGCATCATATACAACTCTTCTTCCAGAAATCCATTCAGGAATGCAGTTTTGACATCCATTTGCCAAATTTCATAATTGTAGAATGCGGCAATTGCTAACATGATTTGGACAGACTTAAGCATCGCTACGGGTGAGAAAGTCTCATTGTAGTCAACCCCTTGAACTTGTCGAAAACCTTTCGCAACAAGTCGAGCTTTGTAGACAGTTACATTACCATCAGTGTCAGTCTTCTTCTTGAAAATTTCTGTTTTTTACAGCAAGATCGCAAAGACTTCACCCAAGTCTTCCCAAATGTTCTACTTGGCACAAACACTAATTAAAACATAAAACCACATCTAAACACAAGCTAGATGAATTATTTATTACTAAACAGGAGAAAAAAAGCAAAGAACAAAATTAAAATTGGGTTGCCTCCCAACAAGCGCTATCATTTAACGCCCCTAACTAGGCATAAAGGTATTGCCATCTTTGGTATGCAATCCATAAGTGGCTCTCATAATAGATTCATAAGGCAATTTAATTTTCTTCCTAGGAAAGTGTTCCATGCCTTTCCTTAACGGAAATTGGAATCTAATATTTCCTTCTTTCATGTCAATAATTGCACCAATCGTTCTAAAGAAAAGTCTACCAAGAATAATAGGACATGTAGGATTGCAATCTATATCAAGAACAATGAAATCTACGGGCACATAATTCCTATTTGCAACAATAAGAACATCATTAATCCTTTCCATAGGTTTCTTAATGGTGGAATCCGCGAGATGCAAATTTAAAGAACAATCATCAAATTCACGGAAACCTAGCACATCACACAAAGTTTTTGGAATCGTGGAAACACTAGCACCCAAATCACATAAAGCATAGCATTCATAATCTTTAATCATAATTTTAATAGTAGGTTCCCACTCATCATAAAGTTTTCTAGGGATAGAAACTTCTAGTTCAAGCTTTTCTTCATAAGATTGCATTAAAGCATCAAGGATATGTTTAGTAAAAGCTTTATTTTGATTATAAGCATGTGGAGAATTTAACATGGATTGCAACAAGGAGACACAATCTATCAAAGAGCAATTATCATAATTAAATCCCTTGAAATCCAAAATAGTGGGTTCATTGCTATGTAAAGTTTTGACCTCTTCAATCCCACTTTTATCAACTTTTGCATCTAGATCTAAAAACTCTGAATCACTGGGACGCCTTTTAACTAAAGTTGACTCATCTCTAGTCCCATATTTATCAAGATTCATATTGGAAAACAAAGATTTAATAGGAGTCACATCAATCACTTTTATATCTTCATCATTATTATCATGAAAACTAGGAGAACACGCTTTCATAAAGCAATCTTTTTTAGCATGCATCCTAGCGGTTCTTTCTTTGCACTCATCAATGGGAATTCTCGTGGATTTGAGAGACTCATTGATATAATGCTTAGGTGGAATAGATCTAAGTTTCAAAGAATCAACATCAAGAGAAATTCTATCCATGTTTCTAGCCAATTCATCAATCTTAAGCAATTTTTCTTCAATCAAAACATTGAAATTCTTTTGTGAACTGATAAATTCTTTAACACTATTCTCAAAATCAGAGGGCATCTTATTAAAATTGCCATAAGAGTTGTTGTAGGAATTACCATAATTATTAGAGGAATTACTAGGAAATGGCCTAGAATTAAAATTGCCTCTATACGCGTTGTTACCAAAATTGTTCCTACCAACAAAATTCACATCCATAGATTCATTATTATTCTCAATCAAAGTGGACAAAGGCATATCATTAGGATCAGAAGAAACACTTTTATTAGCAAACAATTTCATAAGTTCATCCATCTTTCCACTCAAAACATTAATCTCTTCAGTCGCATGAACCTTTTTACTAGTGGATCTTTCGGTGTGCCATTGAGAGTAATTAACCATAATATTGTCTAGGAGTTTAGTAGCTTCTCCCAAAGTGATTTCCATAAAAGTGCCTCCCGCGGCCGAATCTAAAAGATTTCTAGAAGCAAAATTTAATCCAGCATAAAAAATTTGTATAATTATCCACAAATTCAAACCATGAGTAGGGCAATTACGTATCATTAATTTCATCCTCTCCCAAGCTTGTGCAACATGCTCATGATCAAGTTGCTTAACAATCATAATATCGTTCCTAAGAGAGATGATCTTAGCGAGAGGAAAATACTTAGAGATAAAAACATCTTTGCACTTATCCCATGAATCAATACTATTTTTCGGCAAAGAAGAGAACCATGTTTTAGCACGATCGCTAAGCGAAAACGAAATAGCTTCAATTTAACAATATCATTATCCACATCTTTCTTGTTTTGCATATCACACAAATCAACGAAGTTGTTTAGATGGGTTGCGGCATCTTCACTAGGAAGGCCAGAAAATTGATCTTTCATAACATGATTCAACAAAGCAGTGTTAATTTCACAAGATTCAGCATCGGTGGTAGGGGCAATTGGAGTGCTAATAAAATCATTGTTGTTGGTATTGCAAAAGTCACACAATTTAGTATTATCTTGAGCCATCGTGACAAGCAATCAATCCAACACACAAGCACAAAAGAAGCAAGCGAAAAGAGACGAACAGAAGAGGAGCGAAGAAAAGGCAAAGGTTTTCAAAAATCATTTTAGAAGTGGGGGAGAGGAAAACGAGAGGCGAATGGCAAATAATGTAATGCGAGGGAGAAGAGTTTATGATGGGTACTTGGTATGTCTTGACTTGGCGTAGATCTCCCTGGCAACGGCGCCAGAAATCCTTCTTGCTACCTCTTGAGCTTGCTTTGGTTTTTCCCCTGAAGAGGAAAGGGTGATGCAGCAAAGTAGCGTAAGTATTTCCCTCAGCTTTGAGAACCAAGGTATCAATCCAGTAGGAGACGACACACAAGTCACCTAGTACTTGCACAAGCAATCAAGAACCTTGCAACCAACGCGATAAAGGGGTTGTCAATCCCTTCACGGTCACTCGCAAAACTAAGATCTGATAGAGATAATAAAGTAAATATTTTTGGTATTTTTGTTGTATAGATTGGAAAGTAAAGATTACAAAATAGTAAATGAGATGCGATATAAATAAAAAAGATGTAATATAATAGGAAAGAGACCCGTGGCCATAGGTTTCACTAGTGGCTTCTCTCAAGATAGCATGTATTACGGTGGGTGAACAAATTACTGCCAAGCAATTGATAGAAGAGCGCATAATTATGAAGACATCTAAGGCAATGATCATGAACATAGGCATCACGTCTGTGTCAAGTAGACCGAAATGATTCTGCATCTACTACTATTACTCCACACATCGTCCGCTATCCAGCATGCAACTAGAGTATTAAGTTCATAAGAATGGAGTAATGCATTAAGCAAGATGACATGATGTAGAGGGATTGTCGTGGTTCTAAGTCTGACAGTAGAATGGGGGGTAGGTATGGAGAGGCAAGATCCTAGCTATGGAGCAGTTGTAAACACCAAGGATGTACGAGTTCAGGCCCTTCTCACAGGAAGTAATAGCCCTACGTCTCGGAGCCCGGAGGCGGTCGAGTGGATTATATGTGTATGGATTACAGGGATGCGAACCTTTTACACTGAGGAGGGGTGTAGGTGTCAAAACCGGCGGATCTCGGGTAGGGGGTCCCGAGCTGTGCGTCTAGGCGGATGGTAACAGGAGACGAGGGACACGATGTTTTTACCCAGGTTCGGGCCCTCTCGATGGAGGTAAAACCCTACGTCCTGCTCGATTAATATTGATGATATGGGTAGTACAAGAGTGGATCTACCACGAGATCAAGGAGGCTAAACCCTAGAAGCTAGCCTATGGTATGATTGTTGTAATGTATGTTGTCCTACGGACTAAAGCCCTCCGGTTTATATAGACACCGGAGGAGGCTAGGGTTACACAGTCGGTTACAATGGTAGGAGATCTACATATCCAGATTGCCAAGCTTGCCTTCCACGCCAAGGAAAGTACCATCCGGACACGAGCCGAGTCTTCAATCTTCTATCTTCGTAGTCTTGGAGTCCGGCGAACAATGATAGTCCGGCTGTCCGGACACCCCTAGTCCAGACTCCTCAAGTAGCCCTTAACCAGGCTTCAATGACGATAAGTCCAGCGTGTTTATAGTCTTGGCGTTGCAAAGGCGGGTTCTCCTTCAAATTCCATGTATCGCGAGCGGTGTCGGCTTCTTCTCGAATACTGTGTTCTTCGGCTTCTACGCCAAATAATGGCCCTCTTCCACGCGTCGCACGAATGCGAAAAGCCAGGGTGTCTTTTGCATTTCACCCCCTAATTGTGCGAATCGTCCGCCTATAAAAGAGGCAAGGATCCAGATCCAAACCGCACCGTCTTCCTCCCGCGAATACTCCATCGAAGCGCCTTTGACCTAGAAATCCATTCCATCATGGATCGTCGACGCGGCTCTTCTTCACGCGCTCCCAGCCCATCGCCGGGGAATTGGAGGAGGTAAAGCTAGTAAAGCTCCAAACGGAGGGATTTCTCCGTCCGGCCTTCATGGTCCCAGTCCGGGCCGGACTGGTTACTAATCAAGGTGGGAGGCAGGCGGAGGACACTCCAAGCCCCAATAAGGGGGAGCGAGTATGCTTTGTCCCCTATCTGATAAGGGGACTCGGATTCCCAATACATCCGTTCCTCTGCGGGCTCCTGAAGTTCTACGGACTCCAGCTCCACCACCCACGCCCGCTTCATCACGCATATCATGGGCTACGAGCTCTTCTGAGCTATTCACGGCATCGAGCCCCATTTTGCATTGTGGAAGAGGCTGTTTTGCCTCGCACCCGTTCTCACCAAGGGTCCATATATCAATTGGGCGGCGCCAAATATGGCGATCGCGGGACCGGATACCTATCCGGTACTCCTAAGAAGGCGTCCAAGACTGGCCCTCGGAGTGGTTTTATATAGGAGACGCCCATTGCGGACCCAGTTCGGATCGGCCTCCGGAGTTTAGTGCTGCTCCCTTGAAGAAACGCCTCACTGGCGCCGCGAGCCCCGATTGGAGGAAGACAAGAGCGCCCATTACTTGATGGGCGGATAAGATTAATGGCTCATTCCGCTTGACCATGATCGAGTCATGGAGACATGCATCAGCGAGGGTACAACCACTGCGCATCTGAGAGGCCACCCCATGTGGGATTTCAACGGGAAGACGATGCTACCGGCAAGACGGCCAAGAAGGGCCGGATTTGACCGAGGATCTGGTGAAGATCCTGTCCAGCCTGTACAAGGGGGAGAAGGAGGACTTCCTCCGAACGAACCCTTTGAATGGGTTTTCCATGATCAACCCCAGAGGATGGGTAAGTGAACACCGTGAAGGGCTCAACCCATGCTTTCGAAGTTTAAGCTTCTTACATTATGTCTTCGGCGCAGGATCTACGCCGGACTGTGGAGGACATGGTGAGTCCTGCTCCGCAACCCGAGGATCCGGAAGGATCCCTGGATCCGGCCTCCGAAGAGGACCCGGACATCGAGGTGGAGCTGATCGACGGGGTGTATCACCAGCTCAGCATAGACAATGCTCTGGTCGCCATTACGGCGGACTACCCCGGGCTAAGTCCGGCTTCCCAGGTGACCGCGACCGAAGTCCGGACACCATTATCTCATCCCCGCCCATTTCTGACCTTCGCGAACTATGGTATTTTGCAGGAAGCGCCATTACGACAGGAAGCCGAGCCTGCGGTGGTTGACCAACAGAGGTCAGTCCGAACCAGCAGGCGGAAAAGGAGCGCAGTGCGGGCGGAAACGTCGCCGCAAAGGTATAGCTCGTATTTGAATTTTCAGAGCAACGTCCCGAGGAAACGCCCGAGTGCTCATGATCTTTGTAGAGAAAAGCGCCGCCGGATGCGAGCGCAGGAATTGCCGATCCGACCAACACCGCCAGGCTCAGGCGCCCGCCTGGAGGGGAGGCAAGCGTAAGACGCGAGCCGGATCCTTCTCCAACGGAGGATACCGACAGATTGTCCGCCACCAAGTCTGAGGTGGAGAGCGCCATGAACCATAGGCACCGCCGGACAGTATTTCGTGAAGCGTGCTTTTCCCCTGAGGCATTGGATGCCTTTAACGCAGGGGACGCGCATCTCCGTGCTGCTCAAAATGGTTTTACCAGAGCCACGGAGCAGTATGTGAAAGACATACAAGTAAGGGAATTTTAATGGTTGTACATACCAGTAGCCCCCGAGACTTGAAGTAGTTATGCTAACTGATTTAAGGATCATATGGAAACGCAGGCTCTTACCGAGAAGAACTCCCAGCTGTCCCGGGAGCTGCAAGATTGCAAGGCCCAACTGGAGACCACACTTGCTGCCGCAGGAGGAGATGCAAAGAGCTCTCCTGGTAACACATTTTTATTAATAAACATAAGCGTTGTGCAGCGTGCGCGCAAGTCTAATAATGACATTGTAGGTACCGCCGGACAAGATCCGGACAGCAAGATTATCTGCGCCGGCTAAAGGTCGGCGAGAGTGTGCTGAATAGGGTTCAAGCAAGAAAGGAACAAGCTCCAGGATGCCAACGCCAAGCTCGGAGAAGAGCTGAAAGGCGTTCAGCCGAGCTGTCCGCTCCGTTAAGGAGAATCAGCGCGGCCGTTGCGGCATTTATAGTAAGTGCCTGAGCGGACTCTTTTGAAAAGAAGAGTTCGGCGAGGAAGTATTTTGACATGATTTGTCTTGTAGGTATACTCACGGGTCGTCCTGCAGAGGAGATGCCCATATCAACGGGTGATCAACTTCCCAAACTGTTGCAGCTACTCGAACGAGTTCGGCAGGCAATGAGCGGCGTCGTTCAGGCTTTATGGCCAGCCCTCACCCTACCGAGGGCCTCGGGAGCTTATGGAGAAGCTACAGGAGGCGGTGGCGCTTCCATTTGTGGAAGATTTCGCTTCCGTCAAGGTGCCGTGGAGGCTTGGGCCATGGTGAAGACGCTGTACAAGAAGGTGGATCCCAACCACATGGCCGAAGTTGGACCAGTGGGGCCCAATGGGAAGGAGATCCCTGTGAGTTTAGTGTACAGCCAAGTAGTGTTGGCTGCTAAATTTTCCCAACGGGACTGTAAACTAGACAGCCTGTTAGACGGGATTGAGGATGAATACAATCAGTATATTTGACAATGTATGTTATCCTTTAAAGTGACATGTGAAATGCCTTCTAGCCGGATTGTAGATCGTTTGTCTTTGCCGACCTTTTCGCTTCAACCTCGGGACCCTAGAGTCCGGAGTGTGTCCGAATACCTCTTTGGTTGAGACACAACCGTGGTATGCATGGAGACCAGGCGTAGGGGTCATTAGTGCTTTATCATACAAGTGCCCAACTAGTTATGTTATATTACATGGTTAGTAAGAAACATCTTCCAAAGGAGAATAGTTCCGTTAAGGGTTCCTTTGGCTGGGAGGCATGCCCTAAAGTGTATGTCCGGACTGCAAAGAAAGCGATAAAACATCCGGGGCAGATAGATAAAATAGTTAAAAGTCATCTTTTAAATCACCGACCGAATATTCCCTTAAGAACGCTAGCTTTTGGCTTCACCTACCGAGGTACACATCCGTCGACCGGTAGTAACCATCGCAGAGGTGCTCCTTTACCTCCTAGCCGAACAATCGGGAACGAGGGGTAAGCACAGAGCGAGCAACCCAGCTTGGCCAAAACTTAAGTCATATCGATGCATATAATGGCGAGTAAAAGGTACATGTGGAAGCTTGACACATGTGCTGGGTATGAAACTCAGATAATTGAGCTTACGAAAAGAAGCCCCAGGAATAATGAGTGCGGGTGGCACATCATGCGATGCAAAGAGTGCGGAAATAGGCCCGTAAGGGCTTTCAAATAAAAAGGATAAAAAGAGAAATAAAAGACAGTCGAAGTGTAAAATTTTGGACGGGGAAGGGACTAACTCTTAGTCCGCGCTAGGCATAGAATCGCCGGAGGCGGCTCGCTCCATGGGTTCGGCTCGAGTCGGTTATCCGACGATTTCATGAGACGGTATGCTCCACCGGTCAAGACTTGATCGATAATGAAGGGCCCTCCCATTTGGGCTTGAGCTTGTCCTTTTCTTGTCCCGCAGCGAGAACTAGTTCACCAACGCTGTAAGTCTTGGCCCGTACTTCTGCTTTGATATCTTCGGCCTGCATCGATAGAATGCGGAACGAGCCTTCGCGACGCCACGTTCTTCCTCCAATGTGTCCAGCTGTCCCGCCGATCGAGCTCGGCTTCTCTTTCCTCATACATGCGCACTCGAGGTGAGTCATGAATAATGTCGCAGGCAAACTGCCTCTGCGCCGATACCATAAAAATGGTGTGAATCCGGTAGTACGGTTAGGCGTTGTCCGCAGCCCCCAGAGTACGGAGTCGAGCTCCTCGACCCATTGTGTGTCGGATTTAGTAAGTGACCTTACTAGTCTGGGTTTAATGCCGCTCATTATTAGACCATTTGCTCTTTCCACTTGACCGTTGGTTTGAGGGTGATAGACTGACGCGTAGTCGAGCTTGATGCCCATATTTTTGCACCATGATTTAACCTCATCGGCTGTGAGGTTCGTGCCGTTGTCGGTGATGATGCTGTGGGGGACTCCGTAACGGTGTACCACCCCTGATATGAAGTCTATCACTGGTCCGGACTCTGCCGTTTTGACCGGTTTGGCCTCTATCCATTTCGTGAATTTATCCACCATGACCAATAGGTACCTTTGCTTGTGGGTTCCCCTTTAAGGGGACCAACCATGTCAAGCCCCTGCACCATGAACGGCCGTAATGGGTATGGTTTTGAGGGGTGGGTGGCATATGGCTCGATTAGCAAAGAGTCGACAACCAACGATCGCTGGACCAAGTCCGTGGCGTCGCCCGAGCCGTCGGCTAATAAAATCTGACGGAATGCCTTTCCTACAAGGGCCCGAGCTGCTGCGTGGTGTCCGCCTAGTCCGCATGAATTTCAGCCAGAGGTTTCGCCCTTCCTCTTCGGAGATACACCTCTGAAGGACTCGGTTGTACTTTTCTTATAAAGTTCTCCTCATGGACCTTGTAGGCCTTTGATCGCCGGACTATGCAGCGGGCCTCGTTTTGGTCTTCGGAAGTTCCTGCCTAAGCAAGTAGGCTAGGAAAGGTTACATCCTGTGGCGCGACATCGCCATTATAACGTAATGAAGATGTTATGTCGTCTGCTGAATCATCGATTGATGCGGTTTTTTCCGGTTTATCGCTACCGGGCTCCTCTTCCCATAGTATGGATGGCTTGAAGAGCCGTTCCAGGAAGATATTTGGAGGGACAGCATCACGTTTCGCACCGATGCGTGCCAGAACGTCGGCCGCTTGGTTATTATCTCGGGCTATGTGATGGAATTCAAGTCCTTCAAACCGAGCTGACATTTTTAGGACAGCGTTGCGATATGCTACCATTTTCGGATCCTTGGCGTCAAAGTCTCGATTTATTTGGGATATTGCAAGGTTTGAATCCCCGCGCACTTCTAGGCGTTGAATGCCCATGGAGACTGCCATCCGGAGACCATGTAACAGGGCCTCGTATTCGGCTGCATTGTTGGAGTCCGTGTACATTATTTGGAGTACATACTGGACTGTATCTCCGGTTGGGGACGTCAGTACGACGCCAGCCCCCAGTCCGGCCAGCATTTTGGAGCCGTCGAAATGCATAATCCAATTGGAGTATACGCCGTACTCTTTAGGGAGTTCGGCTTCAGTCCATTCGGCGACGAAGTCAGCCAAAACTTGTGACTTTATAGCCCGTCGAGGTTTATAAGTTATGTCGAATGGTAAGAGCTCAATGGCCCATTTTGCAATCCTGCCCGTTGCGTCGCGGTTATTTATAATGTCATTGAGTGGTACTTCAGAGGCCACTGTTATCGAACAGTCTTGAAAGTAGTGCCGGAGTTTCCGGGACGCCATGAACACCGCATATGCTATCTTCTCGATAGTGCGGTAACGGATTTGCAGGGGTTAACACAAAGTGGATACATAGTACATCTGGTTTTTGAAGAGGGAATTTATGCCCTTCTGTCACTCGTTCGACGACGAGGACCGCGCTTACAACTTGATGCGTTGCTGCGATGTATAAGAACATTGGTTCACCCAAAGTGGGCGCAGCCAGGACCGGATTTGTTGCCAATATGGCCTTTATTTCTTCGAGTCCGGCAGTGGCGGCATCCGTCCACTCGAAGTGTTCGGCATACCGAGGAGGCGATAGAGGGCAGCGCTTTTCTCCTAAACGGAGATAATCGGCTTAGGGCTGCCACGCATCCTGTTAGTTTTGTATTTGTTTGAGGTCTTTTGGAATATCCAAGCGTGATGAGCTCGGATTTTAGCCGAATTTGCTTCAATTCCTCTACCGGATACGATGAAGCCCATCAGCTTTCCGGCTGGTATGCCGAAAACGCATTTTTCCGGATTCAGCTTGATGTCATATGCTCGAGGTTGTCGAATGTGAGCCTCAAATCGCCTACTAAAGTTTCGACGCAGTTTTTTGGCGACCACGCCGTCTCACGATGCCTCGATCGTGTTGCCGATCTGGGTGGCGGACATGTTTGAATCATGCGCTGATATGTTCTTGTTGGCGTTTTTGAGTCGAAGGGCATCGTGTTGAAGCGAGAATGGTCCATATGGAGTGATAAATGCCGTTGCGGCTTGGTTCGCTTCCGCCATCTTGATTTGATGATAGCGAGTATGCGCCCGTGAAGCACAACGAATCGTGTTCGCTGTAGCATCGATAATTTGATCGATGCGGGGAGAGGAAGGATCCTTTGGGCAAGCTTTATTGAGGTCTTTAAAATCGACACGAGGCGCCGGATTTATCCTTCTTTGGTACCATCACCAAATTTGCTAGCCATCCGGATGTTTGATATCTCTAATGAATCCGGCTTCCAATAGTTTGGCTAGCTCTTCTCCCATTGCCTGTCTTTTGGGCTCGGAAAATCGTCAAGAGCCTGTTTGATCGGCTTGAATCCTTTAGGATGTTTAGGCTGTGTTTCGCCAACTGCGAGGGATTCGGGCATGTCCGAAGGGTGCCAAAGCGAAGATATCCCAATTTTCCCGAAGGAATTCGCGCGAGCAGCGCCTACTCGAGGTTCAATTGTGCCCCAATGGAGGCCGTCTTTGTTGGGTCCGTTGGGTGGACCTGGAATTTTATTATCTCGTCTCGCTGGTTTGAAGGAGGTGGACTTGGATCTTTTATCGAGTATCACATCGTCCCTGTTCACCGTGAGAGCGCAAAGACGGTGAGTTCCTCCGCCGCTAAGGCTTGGATAGTGCCTCGAGGGCTAGTGCGGCTGTCTTGTTTTGGTAGCGGATTGCTATGTCCGGATCACTAGCGAGAGTGATTATTCCATCGGGCCTGCATTTTGAGCTTCATGTACCCGTAATGAGGTATTGCTTGAAAAATTGTGAATGCCTCTCGCCCTAATATGGCGCCATACCCATCGCTGAACGAGGCCACCCGAACGTGACTTCTTGGATCTGTAATTGTCCGGAGAGCGAACACCACATCGAGTGTGATTTTTCGGTGCAGCGCTTCCCGCTAGGGATTATTCCTCTAAAGGTTGTGCTGCTTCGCTCAATACTGGCTCCAATCGATTTCCATTTTTCGCAGAGTTTCCTCATAAATGAGGTTTAGTCATTGCCGCCATCCATGAGGACTTTTTTAGTCGAAAGCCGCCCACTATGGGACTAAGTACCAAAGTCTGGCCGGGCTCGTTGTTCGGAATGTGGGCTCGTCGCTGGCATTGAAGGTAATAGCTGTGTCGCTCCATGGATTTCTTTGTTGCTATTTGGTAGACTTCGCGATTTAGCGGATTGTTCGTTGCGCATATTATTTGATGCGAAAGTCTCAAGACCTGCTGATACCGTGCTGGTATTGTTGGAGTGGTTTCGGAGCTAGAAGCTCTTCGCCACTTTTGGCCACCTGCCGTAATATCCAACATGCTCGAAGGTTATGTGTTGGGACGGCTCCTCTCAGACTATGAAGCTTACAGGTCCATTGAGCCATCCCTCCAAGACGGTTCCGTTTTCCTTATTGGGTTTTTGTTTTTCGTTTTTGCATCCGGGGCCCGAGTGTAAGGCGCCCTTTACTGCGGACTGGGTTTGGGGCCGGATTATCCCAAAATTGATTTTCGGTTTTCGGAAACTCTCCATCGCACAATACTTTCGCATAATGGATGCCGATCGGTGAAGCGCGTAATTTTGCGACGATCAATGGCGTTTAGTATTCCTTGTCCGTGCGGTTGTTGCGAAGATTGATATTGCGTTTTCCTCTCGGCAGTCCTTTATCCCGTCCATAACCGGGAGGAATCGCCCAAGAGTGATGTATCGTTTGAAGAGGCTCTTGCCGTATTAGAGATAGGTCGATGTGTCCGGGCGGGTGGGTGGAATAAAACCGGATCCCTGCCCATCTTGAGGCTCAAAGGCCAAGGTGTTTCCGACGGAAGTTTGGTTTGCTGGGCACAATCCAGCGAGTCCGGGCGATGCATGATTTTAAGTTCAATGCTCGATCGAAGTCCGCCCCTCCGGAATCGGCATGGAGGGTTCGGGAACCGGACATGAATTGTTTTCAACACCGCAAAGAGTTGCCGTATTGCTCCTCTACCACTGCGACGTGGTGGGTGGCCTGGGGAGAGTTAATCTCTCTCAGATTGGTTTTAAGCCCAATCTGATTGTAGTCCGTAGCGACTCCTAGGGCGGCGATGCGATCCAAGAGCTCGTTAACAGACGAGAGCTCTATTGGATCTAGCTGTTCGGCAGCTTTAGGGCTGACGCGAAGATTGCTTCCGACGACTTGAGAAGTCATTGCAGAAGCGGCGGCCGGACAGCGGTCATGAGAAAACCACCAAGCCGGATAGTTTGGCGGCGGCCAAGGCCCTCCGGCGAAAAACACCGCCTTTGAAGACGGGTGGAGGCATCCGCTCTATCGGTGGCGCTACGCAGGAACTCCCAATGAAAGCACCAATGTCGGTGTCAAACCGGCGGATCTCGGTAGGGGGTCCCGAATCGTGCGTCTAGGCGGATGGTAACAGGAGACGAGGACACGATGTTTTTACCTGTGTTGGGCCCTATCGATGGAGGTAAAACCCTACATCCTGCTTGATTAATATTGATGATATGGGTAGTACAAGAGTGGATCTACCACGAGATCAAGGAGGCTAAACCCTAGAAGCTAGCCTATGATATGATTGTTGTAATGTATGTTGTCCTACGGACTAAAGCCCTCCGGTTTATATAGACACCGGAGGAGGCTAGGGTTACACAGAGTCGGTTACAATGGTAGGAGATCTACATATCCGTATTGCCAAGCTTGCCTTCCACGCCAAGGAAAGTACCATCCGGACACGAGCCGGAGTCTTCAATCTTCTATCTTCGTAGTCTTGGAGTCCGGCGGACAATGATAGTCCGGCTGTCCGGACACCCCCTAGTCCAGGACTCCCTCAAGGGGGGTGGCTTATATAGTGTCCGCCAGACCCCTATAGCCCTCAGTAATGCAGGGTTTAAAGTACATTAAGTCTGGGCGTTACTAGTAACGCCTCACATAAAGTGTCCTAAATGCCATAAAGACTACTTAATTACAGACCATTATGATGCAGAGTGGTTCTTGATCTTCTAGTGGTCGAGTGAGTCTTCATGGTCGAGTCCTTCGAGTCCGTCGAGTGAAGTCTCTCTTGGTCGACTGGAAGGCAGTTTCTTCTGAGGGTGTCCTTGGGTAGGGTACTTAGATCAGGTCTATAACCCTACCCTAGGTACATGACTTCATCATTAGCCCCCGAATGGATTGAGGTTTGAGTGAGGAAGGAGTTGACAATATTTCCGACCTGCTTTTATGTTCTGGACACGTATCGTCTTGGACCAATAATCTCTTTGTTGATAATCAACAACTTTTCTTTCAGTCACCTTGATCCATTCTCTTCTCTCGTCGAGTGAACTTTTGAACTTAGCAATCTCCGAGCGACGGATCGCAGGAAATCTCTTGTCTGACAGATCGATCTGCTGTTCGCGGATTTTGTGGGATCTGAATTTTGGGGAAGTGCGCGAAGCGGGGCAGACCGCGGCGCTCGGATGGGATAGGGCATAGACGCCTCGATTCCCGCGCCACCTTTTTCGCCAAGTATCGCATACGCGCGACTGTTTCGGGATGTGATTGGATTGCCTGGGCCCACTTGTCATCCACTCGGAAGTGCTCTTATAAAGGCGCCCGCGAGGGTTTTGAACAAGATCTCCATTCTTCCCCTGCCTCTCCGCCTCCGCCCACCGCGCCGCCTCGCCTCCGCCTAATCGCTCCTCAGACGCAACCGCCGGCAACAATGGTGAAGGAGAAGACGGTGGCGCTGGAGCGCGCGAAGAAGGCGACGGTGACGGGGAAGGCGAAAGGGAGAGCGACCAGTCGGGGCGGGTCTTCGTCAAGGTCCCGCCTGCCGCAAGGCTGGGTCCAAGGGGATTGGATCCGGTCGACCAAGAAAGATCTCACTGAGATGGCCAATGAGGGTTTGATCCCCCACGGAGCAGCGAGGCTCCCGGGGAACGAGTGGCAACCACAGCCGGAAGAGGGTGAGTGTGTTCTTCTGGCCACCCATGTCGACCGTGGATTTTCTCTGCCTCCGAGTGTTTTCTTCCGTGGTTTCTTGAATTTCTTTGGGGTGCAACTCCACCACTTCAATCCGAATTCCATCGCCTACCTTGCCGCCTTCGTGTCCATGTGCGAGAACTTCCTGGGCTGCCGACCGCACTGGGGTCTGTTCAAGCACATATTCACTTGTCGTTTTCAGACAGTGAAAAAGGCGAGTCCAGATGACGATAAGACCAAGGTTATTCAGATGTGTGGGGGTCTGGGGATCCAGATGAGAAACAAGAGCACCTTTCCGGCCATGACTCTCCCTGAGTCGGTCAGAGGATGGCAGTCGACTTGGTTTTACTACCAAAACGAGTCGACGCCGGGGCTGTCAAGTGGTCTCCCTCCGTTTACCATTGACCGAGCAAGCAAACCCTCTTCTCTGAAGGTGCTCCCTGAGGAGAAAGCCCAAGTGAAGATGTTGATGGAGCGCGTAGTCCAGCTAGTTTCGAAGGAGGACGGTATGGACCTTCCGAGGTCTTCCTTAGGCGACGATCCAGCCTCTCCAAAGCATCGAGGCCATTGTATGTGGCTGTATCAAGGAACCGAGGATGAAACTCGGGTCCATCCAGAAGCAGTCGACGACGCCACACTGGAGAGATGGATGGCGCGGTCATCGGGAACAAAGACAACCTCGAGGAGCCAGAGGATTCCGCCACTCGACCATTCTAGCACCTGCATAAGGTATGCACACTTTATTTCCAATTGTGATCTTGCCATACTTATTCTGCTTTCGCTATTGGTCGATTGATCTTTATTTTGCTGTCTGTCAGGCCCTCACCGAACTATACTCGATGCCCAATGGAGCGCAGACGCCGACTGAAGAGGAGGAAGGTAGTGGGGGCGAAAGCCAGGAGGACTGGGATTCGGACGCTGCTGACGATGATGACGATGATGATTCTGATCGGGAGGAAGAGGAGGAGGAGGAGGAGGAAGTTGCACCGCCTCGCTTGGAAAGGCGATCGAAGCTTGTCCATGACCCCGCGACTGAACGTGGCAAGGGGGTCGCGGCTGTCGTGCAGTCGACCAAGTGCCCTCGGACCACTTCTCCGGCGCCGACCGAAAAGGCTCCAAAGCAATCTCGAATGGCGCCATCGAAGCCGGCGAAGGTCTTGCTGAAGATGAAGCTGTCGATCCCCACTATCTCAGGGTAATGATGTTGCTTGAGTTTTTCCGTTCCCCATGAACTTATCTTTGGTCGACTCGTAAATCAATCGACTGTCTTTTGGAATCGCAGTGCTGCTACTTCTGACGCCTCAGCTAAGGCTGACGATCATGAGATGGAAGACGCTGCCACTTCAAAACCTGGTATGACTCGTAATTCCATCTTTTAGTCGATTGGCTCTTAGTCTCTAATTCTGATTCTTTTCTGTAGCCCCATCCAATATCGTTATCACCCTTCCTGACGACGATGATGATGAGGAGCCGCTGAAGCAAAGGAGGAGCAGGAAAGCGTCTGCCGGCAGGGTGACTCAGGACGTGCCAGCACCCGAGACCCTGGTCGCGGAGGAGGAGAACACCACTCAGCACACCGTATCTTTTGCAGTGCCGTTGACGAGTGCTCACCCCGCGTCGTCGAGTGCTGCACAGCCTTCACTCTTCTCGACCCACTACGTCCCAGAGGACCAAGCCAGTGCTGCAAAAGAAGCAACGCCAGGAGGGAGTCATGATGGAGCAGGTGAAGGCCATCCGGGAGGCTAGCCAGGCAGCCTATGACACCAGTTCCGCTCTTCAAAGCAATGTTCAGGTCAGTCGGTCATCGCCTGTTCTGTTAGGATATGATCTCTGAAAATTCTTCTTTCCGATATCCGTAGTACCCCACTGGGTGTGTCGATTGAAATTCCGGTTTAGTGGGGGCACCCTGAGTGCAGCCACTGGGTGTAGTCCCCAAGGCTATGGTGGACTGCTGGCAGTCGACCATAGGCTTTATAAGTTAAGTTCTTCCGTCATTCGACTAAGTCGAACGGATTTCTCAAACCGGTGGGGGCACGCTGAGTGCACCCACTGGGTGTAGTCCCCGAGACTATGGTCGACTGCTGGCAGTTGACTACAGTCTGAAGAATATGTCCTGTTTTTTTTTCGTTGGTCGACTGGTCGACTCTATCTTGATAGAACTAGTGGGGGCACGCTGAGTGCACCCACTGGGTGTAGTCCCCGAGACTACGGTCGAATGTTTGTATTCGACTGTAGTCTTAGAAACGTATGATTTTTCCTTAGTCACTCGGAAGTGAATTATCTTTGACATTTTGTCAATTGGTTCTTCGTAGAAATCCTGTGACCTTGCGGCTCGTTACACCGAGTTGTAGAACAAACATATCCAACTCGAGCTTGATCTGAAGCTGGTCCAGGAGAATTTGGCGAAGGCAAAGGAGGAGACCAAAGGTATGTTTGGTGAGGCCTCGACGACTGCTTTTGCCCCTTATTTGTTTCAAAGTCTGATCTTACCGAAACTTTGCAGGCAAGGTGAAGGAGGCCCAGAAGAAGAAAGACCTTGAGCTAGCTGAGATGCAGAAGACAGCTTTGGAGAAGACCAAGCTCGCAGACGAGAAGTTGGCTTTGGTCACCAGGCTTGAAGAAGAAAACACCAATCTGAAAGCTGCTCTTGATATTGCCAATAAAGAAGTGAGTCGACTGAAAAGTGACAAGATTGCCCTGAACGACAAAGCCAGTGAGTTGGTGGGGAAGAGGAAAGATCCGAGGCTTATCCGGGCGGACTCGCCAAGAAGTCGTTCTCATGCTCGAAGGTAAACCTTGCACCAAGCAAGTATTTTTACGTTGTTCTTTCCATTCGATCGTTGTCTTGACTCGGTGGTTGTGCTTGCAGAATTTTGCCAAAACTTTGAAGAGGAGATCGGTCGATCGAACCCAACCTCGACCCCATCAACTCTCCGCTGAATGATGAATTCGCCATGAACGTGTTCCGGCTTGAGTCTCGTGTTGCTGCTGTCACTGATTATCTTGCAAGGCTGAAGGTCGCCACTTCCCGCATTGACACTACGCCTCGCCCTGTGGAGACGCCCAATCCACCTCGAGTCTCTGATGACTTGACTAAACACAGTCCCTGGTCGAGTGCAGGAGTGGAAGAAGTCTTCTGCCAGGTGCGGTGCAGATGTCGCTCTGTGTCTGGCCTGAGTCCATTGCAAGGATGCACGAGAGGACAAGCTGGTGGCTCTTTGGGTGGCTAACACCAAGAAGCATGATTTCCGGTCTTTCATGGAGACTTTCATCGCTGCTGCCACTCGGATCGCGGATGGAATCGACCTTGATGAGTTTGTTGCACCTTCCAGCCCTCCACAGGAGGGGTAAAAAACTTCTTGAGCTCGACACTTTAAATTTGCCTCGGTATGCCGAGTGATTTTGTAACCGACAAACCTTAATAGGCCCAGCGCCTGAGCACTTTCAGTTCTGTTAGGTATCTATCCGAACTTGGATTCGACGTTTGACTATGCTTAGATTTGGCTTGAGATGACTTTTGCAGGTTAAAGCGAGGTGCTCATTGCAATCGACTTGTACCCCAATTCACTTAGGCAGGCACTGGGCTGCGGCTAAGCCTCCGAGTGGGAGACATGCTCTCCACTCGGTAGGATTTTCAAAACTTAGGCGAGAACTGGGCTGCAGCTAAGCCCCCGAGTGGGAGGTGTGCTCTCCACTCGGTAGGATTTTTTATAACTTAGGCGAGCATTGGGCTGCAGCTAAGCCCCTGAGTGGGAGGTGTGCTCTCCACTCGGTAGGATTTTTATAACTTAGGCGAGCACTGGGCTGCAGCTAAGCCCCCGAGTGGGAGGTCTGCTCTCCACTCGGTAGGATTTTTTATAACTTAGGCGAGCACTGGGCTGCAGCTAAGCCCCCGAGTGGGTGGTCTGCTCCTCACTCGGTAGGATTTTCAACACTTAGGCGAGCACTGGGCTGCAGCTAAGCCTTCGAGTGGGAGGTCTGCTCTCCACTCGGTAGGATTTATACATTGTACTTGTGGCGTAGTTCGAAGGAGAGGTTCGCAGTCGACTTGCACCTCGTCTTCCTTGCTACCGTACGTTGTACTTGTGGCGTAGCTCGGAGGAGAGGGTCGCAGTCGACCTGCACCTCGTCTTCCTTGCTACCGCACGTTGTACTTGAACTTAGGCGAGTACTTAGACTGCAGCTAAGCCCCCGAGTGGGAGTCTGGCTCACCACTCGGTAGGATTTTATTGAAACTTAGGCGAGTACTTGGACTGCAGCTAAGCCCCCGAGTGGGAGTCTGGCTCACCACTCGGTAGGTTTTTTTGAAACTTAGGCGAGTACTTGGACTGCAGCTAAGCCCCCGAGTGGGAGTCTGGCTCACCACTTGGTAGGATTTTACAGAAACTTAGGCGAAATGGATTCGCAGCTAAGCCCCCGAGTGGGAGGCTGGCTCACCACTCGGCAAGGATTTTTTTTACAAACTTAGGCGAAACGGATTCGCAGCTAAGTCACCCATTGAGGGGGAAATTTTTACTTGAACAAATAAAAGTGATAAAAATCATTGGGGAAATTATGACACTATTATCTTGCAAAACATGAACTACAGAAGTACTTTTATTACAACTCATCCGAGTGAAGACTTAGGTGTAAAATGGGCGGAGTAGCTCCGCGTTCCAAGCTCGGGGCTCGTCGATATTGTGCTTGACGTTGTAAAGACGGTACGCTCCGTTGTGGAGAACCTTGGTGACGATGAAGGGTCCTTCCCAAGAAGGAGCAAGCTTGTGTTGTTTCTGCTGATCCACTCGGAGAACCAAACCTCCTTCCTGGAAGGCTCGACTCTTCACGTTTCTAACGTGGAAGCGACGCAAGTCCTGTTGGTAGATGGTCGATCGGATCAGAGCCATCTCTCTTTCCTCCTCTAAAAGGTTGACTGCGT
Organism: Aegilops speltoides; assembly: GCA_021437245.1. Classification (NCBI taxonomy): domain Eukaryota; kingdom Viridiplantae; phylum Streptophyta; class Magnoliopsida; order Poales; family Poaceae; genus Aegilops; species Aegilops speltoides. Next base: position 149,108,019 of record CM038143.1, read on the forward strand.
CCTGCCGCGCTTGTTCCGTTTCAGCTTCGTTGTAGAGCTCAACCCGAGGAGCATTTTGGAGCAGATCACTCGGCAAGACCGCTTCAGCTCCATAGACCAAGAAGAATGGAGTTCTTCCGGTCGACCGATTAGGTGTGGTCCGTAGACCCAAAAGCATTGAAGGAAGCTCGTCGACCCATGCTCCAGCCGCATGCTTGAGATCACGCATCAGTCGCGGTTTCAATCCCTTGAGGATCAAGCCATTGGCTCGCTCCGCTTTTCCATTCGACTGAGGATGGGCGACTGAAGCGTAGTCGACTCGAGTGCCTTGAGATGTGCAGAATGCTCTGAATTCCTCCGAATCAAAGTTCGACCCATTGTCAGTGATGATGCTGTGCGGGACTCCATATCTGAATATCAATTCTCTGATGAAGCTAACAGCAGTACCAGCGTCAAGGTTCTTGATGGGTTTAGCCTCAATCCACTTGGTGAACTTGTCGACTGCCACCAGTACATGCGTGAAACCGCTTCGACCTGTCCTGAAAGGACCAACCATATCCAACCCCCATACTACGAAGGGCCAGACGAGTGGAATGGTCTTCAGAGCTGATGCAGGCTTGTGTGACATGTTGGAGTAAAATTGGCATCCTTCGCACTTGTCCACTATTTCCTTTGCCATCTCATTTGCTCTTGGCCAGTAAAATCCGGCTCGGTATGCTTTGGCCACGATGGTCCGAGAGGATGCATGATGGCCACAGGTCCCCGAGTGGATATCATCAAGGATGATTCGACCTTCTTCTGGCGTTATACACTTCTGACCAACTCCAGTCGCGCTCTCTCTGTACAACTATCCTTTGATCACGGTAAAGGCCTTGGATCGATGGACGATCTGTCGAGCCTCTTCCTCGTCCTCCGGGAGCTCTTTTCTCAGGATATACGCGATATATGGAACTTTCCAGTCGGGAGTGATCACTAAAACCTCCATGACCAAGTCGACCACTGCTGGGACTTCTACTTCAGTCGGATCTGTGGCACTCTTGGGCTGCGGAGCTTCTTCGGTGAAAGGATCTTCTTTGACTGACGGAGTATGGATATGCTCCAAGAACACACCACTCGGAATGGCTTCTCTCTTGGAACCTATCTTTGCCAGATCATCAGCCGCTTGATTTTTCAATCGGGGTATATGATGGAGCTCTAACCCCTCAAACTTCTTTTCCAGCTTCCTCACTTTGCATTGCAAGATCCGGTCATGGCTGGGCTTCTAACGCCCCACTCCTTCATCACTTGGTTGATCACCAAACCGAGTCGCCATAGACCATAAGGCGACGGACGCCGAGTGAAATGGCCATGCACAACCCATACAAAAGGGCCTCAGATTCTGCCTCATTGTTGGAGGAATCAAAGTGAATCAAGCACATATCTCGAGCTTATCTCCTCCGGGGAGACCAGACAACCCCAAAGACCGAACCATTCAACATCTTAGAGCCATCAATGAACATGGTCGAATGCTCCGAGTGAACCTGAGTCGGTCTGTTGTTGTTCAATCCACTCGGCAAGGAAATCTGCTATTGCTTGGGACTTAATGGCTTTCTTTTGCCTCAAACTTGATATCAAGGGAAGAAGTTCAATCGCCCATTTCGCCACTCGACCAGCTTGCATCTCTGTTGTGTAATCTCTAAAGTGGAGCGTCACGATTTAATCGTAATAGAATGATCGAGAAATAATGAGCAACCTTCTTCGTGGTCATGTAGATCCCATACACAAGCTTCTGATAATGAGGATATCGTTGCTTTGATGGAGTCAAAACTTCAGACAGATAGTACACTGGGCGCTGAACTTTGAAGGCTTTTCCTTCTTCTTCCCGCTCAATCGTAAGCACTGTACTGACGACTTGTCCTGTGGCTGCAATATAAAGCAATAGAGGCTCTTTGCTGAGTGGAGCAGCAAGCACCGGCTGGGTGGAGAGCAGAGCTTTTAGCTCAGCAAACGCTGCGTCAGCTTCCGGAGTCCACTCGAACTTGTCTGCCTTCTTCATTAGTCGGTAAAGAGGCAATGCCTTTTCACCGAGTTGTGAGATGAATCGACTTAATGCGGCCAAGCATCCAAGAAGCTCGACATCGTGCACCGACGGGCGTTTCATTCGGAGTATAGTGCCGATTTTTTCTGGGTTAGCATCGATTCCTCGTTCGGAAACGAGAAAACCGAGTAACTTGCCACCAGGAACTCCGAATGTGCACTTTGATGGATTTAGCTTGACATCATACCTCCTGAGGTTGGCAAATGTTTGGCGAGGTCAACAGAGGTCGGAACCCTTTCGCGACTTGACCACGATATCATCCATGTACGCTTCCACATTCCGACTGATTTGAGTGAGCAAACACTTCTGAATCATTCGCATGAACGTGGCTCCGGCATTCTTGAGGCCGAATGGCATGGTGATATAGCAGAAGCACCCGAATGGAGTGATGAAAGCTGTTTTTATCTCATCGGGTCCGTACAGACGGATCTGATGGTACCCGGAATAGGCGTCTAGAAAAGACAATCTCTCACATCCCGCAGTCGAGTCAACAATATGATCAATGCGAGGGAGAGGAAAATGATCTTTCGGGCAGGCCCGATTGATGTGCTTGAAATCAATGCACATTCGGAGTGAGTTGTCCTTCTTAGGAACCATGACGACATTGGCGAGCCACTCGGAGTGGTATATTTCTCGGATAAATCCTGCCGCCAATAGTCGAGCCACTTCCTCACCGATTGCCATTCTCTTCTGGACAGCGGACCGTCGAAGATGTTCTTTGACCGGATTTGCGGTTGAGTCGACTCTAAGCGATGCTCAGCCACCCCCCAGGAACACCCGCATGTCGGTGGCTTCCATGCAAAGATGTCCCGATTCTCACGGAGGAACCGGATGAGCGCTTCTTCCTATTTCGGTCGAGTGTTGTGGAGATATGGGTCGGAGCTGCATTGGGGTCGGTCGGGTGAATGTGGACGGGCTTCGCCTCACCGGACGATCGAAATGTCGACTCTATGGCAGGCTTCTTGGCTCATGAGAAATCACTCGGATCTGCATTTTGCTTATATCCTTCAAGCTCGACCGTTGTCACCTGGGAATCGGCAATCTTTGAGCCTTTCTGGAAACACTCTTCTGCTTTTTTCCGATCACCAGTGACAGTGATCACGCGTTTGGGGCCGGGCATCTTCAGTTTGAGGTACACATAACATGGTCGAGCCATGAACCGTGCGTAAGCTGGTCTCCCCAAAATAGCATGGTAAGCGCTCTAAAAATCCACGACCTCAAACGTCAGCTTCTCTTTGCGAAAATGTTTCAAATCACCAAACACCACGTCCAGAGCTATTTGGCCGAGTGACTCGGCTTTCTTTCCTGGTATAACTCCATGGAAACTCATGTTGCTATTGCTCAATCGGGACATCGGAATGCCCATTCCTTTCAGCGTGTCCGCATACAATAAGTTCAGTCCACTACCACCGTCCATTAGCACCTTCGTCAGTCGAGTGCCTTCGACAACCGGGTCGACCACCAAAGCTTGCCTCCCAGGGGTGGCTATATGAGTCGGGTGATCGGACTAGTCGATTGTAATGAGAGTTTGGGACCATCTCAGATAACTGGGTGTCGCCGGGGCGACCATGTTCACCTCACGGTTAATAACCTTTAGTCGGCTCTTGCTTTCTACATCCGCAAAGATCATCAGAGTGGAGTTAACATGAGGATATCCTCCCTCACTGTCCTCCTTGTCTTCAGCTTTGTCCCACTCTTTTTCCTTGTCCTTGGGCTATTTACCTTGGAACTGCTGGATCAGGAGTCGGCACTGGCGAGTGGTATGCTTCGGGTAGATGATATTACCCTCTTCGTCTTTCTTCGTGTGGATGTGACACGGCATATCCATCACGTCATTTCCTTCTTTGTCCTTCACCTTCTTGGGGTTCCAGGATCCTTTGGGTTTTCCTTGAACTTGCCCCGAGTCACGCCGAGCCTCTCCAGAGCCGCTGGTTCGCCTTCCGTTCGCTTCCGACCGAGTTCCTTTCTCCGATCGACTCGGCTTGTACTTGCCGCCCGAGTCGGTCCTCCTCTTCGCCGTCATGCATTTGGTAGCAATTTCCATCATCCGACTCAGGGTCATATCTCCAGTCCGACCAAACTTCAAACTCAATTCTCTGTTCTTAACACCATCCTTGAAGGCGCAGACTTCCTGATGATCAGACACGTTCTCCACAGTATGATGCAAAGTGATCCATCTCTGGATATACTCTCTTATTGTCTCATTCGACTTCTGTACGCAAACTTGCAGCTCTGTCAATCCAGCTGGTCGCTTGCAAGTTCCCTCGAACGTTCTGACGAACACCCGGGAAAGATCTTCCCAAGTGTAAATGCTGCTCGGAGTTAACTGATTCAACCATGCTCTGGCCGATCCTTCCAACATAAGCGGCAAATGCTTCATGGCCACCTCGTCATTCCCGCCGCCAATCTGTACCGCCACTCGGTAATCCTCAAGCCAGGTTTCAGGCTTAGACTCTCCGGTGAACTTGCTTACTCCAGTTGCCAACCTGAAGTTGGGGGGAATCACCGCGGCTCTGATAGCCCTGCGGAAACATTCCGGACCAGAAACATGCACTCGACTGCTAGTGGGCGCATCTCTATCAGGGCCACCTTGATGAGCCCTGTTCCGATCGACCAAGCCTTGCACGATGATGGATTGCGCGTCAAAGCTTGGTTCCCTGGGGTCGACTAGAGCTCTTCGCCCCACACTGAGTTGACGCCTGTCATCATGCTGCCGAGGAGCGTAAGACCCACCCCTCGGGGGAGGAGTGGGCACTCGATGCCTATCATCACGATCGTATCGGTCACCATATTGGTCTCGTCGATTCTCACGTCCTTGACGCCGCGGAGGCGATCTTGGGCTGTGAGCCGACTGAACCGTATTCGCAGCGACGGATCGATCAGGAATTACATTGCGTGGATCGCGACACGGCTGAATTTCGATCTCCCGCCGCCCGAGCAAATCTCTAATCTGCATCAAGCCTCTGCCAGCCTCCGACTGAGAGGGCTAAATGGACTCTGCTATATGGGTTGCAGCTGCTAAATTCTGAATCGGGGTTCGATATACCTGAGTCGGCGGGAAGAGTTGACGTCGGTTGGAGTCGGGTACTCGTTGCCGCGCGCGCTCGTCGAGTGGTCGCTGAAGGTTCTCCAGACGAGCGCGTTCAGCCAAGTTGGCCAAACGTGCCTCCTCCAAGGCGCGAGCCTCAGGGGTTTCTCCCGTGATGGGAGTATGCAGAGCATCCATGTTCCTGCGGCGAAGTTCTTCCCTTTGCAAGGAATTAAGTGGCTCGGGTTGGTACTCCTCATGGACTTGAGCGGGGTCGCCTCCACCGTCTACCCCGTCCTCACGGGGGAAACCGGGAGGGCTGCGAGGTCCGTTGACCATCAAGACCTCCGCCGCTGGATCACTGCTATCGCACTCGGATGCAGTCTCTATGGAGGCAATGACGATCGAACAGCCAGAGGGATTCGCCGGCCTTGATTGCCGCGAACTTGGGTGGTGGCCGTCCGCAAGCCATCGCAGGCCTCACCCACCGCTGGAGCCTCGATCGACCAGAGCGCTTATGCGCTGGCGGGAGGCCGGGAGGGTGGACGATAGGGGAGTCGACCGATATGGAGTCGACGGTTGCCGCAGCAGAATGCCGCGGACACATGCGCGAAAATGCATCGCACTGCGGACGGGGAGCGCATCGACATCGAGTGGAGCCTCCTGGAGCCAAGCGGAGTCGTCGGCGATGAAGGTGAGAGCGCCGAGACGGATCTCGCGGCCCTCGACCAAAACTCCACCAGCAACCATGATGAAAGTAATCGGAAAAACTGCAACTTCTCCAAAAATCGCTAAGACACCTGCCCCACGGTGGGCGCCAACTGTCGTGGTTCTAAGTCTGACAGTAGAATGGGGGTAGGTATGGAGAGGCAAGATCCTAGCTATGGAGCAGTTGTAAACACCAAGGATGTACGAGTTCAGGCCCTTCTCGGAGGAAGTAACAGCCCTACGTCTCGGAGCCCGGAGGCGGTCGAGTGGATTATATGTGTATGGATTACAGGGGTGCGAACCCTTTATACTGAGGAGGGGGGTGGCTTATATAGTGTCCGCTGCACCCTCCGCCCTCAATAATGCAGGGTTTAAAGTACATTAAGTCTAGGCGCATCGTAACGCCTCACATAAAGTGTCCTAAATGCCATAAAGACTACTTAATTACAGACCGTTATGATGCAGAGTGGTTCTTGATCTTCTAGTGGTCGAGTGAGTCTTCATGGTCGAGTCCTTCGAGTCCGTCGAGTGAAGTCTCTCTTGGTCGACTGGAAGGCAGTTTCTTCTGAGGGTGTCCTTGGGTAGGGTACTTAGATGAGGTCTATGACCCTACCCTAGGTACATGACTTCATCAGGGATGAACTCAAGAAATATGATATAAACCCCATCTTTTTATCCTCGATGGCAACAATACAATACGTGCCTTGCTACCCCTACTGTCACTGGGAAAGGACACCGCAAGATTGAACCCAAAGCTAAGCACTTCTCCCATTGCAAGAAAGATCAATCTAGTAGGCCAAACTAAACCGATAATTTGAAGAGACTTGCAAAGATATCAAATCATGCATATAAGAATTCAGAGAAGAACCAAATAATATTCATAGATAATCAAGTTCATAAGTCCATAATTCATCAGATCTCGGGAAACACACCGCAAAAGAGTATTACATCGAATAGATCTCCAAGAACATCGAGGAGAACTTTGTATTGAGAACCAAAGAGAGAGAAGAAGCCATCTAGCTAATAACTATGGACCTGAAGGTCTATGGTAAACTACTCACGCTTCATCGGAGAGGTAATGGTGCTGATGTAGAAGCCCTCTGTGATCGATTCCCCCTCCGACAGATCGCCGGAAAAGTCCCCAAGATGGGATCTCATGGGTACAGAAGGTTGCGGCGATGGAAAAGTTGTTCCGTGGCTCCCCCTAATGTTTCTAGGGTATAAGAGTATATATAGGCGAAAGAAGTACGTCGGTGGAGCTAATAGGGGCCCACGAGGGTGAGGGCATGCCTACCCCCTGGGCGCGCCCTCCTGCCTCGTGGCCTCCTCGTGGAGTTCCAGACTTCAACTCCAAGTCTTCTGGATTGCTTTTGGTCCAAGAAAGATCCTCGCGAAGGTTTCATTCCATTTGGACTCCGTTTGGTATTCCTTTTCTGCAAAACTCTAAAATAGGCAAAAAAAACAGAAACTAGCACTGGGCCTCTGGTTAATAGGTTAGTCCCAAAATAATACAAAAGAGCTTATTAAAGCCCATTAAACATCCAAACAGATAATATAATAGCATGAAACAATCAAAAATTATTGATACGTTGGAGATGTATCAGCCGCCACTCCCTCCTCCTCTCTCCCTTCCTCACTGCCGCCGGAGGTAGTCGTCGGGACCCCCGCGTGGCTACCGATGAGGGTGGCGGTGGGGTTCTCGGTCGCTTCGTCACTCGACCTTGGACCTTGGGTCAAGGCAGAGGACTCTGGTGGGGCAGGTGTCGTCACTCCGACAGTGGGCGACGCCCTTCAGTGTTGTGCGCTGCCTCTTCCTAGCCGTGTGGGCGGCAGGTGGACGGTGGATGTGGGCGCCTTGCCGTGGGCCCCTCGCGGTCTTCTTGCTCCAGATTTGAAGACGGAGTCCTGGGCTCTTTCTGCTACCTCCTCTGTTGGAAATATGCCCTAGAGGCAATAATAAAGTGGTTATTATTGTATTTCCTTGCTCATGATAATTGTCTATTGTTCATGCTATAATTGTATTAACTGGAAACCGTAACACATGCGTGAATACATAGACCACAACATGTCCCTAGTGAGCCTCTAGTTGACTAGCTTGTTGATCAATAGATGGTCATGGTTTCCTGACCATGGACATTGGATGTCATTGATAACGGGATCACATCATTAGGAGAATGATGTGATGGACAAAACCCAATCCTAAGCATAGCACAAGATCGTGTAGTTTGTTTGCTAAAAGCTTTTCTAATGTCAAGTATCATTTCCTTAGACCATGAGATTGTGCAACTCCCGGATACCGTAGGAATTCTTTGGGTGTGCCAAACGTCACAATGTAACTGGGTGGCTATAAAGGTGCACCACGGGTATCTCCGGAAGTGTCTGTTGGGTTGGCATGAATCAAGACTGGGATTTGTCACTCCGTGTGACAGAGAGGTATCTCTGGGCCCGCTCGGTAATGCATCATCATAATGAGCTAAATGTGACTAAGTAGTTAGTCATGGGATCATGCATTACGGAACGAGTAAAGTGACTTGCCGGCAACGAGATTGAACGAGGTATTGGGATACTGACGATCGAATCTCGGGCAAGTAACGTACCGATTGAGAAAGGGAATTGTATACGGGATTGCTTGAATCCTTGACATCATGGTTCATCCGATGAGATCATCGTGGAACATGTGGGAGCCTACATGGGTACCCAGATCCCGCTGTTGGTTATTGGCCAGAGAGCTGTCTCGGTCATGTCTGCATGATTCCTGAACCCGTAGGGTCTACACACTTAAGGTTCGGTGACGCTAGAGTTGTTATGGGAATTAGTGTGCAGTTACCGAATGTTGTTCGAAGTCCCGGATGAGATCTCGGCTGTCACGAGGAGTTCCATAATGTTCCGGAGGTAAAGATTTATATATGGGAAATGTTCTGGATTTTTCGGTATTGTACCGGGAAGGTTCTAGAAGGTTCCGGAGTGGGGCCCACCTGCATGGGGGGACCCACATGAACGTGGGTAGTGGGGTCAAGGCCCCACACCCCTGGTCAAGGCGCACCAAGATGCCCCCTTAGAAGGAATAAGGTCATATCCCGAAGGGACAAGATCAAGATCCCTAAAAAAGGGGATAACAATCGGTGGGGAAGGAAATGATGGGATTTCTTTCCTCCCACCTTGGCCAATGCCCCAATGGACTTGGAGGGCAAGAAACCAGCCACCTCCACCCCTATATATAGTGGGGAGGCGCATGGGAGCTTCACCCTTCCCCTGGCGCAGCCCTCTCCCTCCCCAACACCTCCTCCTCTGTAATAGTGCTTGGCGAAGCTCTGTCGGAGAACTGCAAGCTCCACCACCACGCCGTCGTGCTGCCGGAGCTCTCGCTCAACTTCTCCTCTACCCTTGCTGGATCAAGAAGGAGGAGACGTCCCCGGGCTGTACGTGTGTTGAACGCGGAGGCACAGTTGTTCGATGCTTAGATCGGATTCGGCCGCGATCTGAATAGCTTAGTGAACGACTCCACCGACCGCATTCTTGCAACGCTTCCGCATCGCGATCTTCAAGGGTATGAAGATGCACTCACCTCTCTCTCATTGGTAGTTACTCCATAGATTGATCTTGGTGATTCGTAGAAAATTTTGAATTTCTGCTACGTTCCCCTACAATGGCATCATGAGCTAGGTCTATTGCGTAGTTTCTATGCACGAGTAGAACACAAGTTGTTGTGGGCGTCGATTTTGGTCAATATGCTTACCTTTACTAGTCCTATCTTGTTTTGACGGTATTGTGGGATGAAGTGGCCCGGACCGACCTTACACGTACGCTTACGTGAGACAGGTTCCACCGACTGACATGCACTTGTTGCATAAGGTGGCTAGCGGGTGCTAGTCTCTCCCACTTTAGTCGGATAGGATTCGATGAAAAGGGTCCTTATGAAGGGTAAATAGCAATTGGCATATCACGTTGTGGTTTTGGTGTAGGTAAGAAACGTTGTTGCTAGAAACCTATAGCAGCCACGTAAAAACTTGCAACAACAATTATAGGACGTCTAACTTGTTTTTGCAGCATATGCCGTGTGATGTGATATGGCCAAAAGGATGTGATGAATGATATATATGTGATGTATGAGATTGATCATATTCTTGTAATAGGAATCACAACTTGCATGTCGATGAGTATGACAACCGGCAGGAACCATAGGAGTTGTCTTTATTTATTGTATGACCTGCGTGTCACTGAATAACGCCATGTAATTACTTTACTTCATTGCTAAACCGTTAGCCATAGTAGTAGAATTAATAGTTGGCGAGACAACTTCATGGAGACACGATGATGGAGATCATGATGATGGAGATCATGGTGTCATGCCGGTGACGATGATGATCATGGAGCCCCGAAGATGAAGATCAAAAGGAGCAAAATGATATTGGCCATATCATGTCACTATTTGATTGCATGTGATGTTTATCATGTTTATGCATCTTATTTGCTTAGAACGACGATAGTAAATAAGATGATCCTCATAATAATTTCAAGAAAGTGTTCCCCTAAGCGTGCACCATTGCGAAAGTTCATTGTTTCAAGCACCACATGATGATCGGGTGTGATAGATTCTAACGTTCACATACAACGGGTGTAAGCCAGATTTACACACGTGAAACACTTAGGTTGACTTGACGAGCCTAGCATGTACAGACATGGCCTCGGAACACAAGAGACCGAATGGTCGAACATGAGTCGTATAGTGGATACGATCAACATAAAGATGTTCACCGATGATGACTAGTCCGTCTCACGTGATGATCGGACAAGGCCTAGTTGACTCAGATCATGTATCACTTAGATGACTAGAGGGATGTCTATCTGAGTGGGAGTTCACAAGATGAACTTAATTATCCTGAACATAGTCAAAAGGTTTTTGCAAATTATGTCGTAGTTCGCGCTTTAGTTCTACTGTTTTAAGATATGTTCCGCGAACATCTGACATACACATTTTGATAACTACGTGATAGTTCAATAATGTTAAACGGTTTAGAATTGAGGGACCGAAGACGATTTCGAAACGTCGCGGAACATATGAGATGTTTCGAGGGCTGAAATTGGTATTTCAGGCTCGTGCCCACGTCAAGAGGTATAAGACCTCCGACGAGTTTCTTAGCCTGCAAACTAAGGGAGAAAAGCTCAATCGTTGAGCTTGTGCTCAGATTGTCTGAGTACAAAAATCACATAAATTGAGTGGGAGTTAATCTTCCAGATGAGATAGTGATGTTTCTCCAAAGTCATTGCCACCAAGCTACTAGAGCTTCGTGATGAACTATAACCTATCAGGGATAGATATGATGATCCTTGAAATATTCGCAATGTTTGACACCGCAAAAGTAGAAATCAAGAAGGAGCATAAATTGTTGATGGTTAGTGAAACCACTAGTTTCAAGAAGGGCAAGGGCAAGAAGGGATACTTCATGAAATGGCAAATCAGTTGCTGCTCTAGTGAAGAAACCCAAGGTTGAACCCAAACCTGAGACTAAGTGCTTCTGTAATGAGGGGAACAGTCACTGAAGCAGAACTACCCTAGATACTTGGTAGATGAGAAGGCTGGCAAGGTCGACAGAAGTATATTGGATATACATTATATTGATGTGTACTTTACTAGTACTCCTAGTAGCACCATGGTAATAGATACCAGTTCAGTTACTAAGTGTTAGTAACTCGAAATAAAGGCTACGGAATAAACGAAGACTAGCTAAAGGTGAGATGATGATATGGTTTGGAAGTGTTTCCAAGGTTGATGTGATCAAGCATCGCATACTCCCTCTACCATCGAGATTGGTGTTAAACCTAAATAATTGTTATTTGGTGTTTGCGCTGAGCATAGACATGATTGGATTATGTTTATTGCAATATGGTTATTCATTTAGGGAGAATAATGGTTACTCTTTTTATTTGAATAATACCTTCAATGGTCTTGCACCTAAAATGAATGGTTTATTGAATCTCGATCATAGTGATATACATGTTCATGCCAAAAGATATAAGATAGTAATGATATAGTGCCACCTACTTGTGGCACTACCATTTGAGTCATATTGGTATAAAACGCATGAAGAAGCTCCATGTTGATGGATCTTTGGACTCACTCGTTTTTGAAAAGATTGAGACATGTGAACCATGTGTATTGGTATATACACATGAAGAAACTCCATGCAGATGGACCGTTTGGACTCACTTGATTTTGAATCACTTGAGACATGCAAATCATACCACATGGGCAAGATGAGTGAAAGCCTCGTTTTTAGTAAAATGGAACAAGAAAGCAACTTGTTGGAAGTAATACATTTTGATGTGTGCAGTCCAATGAGTGCTGAGGCACGTAGTGGATATCGTTATGTTCTTACTTCACAGATGATTTGAGTAGATATTGAGTATATTTACTTGATGAAACACAAGTCTGAATTATTGAATGGTTCAAGTAATTTCAGAGTGAAGTTGAAGATCGTCGTGACAAGAGGATAAAATGTCTATGATATGATCATAGAGATGAATATCTGTGTTGCGAGTTTGGTACACAATTGAGACATTGGGGAAATTGTTTCACAACTAACACCGCCTGGAACACCATAGTGTGATGGTGTGTCCGAACATCATAGATGCACCCCCATTGGATATGGGGCATGCCATGATGTCTCTTATTGAATTACCACTATCGTTCATGGGTTAGGCATTAGAGAAAACCACATTCACTTTAAATAGGGCGCCACGTAATTCCGTTGAGATGACACCGTATGAACTATGGTTTAGAGAAACCTAAGCTATCGTTGCTTGAAAGTTTGGGGCTGCGACGCTTATGTGAAAAAAGGTTTCATCCTGATAAGCTCGAACCCAAAGCGGATAAATACATCTTCATAGGACACCCAAAACAGTTGGGTATACCTCCTATTTCAGATCCGGAAGCAAAAGTGATTGTTTCTAGTATTGGGTCCTTTCTCGAGGAAAAGTTTCTCTCGAAAGAATTGAGTGGGAGGATGGTGGAGACTTGATATGGTTACTGAACCGTCACTACAACTAGTGTGTAGCAGGGCACAGGAAGTTGTTCCTGTGGCACCTACACTAATTGAAGTGGAAGCTGATGATAGTGATCATGAAGCCTCGGATCAAGTCACTGCCGAACCTCGTAGGACGACAAGGACGTGTACTGCTTCAGAGTGGTCCAGTAATCCTGTCTTGGAGGTCATGTTGCTAGACAACAATGAACCTACGAGCTATGGAGAAGCGATGGTGGGCCCGGATTCCGACAAATGGCTCGAGGCCATAAAATCCGAGAGAAGATCCCGAAGGAAATATGCCCTAGAGGCAATAATAAAGTTATTATTTATTTCCTTATATCATGATAAATGTTTATTATTCATGCTAGAATTGTATTAACCGGAAACATAATACATGTGTGAATACATAGACAAACATAGTGTCACTAGTATGCCTCTACTTGACTAGCTCGTTTATCAAAGATGGTTATGTTTCCTAGCCATGGACAAAAGAGTTGTCATTTGATTAACGGGATCACATCATTAGGAGAATGATGTGATTGACATGACCCATTCCGTTAGCCTAGCACTTGATCGTTTAGTATATTGCTATTGCTTTCTTCATGACTTATACATGTTCCTATAACTATGAGATTACGCAACTCCCGTTTACCGGAGGAACACTTTGGGTGCTACCAAATGTCACAACGTAACTAGGTGATTATAAAGGAGTACTACAGGTGTCTCCAAAGGTACATGTTGGGTTGGCGTATTCCGAGATTAGGTTTTGTCACTCCGATTGTCGGAGAGGTATCTCTGGGCCCTCTCGGTAATGCACATCACTTAAGTCTTGCAAGCATTGCAACTAATGAGTTAGTTGCGGGATGATGTATTACGGAACGAGTAAAGAGACTTGCCGGTAACGAGATTGAACTAGGTATTGAGATACCGACGATCGAATCTCGGGCAAGTAACATACCGATGACAAAGGGAACAACATATGTTGTTATGCGGTTTGACCGATAAAGATCTTCGTAGAATATGTAGGAGCCAATATGAGCATCCAGGTTCCGCTATTGGTTATTGACCAAGAATAGTTCTAGGTCATGTCTACATAGTTCTCTAACCCGTATGTCCGCACGCTTAACGTTACGATGACAGTTATATTATGAGTTTATGAGTTTTGATGTACCGAAGGAGTTCGGAGTCCCAGATGAGACCGGGGACATGACGAGGAGTCTCGAAATGGTCGAGACGTAAAGATCGATATATTGGACGACTATATTCGGAGTTCGGAAAGGTTCTGTGTGATTCGGGTATTTTTCGGAGTACCGGAGAGTTACGGGAATTCGCCGGGGAGTATATGGGCCTTATTGGGCCATACGGGAATAGAGGAGAGAGGCCAAAAGGGAGGAGGCCTGCACCCCCCCTCTCGTCCGAATTGGACAAGGGGCGCAGCCCCCCTTTCCTTCTCCCTCTCCCCCTCTTTCCCCTTCTCCTACTCCAACAAGGGAGGTGGAATCCTACTAGGACTAGGGAGTCCTAGTAGGACTCCACACTTGGCGCGCCCCCTCCTAGGGCCGGCCTCCTCCCCCCTTGCTCCTTTATATACGGGGGCAGGGGGCACCCCATGGCACACAAGTTGATCTACGGATCGTTCCTTAGCCGTGTGCGGTGCCCCCCTCCACCATATTCCACCTCGCCATATCGTCATGAGTTTAGGCGAAGCCCTGCGCGTAGAACATCATCATCATCACCACGCCATCGCGGTCGACGTAACTCATCCGAAGCTTTGTTGGACCGGAGCCCGGGATCGCCATCGAGCTGAACGTGTGCTGAACTCGGAGGTGCCGTGACGCTCGGTGCTTGGATCGGTCGGATCGTGAAGACGACGACTACATCAACCGCGTTACAGTTAACGCTTCCGCTTACAGTCTACGAGGGTACGTGGACAAAACTCTCCCCTCTCGTTGCTATATCATCACCATGATCTTGCGTGTGCGTAGGAATTTTTTTGAAATTACTACGTTCCCCAACAGTGGCATCCGAGCCAGGTTTTATGCGTAGATGTCATATGCACGAGTAGAACACAAGTGAGTTGTGGGCGATATAAGTCATACCGCTTACCAAAGATGTCATACTTTGGTTGGCGGTATTGTGAGATGAAGCGCCCGGACCGACATTACGCCAGACGCTTACGCGAGACTGGTTTCACCGTTACGAGCACTCATGCTTAAAGGTGGCTGGCGGGTGTCTGCTCTCTCACTTTAGCTGAATCAAGTGGCTACGCCCGTCCTTGCGAAGGTTAAAACAGCACTAACTTGACGAACTATCGTTGTGGTTTTGATGCGTAGGTAAGAACGGTTCTTGCTAAGCCCGTAGCAGCCACGTAAAACTTGCAACAACAAAGTAGAGGACGTCTAACTTGTTTTTGCAGGGCATGTTGTGATGTGATATGGTCAAGAGGTGATGCTATATTTATTGTATGAGATGATCATGTTTTGTAACCGAAGTTATCGGCAACTGGCAGGAGCCATATGGTTGTCTCTTTATTGTATGAAATGCAAACGCCCTGTAATTGCTTTACTTTATGAGTAAGCGGTAGCGATAGTCATAGAAGCAATAGATGGCGTAAACGACAACGATGCTATGATGGAGATCAAGGTGTCGCGCCAGTGACGATGGTGATCACGACGGTGCTTCGGAGATGGAGATCACAAGCACAAGATGATGATGGCCATATCATATCACTTATATTGATTGCATGTGATGTTTATCCTTTATGCATCTTATCTTGCTTTGATTGACGGTAGCATTTTAAGATGATCTCTCACTAAAAATTATCAAGAAGTGTTCTCCCTGAGTATGTACCATTGCCAAAGTTTGTCGTGCCCAGACACCACGTGATGATCGGGTGTGATAAGCTCTACGTCCATCTACAACGGGTGCAAGCCAGTTTTGCACACGCAGAATACTCAAGGTTAAACTTGACGAGCCTAGCATATGCAAATATGGCCTCGAACACGAAGACCGAAAGGTCGAGCGTGAATCATATAGTAGATATGATCAACATAGTGATGTTCACCATTGAAAACTAATCCATCTCACGTGATGATTGGTTATGGTTTAGTTGATATGGATCACGTGATCACTTAGAGGATTAGAGGGATGTCTATCTAAGTGGGAGTTCTTAAGTAATATGATTAATTGAACTTAAATTTATCATGAACTCAGTCCTGGTAGTATTTTGCAAATTATGTTGTAGATCAATAGCTTGCGTTGTTGCTTTCATATGTTTGTTTTGATATGTTCCTAGAGAAAATTGAGTTGAAAGATGTTAGTAGCAATGATGCGGATTGGATCCGTGATCTGAGGTTTATCCTCATTGCTGCACAAAAGAATTATGTCCTTAATGCACCGCTAGGTGATGGACCTTTGCAGGAGCAGATGCCCGCGTTATGAACGTTTGGCTAGCTCAATATGATGACTACTTGATAGTTTAGTGCACCATGCTTAACGGCTTAGAATCGGGACTTCAAAGACGTTTTGAACGTCATGGACCATATGAGATGTTCTAGGAGTTGAAGTTAATATTTCAAGCAAATACCCGAGTTGAGAGATATGAAGTCTCCAACAAGTTCTATAGCTAAAAGGTGGAGGAGAATCGCTCAACTAGTGAGCATGTGCTCAGATTGTCTGGTTACTTCAATCACTTGAATCAAGTGGGAGTTAATCTTCCAGATAAGATAGTGATTGACAGAATTCTCTAGTCACCATCACTAAGTTACTAGAACTTCGTGATAGTATGCAAAGGATGACGAAAACGATTCCCGAGCTCTTCGTGATGTTGAAATCGACGAAGGTAGAAATCAAGAAAGAGCATCAAGTGTTGATGATTGACAAGACCACTAGTTAAGAAAGGGAAACTTCAAGTAGAATGGAAAACAAGTTGTCACTCCCGTGAAGAAGACCAAAGCTGGACCAAAGCCTAAAACAGAGTGCTTACACCGCAAAGGAAATGGTCACTGGAAGCGGAAATGCCCTAAATATTTGGTGGATAAGAAGGATGGCAAAGTGAACAAGGGTATATTTGATATACAGGTGTTTGATGTGTGCCTTACTAGTGTTTATAGTAGCCCCTGAGTATTTGATACTTGTTCGGTTGCTAAGATTAGTAACTCGAAACATTAGTTACATAATAAACAGAGACTAGTTGAGGAGAAGTGACGATGAGTGTTGGAAATAGTTCCAAGATTGATATGATCATCATCGCACACTCCCTATACTTTCGGGATTAGTGTTAAACCTAAATAAGTGTTATTTGGCGTTTGCGTTAAGCATGAATATGATTTGATCATGTTTATTGCGATACGGTTATTCTTTTAAAGTTAGAGAATAAATTGTTATTCTATTTACATGAATAAGACCTTTGATGGTCATACACCCAATGAACATAGTTTGTCGGATCTCGATCGTAGTGATACACATATTCACAATATTGATGCCAAAAGATGCAAAGTTAATAATGATAGTGCAACTTATTTGTGGCACCGCCGTTTAGGTCATATCGGTGTAAAGCGCATGAAGAAACTCCATAAAGATGGATTTTCAGAATCAGTTGGTTATGAATCATTTGATGCTTGCGAACCGTGCCTTTTTGGCAAGATGACTAAAACTTCGTTCTCCAGAACAATGGAATGAGATACTGACTTATTGGAAAGAATACATATCGATGTATGCGATCCAATGAGTGTTGATGCTCGTGGCAAGTATCGTTATTTTCTGACCTTCACAAAATGATTTGAGCAGATATGGGTATATCTACTTGATGAAACATAAGTCTGAAATAATTGAAAGGTTCAAAGGATTTCAGAGTGAAGTGGAAAAATCATCGTAACAAGAAAATAAAGTTTCTGCGATCTGATCGCGGAGACGAATATCTGAGTTACGAGTTTGGTCTTCAATTAAAAAAATGTGGAATAGTTTCACAGCTCACGCCACCTGGAACACCACAACTTTATGGTGTGTCCGAACGTCATAACCACACTTTATTGGATATGGTGCGATCTATGATGTCTCTTACTGATTTACCACTATTGTTTTGGGGTTATGCATTAGAGACAACTACATTCACGTTAAAAAGGGCACCATCTAAATCCGTTGAGACGACACCATATGAACTGTGGTTTAGCAAGAAACCCAAACTGTCGTTTCTTAAAGTTTGGGGCTACGATGCTTATGTGAAAAAGTTTCATCCTGATAAGCTCAAACCCAAATCGGAGAAGTGCGTCTTCATAGAATACCCAAAGGAAACTATTGGGTACACCTTCTATCACAGATCCGAAGGCAAGATATTCATTGCTAAAAATGGATCCTTTCTAGAGAAGGAGTTTCTCTCGAAAGAAGTGAGTGGGAGGAAAGTAGAACTTGATGAGGTAACTGTACCTTCTCCCGAATTGGAAAATAGTTCATCACTGAAATCAGTTCCAATGATTCCTACACCAATTAGTGAGGAAGCTAATGATGATGATCATGAAACTTCAGATCAAGTTACTACAAAACCTCGTAGGTCTTCCAGAGTATGGTCCGCACCAGAGTGGTACGGTAATCCTGTTCTGAAAGTCATGATACTAGACCATGATAAACCTATGAACTATGAGGAAGCGATGATGAGCCCAGATTCCGCGAAATGGCTGGAGGCCATGAAATCTGAGATAGGATCCATGTATGAGAACAAAGTGTGGACTTTGGTGGACTTGCCCGATGATCAGCAAGCCATAGAAAATAAATGGATCTTCAAGAGGAAGACGGACGTTGATAGTAGTGTTACTATCTACAAAGCTCGACTTGTCGCAAAAAGGTTTTTTGACAAGTTCAAGGTGTTGAATACAATGAGATTTTCTCACTCGTATCGATGCTTAAGTCTGTCCAAATCATGTTAGCAATTGCCACATTTTATGAAATCGCAAATGGATGTCAAAACTGCATTCCTTAATGGATTTATTAAAGAAGAGTTGTATATGATGCAACAGAAGGTTTTGTCAGTCCTAAAGATGCTAACAAAGTGTGCAAGCTCCAGCAATCCATCAATGGACTGGTGCAAGCATCTCGGAGTTGGAATATACGCTTTGATCAAAGCATATGGTTTTATACAGACTTTTGGAAAGGCCTGTATTTACAAGAAAGTGAGTGGGAGCACTACAACATTTCTGATAAGTATATGTGAATGACATATTGTTGATTGGAAATAATGTAGAATTATTCTGCAAAGCATAAAGGAGTGTCTGAAAGGAGTTTTTTCAAAGAAAGACCTCAGTGAAGCTGCTTACACATTGAGCATCAAGATCTATATATATAGATCAAGACACTTGATAAGATTTTTCAATGAGTACATACCTTGATAAATTTTTGAAATAGTTCAAAATGGAACAGTCAAAGAAGGAGTTCTTGCCTGTGATGCAAAGTTGTGAAGTTGAGTAAGACTCAAGACCCGACCATGGCAGAAAATAGAAAGAGAATGAAAAGTCATTCCCTATGCCTCAGTCATAGGTTCTATAAAGTATGCTATGTTGTGAACCAGACCTATTGTATACCTTGCTCTGAGTTTGACAAAGGAATACAATTTTGATCTAAGAGTAGATCACTGGATAGCGGTCAAGAATATCCTTAGTGAGGACTAAGGAGATGTTTCTCAATTATGGAGGTGATAAAAGAGCCCGTCGTAAAAAGTTACAATGATGCAAGCTTTTACACCAATCCAGATGACTCTAAGTCTCAATCTGGATACATAATGAAAGTGGGAGCAATTATCTAGAGTAGCTCCGTGCAGAGCATTATGGACATAGAATATTTGCAAAATACATATGGCTCTGAATATGACAGACCCGTTGACTAAACTTCTCTCACAAGCAAAACATGATCATACCTTAGTACCCTTTGGGTGTTAATCACATAGCGATGTGAACAAACCCTTTGGGTGTTGATCACATGATGATGTGAACTATGGGTATTAATCACATACAGATGTGAATATTGCTGTTAAATCACATGGCGATGTGAACTAGATTATTGACTCTAGTGCAAGTGGGAGACTGAAGGAAATATGCCCTAGAGGCAATAATAAAGTTATTATTTATTTCCTTATATCATGATAAATGTTTATTATTCATGCTAGAATTGTATTAACCGGAAACATAATACATGTGTGAATACATAGACAAACATAGTGTCACTAGTATGCCTCTACTTGAATAGCTCGTTTATCAAAGATGGTTATGTTTCCTAGCCATGGACAAAAGAGTTGTCATTTGATTAACGGGATCACATCATTAGGAGAATGATGTGATTGACATGACCCATTCCGTTAGCCTAGCACTTGATCGCTTAGTATATTGCTATTGCTTTCTTCATGACTTATACATGTTCCCGTAACTATGAGATTATGCAACTTCCGTTTACGGAGGAACACTTTGGTGCTACCAAACGTCACAACGAATCGGGTGATTATAAAGGACTACTACAGGTGTCTCCAAAGGTACATGTTGGGTTGGCGTATTTCGAGATTAGGTTTTGTCACTCCGATTGTCGGAGAGGTATCTCTGGGCCCTCTCGGTAATGCACATCACTTAAGCCTTGCAAGCATTGCAACTAATGAGTTAGTTGCGGGATGATGTATTACGAAATGAGTAAAGAGACTTGCCGGTAACGAGATTGAACAAGGTATTGAGATACCGATGATCGAATCTCGGGCAAGTAACATACCGATGACAAAGGGAACAACATATGTTGTTATGCGGTTTGACCGATAAAGATCTTCGTAGAATATGTAGGAGCCAATATGAGCATCCAGGTTCCGCTATTGGTTATTGACCGAGAATAGTTCTAGGTCATCTCTACATAGTTCTCGAACCCGTAGGGTCCGCACGCTTAACGTTACGATGACAGTTATATTATGAGTTTATGAGTTTTGATGTACCGAAGGAGTTCGGAGTCCCGGATGAGACCGGGGACCTGACGATGAGTCTCAAAATGGTCGATACGTAAAGATCGATATATTGGACGACTATATTCGGAGTTCGGAAAGGTTCCGAGTGATTCGGGTATTTTTCGGAGTACCGGAGAGTTACGGGAATTCGCCGGGAAGTATAATGGGCCTTATTGGGCCATACGGGAATAGAGGAGAGAGGCCAAAAGGGAGGAGGCCTGCGCCCCCCCCTCTGGTCCGAATTGGACAAGGGGCGCAACCCCCCTTTCCTTCTCCCTCTCACCCTCTTTCCCCTTCTCTCCACACTTGGCGCGCCCCCTCCTAGGGCCGGCCTCCTCCCCCCTTGCTCCTTTATATACGGGGGCAGGGGGCACCCCATGACACACAAGTTGATCTACGGATCGTTCCTTAGCCGTGTGCGGTGCCCCCCTCCACCATATTCCACCTCGGTCATATCGTCGCGGAGTTTAGGCAAAGCCCTGCACCGGTAGAACATCATCATCATCACCACGCCGTCGTGCTGACGGAACTCATCCCCGAAGCTTTGCTGGATCGGAGCCCAGGGATCGTCATCGAGTTGAACGTGTGCTGAACTCGGAAGTGCCGTACGTTCGGTGCTTGGATCGGTCGGATCGTGAAGACGTACGACTACATCAACCGCGTTGTGCTAATGCTTCTGCTTACGGTCTATGAGGGTACGTGGACAACACTCTCCCCTCTCGTTGCTATATCATCACCATGATCTTGCGTGTGCGTAGGAATTTTTTTGAAATTACTACATTCCCCAACAGATCCATGTATAAAACAAAGTGTAGACTTTGGAAGAACTACTTGATGGTCATAAGGCTGTTGGGTACAGATGGATTTTAAAAGGGAAGACAGGCAATGATGGTAAGTGTCACCATTAACAGAGCTCGACTTGTTGCTGAGATGTTTTCCGACAAGTTCAAGGAGTTGACTACGATGATACTTTCTCACTCGTAGCGATGCTAAGAGTCTGTTAGAATTATATTAGCAGCTACTGCATTATTTATGAAATCTTGCAGATAGGATGTCAAAATATAGTTTCCTCGACGATTTTCTTGAGGAAAGGTTGTATCTGATACAACCAGAAGGTTTTGACAATCCTAAAAGATGCTAACAAGTATGCAAAGCTCCAGCAATCCTTCTAAGGGTTGGAATAGGCATCTCGGAGTTGGAATATACGCTTTGATGAGATGATCAAAGATTTTGGATTTATACAAAGTTTATGAGAAACTTGTATTTCCAAAGAAGTGAGTGGGACCACTATAGAATTTCTGATGAGTATATGTTGTTGACGTATTGTTGATCAGAAATGATATAGAATTTCTAGAAAGCATATAGGGTATTTGAAAAGGTGTTTTTCAATGGAAAACCTGGATTAAGCTACTTGAACATTGATCATCAAGATCTATAAGGATAGATAAAAAAACACTCAATAATACTTTCAAATGAATACATGTCGTGACAAGATTTTGAAGAAGTTCAAAATAGATCGGCGAAGAAGGAGTTCTTGGCTGTGTTATAAGGTGTGAGTATTGAGTAAGACTCAAGACATGACCTCGCCAGAAGAGAGAGAATGGACGAAGGTCGTCCCCTATGCTTCAGACATAGGCTCTATAGTATGCTATGCTGTGTACCGCACCTGAAGTGTGCCTTGCCATGAGTCAGACAAGGGGTACAAGAATGATCCAGGAATGGATAACAAGACAGCGGTCAAACATATCCTTAGTAACTAGTGGACTACGGAATTTTCTCGATTATGGAGGTGGTAAAAGAGTTTGTCATAAAGGGTTACACCTATGCGAACTTTGACACTAATCCGGATTATTCTGAGTAGTAAACCGGAATCGTATAGTAGAACAGTTATTTGGAATAGCTCCAAATAGAGCGTGGTAGCTGCATCTAGGAGATGACAAAGAGATTTGTAAAGCACACACGGATCTGAAAGATTCAGACCCGTTGACTAATAACCTCTCTCACAAGTGAGATATGATCAAACCCCATGGGTGTTGAATTCATTACAATCACATAGTGATGTGAACTAGATTATTGACTCTAGTGCAAGTGGGAGACTGTTGGAAATATGCCCTAGAGGCAATAATAAAATGGTTATTATTGTATTTCCTTGTTCATGTTAGTTGTCTATTGTTCATGCTATAATTGTATTAACTGGAAACCGTAATACATGTGTGAATACATAGACCACAACATGTCCATAGTGAGCCTCTAGTTGACTAGCTCGTTGATCAACAGATGGTCATGGTTTCCTGACCATGGACATTGGATGTCATTGATAATGGGATCACATCATTAGGAGAATGATGTGATGGACAAGACCCAATCCTAAGCATAGCACAAGATCGTGTAGTTCGTTTGCTAAAAGCTTTTCTAATGTCAAGTATCATTTCCTTAGACCATGAGATTGTGCAACTCCCGGATACCATAGGAATGCTTTGGGTGTGCCAAACGTCACAACGTAACTGGGTGGCTATAAAGGTGCACTACGGGTATCTCCGTAAGTGTCTGTTCGGTTGGCACAAATCGAGAATGGGATTTGTCACTCCGTGTGACGGAGAGGTATCTCTGGGCCCACTCGGTAATGCATCATCATAAAGAGCTCAATGTGACTAAGTAGTTAGTCATGGGATCATGCATTACGGAACGAGTAAAGTGACTTTCCGGTAACGAGATTGAACGAGGTATTGGGATACCGACGATCGAATCTCGGGCAAGTAACGTACCGATTGACAAAGGGAATTGTATACGGGATTGCATGAATCCTTGACATCGTGGTTTATCCGATGAGATCAACATGGAACATGTGGGAGCCAACATGGGTATCCAGATCCCACTGTTGGTTATTGGCCAGAGAGCTGTCTCGGTCATGTTTGCATGATTCCCGAACCCGTAGGGTCTACACACTTAAGGTTCGGTGACGCTAGAGTTGTTATGGGAATTAGTGTGCAGTTACCGAATGTTGTTCCGAGTCCCGGATGAGATCCCGGACGTCACGAGGAGTTCCGGAAAGGTCCGGAGGTAAACATTTATATATGGGAAGTCCTATTTTGGCCACCGGAAATTGTTCGGGATTTTTCGGTATTGTACCGGGAAGGTTCTAGAAGGTTCCGGAGTGGGGCCCACCTGCATGGGGGACCCACATGAACGTGGGTAGTGGGGGCAAGGCCCCACACCCCTGGTCAAGGCGCACCAAGATCCCCCCCTTAGAAGGAATAAGATCATATCCCTAAGGGATAAGATCAAGATCCCTAAATAAGGGGGATAACAATCGGTGGGGAAGGAAGGGATTTCTTTCCTCCCACCTTTGCCAACGCCCCAATGGACTTGGAGGGAAAGAAACCAGCCCCCACCCCTATATATAGTGGGGAGGCGCATGGGAGCTTCACCCTTCCCCTGGCGTAGCCCTCTCCCTCCCCAACACCTCCTCCTCTGTAGTAGTGCTTGGCGAAGCTCTGCCGGAGAACTACAAGCTCCACCACCATGCCGTCGTGCTACCGGAGCTCTCCCTCAACTTCTCCTCTACCCTCGCTGGATCAAGAAGGAGGAGACGTCCCCGGGCTGTACGTGTGTTGAACGCGGAGGCACCGTTGTTCGGTGCTTAGATCGGATTCGGCCGCGATCTGAATCGCTTAGTGAACGACTCCACCGACCGAGTTCTTGCAACGCTTCCGCATCGCAATCTTCAATAGTATGAAGATGCACTCCCCTCGCTCTCGTTGCTAGTTACTCCATAGATTGTTCTTGGTGATGCGTAGAAAATGTTGAATTTCTGCTACGTTCCCCAACATCCTCCACGTCATGCCTTGCAGGATCTGGTGGTTTGATATGTGGATGTGGGGTGTGGAGTTGTGGATCAGGGTATACTCTTGGCCGACGGCGGTGCTCCCGGCGTTGTTCCCCTTCATGTTGGTGATGTTGAGGTCATCTTCTCTCCTCCTCGGAGGCACCGTTGTTCGGTGCTTAGATCGGATTCGGCCGCGATCTGAATCGCTTAGTGAACGACTCCACCGACCGCGTTCTTGCAACGCTTCCGCATCGCGATCTTCAATAGTATGAAGATGCACTCCCCTCTCTCTTGTTGCTAGTTACTCCATAGATTGATCTTGGTGATGCGTAGAAAATTTTGAATTTCTGCTACGTTCCCCAACATCCTCCACGTCGTGCCCTGCAGGATCTGGTGGTTTGATATGTGGATGTGGGGTGTGGAGTTGTGGATCAGGGTATACTCTTGGCCGACGGCGGTGCTCCCGGCGTTGTTCCCCTTCATGTTGGTGATGTTGAGGTCCATCTTCTCTCCTCCTCCTTCCCTTGCCCCAGGTGAAAACCCACAACCTTTCATTGGGTGGCGGCAGCGCCACGGCGCCGTCACCTTCTTGAAGGCGTCGTTTTGGGTCTATCGAGAGGAGTGTGGGCGGCAATGGGTGATGTGTGCTCCTAGAGGCGGCGGATTTTTCTTCTCTCTCTGGAGAGTCGTTGTCCTCCTCGAGCCTTTATCCTCTGATCTTTGCGTGGTCCTGTCTATCCGTTCGGTTGACGCCCTTGGCCTGGGTGAGAGGGGATAGTGGTCCCCTCTATGGTGACTCGAACACATCGGCGGCTGAGAGATGGTTGTCTTGGCGAGGTCTGGCTCCTCCTAGTGGCTTTGTTGCTCATTGCTTGCCGTGTGTTCCTGGGGCGCTCCCATTCTATAGCTAGTGCCTTTGGCCTGCTTCATGATGTGGGTGATGGCTAGGTGGCTCAGTGGTTTGCTTGGTGTGGTGGTCTTGCACGTTGCATCTTCTGCTTGCCATTCTTGTGTTCTTACTTGCTCTTGGGTGAGCTGCTCCACATTACCGAAGGCATGTATATGACTCTTGTTCCCCAACAGGTCCTTTGTTTGGCCCTCTAGTTGGCATCTTCTTATATATTCGTTGTATTTTAGCTTTTGTTCAACGCATTATATCTCTGATTTCTTTTCCTTCTTTAGTTGTACGGTGTGTTTCGTTGTAATTCTGATTGGTTGATGTCTTTGTTAATTCAAAGTTAGGAGTGGATCGAGGAAAGTCACCTTCTCAGCCCGAGCTCAAATGAGCTCAGGTGAATTGTAAAATCGAAACTAAGTTAAAAAATGAATTTTCTTTTTGTTACCAACATTGACAAATTTTCTAAGTGCTTGCAAAATTTCATCATGGATTCACATTCTTGAAAGGCGTGGCAAAAGAAAAATCAATGCTCTAAAATGCTTTCAAAAATAGCATTTTGTTCCGAGCCTTTTTTTCTCTAAAAGAAAAGGCATGTTTTCCCTTCTCCCCCGAATCAGCCCAAATTCTAAAACCACCCAATTACTTCTAGCGAAATTTATTTTCTAGGATAATTCTAGCTAAACTGATACTTGCGCCGCCCCTCAAAATGAAAAAACTGATACTTGGGCCGGCTGCAAGCAGTGCTGGTCGGAATCGGGTTGGAACATAGTTTGACTTCCCGGAATCCGTTTGGAAGACGGGAACCGGGCCGCCATCGATCCAAGCCGTCTCGGTGTATATATACGTACGATGGCATTTCTATTATCTTGATCATGGCAATTTCCTTTTGTTTTCTAAACATTTTCAATTTTGAATCATCCTCGATCATGGCGATTTACTTATACTTTTTTTTCAAATTTAGCATGCATGATTTTATATGATGCCGCTTTTAGTCTATTATCTTGATCATGGAAATTTCCTTTTGTTTTCTAAACATTTTCAATTTTGAATCATCCTCGATCATGGCAAATTCCTTACACTTTTTTTTTCCAAATTTACCATGTATGATTTTATATGATGGCGCTTTTAGTAAAAATATTGTTTTTGTTCGCATTGCAAATAGCAGATTTTGCTTCATACTTTGTTGTGCTTTTTTAGTTGTATGCCATGTATGAAATCCTTACCATGTCAAATTCTAAATTTCTTAGCACGTCAAATTGTATTTTCTTATTCGCAAAAAAGATATTCTATTTTCTTGATTCTTCTGTATTTTTTTATTTTCCTGGAATGGGCAATAGCTTTTCTAGACAAAATGTACAGTGCATGATCAATTTTGATCATGACGACATTTAGTCTTATACGTCATGACATTTTTTCTATGTTGTTTTAACTTCTTAAAATGAGGTTCAAATCCTAATGAATGGTTCCTACTAAGGGAAATAAGTGGGGAACTCAGATTGAATAGCAAAGTCACCTCCAGCCGGAACAGCTTGACTTGCGCGGCGTGTAGGCAGTGCTGGTCAGAATTGGATTGGACCATAGCTTGACTTGTTTCCCCAGGACCCGCAAGCGCCAAGCAAACTAAACAAAACGCGTTGGGGCCACCTCACAGCCAACGTAACTCCTCCGGGAATCCGTCGGGAGGACGGATACCGAGTCGCCGTCGATTCAGTGTGTATATACAGTATGTAGTACGATGCCGGTCGTCCATCTCCTGAGGGCAACTGGGGGCGACCAACCCTAGCCCGCCGCCACTCCCTCCTCCTCTGTCCCTTCCTTACTGCCGCCGGAGGTAGTCGTCGGGAACCCCGTGCGGCTACCGATGAGGGTGGCGGTGGGGTTGTCGGTCGCTTCGTCGCTCGACCTTGGACCTTGGGTCAAGGCAGAGGACTCTGGTGGGGCAGGTGTCGTCACTCCGACAGTGTGCGACACCCTTCAGTGTTGTGGGCTGCCTCTTCCTAGCCGTGTGGGCGGCAGGTGGGTGGTGGATGTGGTGCCTTGCCGAGGGCCCCTCGCGGTCTTCTTGCTCCAGATCTAAGGACAGAGTCCTGGGCTCTTTCTGCTGCCTCCTCCACGTCGTGCCCTGCAGGTCTCGTGGTTGGATATGTGGATGTGGGGTGTGGAGCTCTGGATCAGGGTATACTCTTGGCTGACGGCGGCGCTCCCGGCATTGTTCCCCTTCATGTTGGTGATGTTGAGGTCCATCTTCTCCCCTCCTCCTCCCCTGCCCCTGGTGAAAACCCACAAGCTTTCATTGGGTGGCGGCGGCGCCACGACGCCATCACCTTCATGAAGGCATCGTTGTGGGTCTGTCGAGAAGAGTGTGGGCGGCAACGGATGATGTGTGCTCCTAGAGGCGGCAAATTTTTCTTCTCTCTCTGGAGAGTCAGTGTCCTCCTCGAGCCTTTATCCTCTGATCTTTGCGTGGTCCTGTCTATCCGTTCGGTTGACGCCCTTGGTCTGGGTGAGAGGGATAGTGGTCCCCTCTATGGTGACTCGGACACGTCGGCGGCTGATAGATGGTTGTCTTGGCGAGGTCTGGCTCCTCCTAGTGACTTTGTTGCTCATTGCTTGCCGTGTGTTCCTGGGGCGCTCCCATTCTATAGTTAGTGCCTTTGGCCTGCTTCATGATGTGGGTGATGGCTTGGAGGCTCAGTGGTTTGCTTGGTGTGGTGGTCTTGCATGTTGCATCTTCTGCTTGCCATTCTTGTGTTCTTACTTGCTCTTGGGTGAGCTGTTCCACATTACCAAAGGTACAGAAGGCGAGCTCTTGTTCCCCAACATTGACAAATTTTCTAAGTGCTTGCAAAATTTCATCATGGATTCTCATTCCTGAAAGGCGTGGCAAAAGAAAAATCAATGCCCTAAAATGCTGTCGAAAATAGCATTTTGAGAGTATCGATTTTGTTTTGTTTTGTTTTGTTTTTTGCCTCGCCTTTCAAGAATGTGATTCCATAATGAAATTTTACAAGCTCTTCGAAGATCCGTTAATGTTTGTAACAAAAATATTGAGATTTTTTTTTCAATTTTGCTGTTGACCCGAGTTCATTATGAGAAACTCTTGTGTCGTCCATCGAGCCTTACTCATGTTTGTTCCGAGCATTTTTTTTCTCTAAAAGAAAAGGCATGTTTTCCCTTCTCCCCCGAATCAGCCCAAATTCTAAAACCACTCAATTACTTCTAGCTAAACTTTTTTTCTAGGATCATTCTAGCTAAACTGATACTTGCGCCGCCCCTAAAAAAACGATACTTGCGCCGGCTGCAAGCAATGCTGGGCGGAATCGGATTGGAACATAGTTTGACTTCCCGGAATCCGTTTGGAGGACGGGAACCGAGCCGCCGTCGATCCAAGCCGTCTCGGTGTATATATTTGCCGGTCGTCCATCTCGTCGTCGCCACCACCCCTACTCCTCGTAGGTCAGACGCGCTCTCCCCTGTCTCCGTCATCTCTGTTCAGCGCGCCGATCGATCCCATGGTGTTCACCTGCAAGCGACCCGCCGCGTCCCTCGACGGCCACGCCAGCCAGAAGAGGAGGCGCGTCGTCGTCGGGACCATCTATGACTACGACCAGGAGTCGTGCCTCGGCCAAGGCAAGTTCGGCACCGTCGTCAAGGCGCGCTGCCGCGCCACCGGCCAACTCGTCGCCATCAAGTCCCTCCACGACCCCGCCGACCCCCACGAGGTGCTGCGGGAGGCCCGCTTCCTCCAGGCGTGCGGCGGCCACCCGCACATCGTCGGCTTTCGCGGCGTCACGCTCGACTACGTGACCGACGAGCTCTGCCTCGTCATGTACTACGTCAAGGGCCAGAGCCTCAAGCTTCTCCTGAGCGAGAGGCCCGGCGGGCTCCCGGAGGCCACGGTGTGGACCTTCATGTGGCAGCTCCTCACGGCCGCGAAGATGATGCACCGGTGCCACGTCGTGCACCGCGACATCAATCCTGCCAACATCCTCGTCGGAGGGGAAGTCGTCAAGATCTGCGACTTCGGCGTCGCCATGTCCATGTTGGAGGCGCCGCCGTATGAGTAGGAGGTTGGCATGGGCGAGTACCGGGCGCCCGAGATGCTCCTCGGAAAACAGGACTACGACGCGCTCGTCGACACATGGTCTCTTGGGTGCGTCATGGCGGAGATGCTCTCGGGCAAGAGGATTTTCCAGGCCGCCGAATTCATATCTCTATTCCAAACGATCTTCCAAGTGGTGGGCGTGCCGGACGACACGACCTGGCCGGGGTTCACGTCGCTGCCGCACGCCGCCCCGCCGCCGCTGGTGCCGGGGCAGAAGAGCACGCTGCGAGATCTGTTCCCGGAGGAGACGCTGTCCGCGGAGGGATTCGAGGTCCTCAACGGTCTTCTTACATGCAACCCCGACAAGCGGCTGACGGCGGCCGCCGCGCTAAAGCTCCCGTGGTTCGCCACCGCTGCTGCAAACGCCCACCCTTCTGCTCCTACTGCTGCTGCCAAGATCGACAGGATGGCAGTGTCCATAAAAGAGGAGGTGGTGGAGTTCGCTCTGTTGATGCCTCCGAGAAAGAGAGTCACGGCCAAGAAGACGTTGATCAGGAAGAAGGCGCCGCTGATCGTTCCACCGGCGCAGTGATCTTGTACTTCTGCCTCGATCCGTTCATGCTTGGAACTTTTCCAATGCAAAATATGTAAATGCTTGGATGATAGTTTAGTACATACAAAGCAGAGTAAATTGTCTCTGTTCAAGCTTGTAGCATCTGTACACTTGCAGGCTTGCAGTGTTTGTTTCGTCCTGTGATGTGTTCAATGCAAAGTGTTGAATGAAATTGGTGATAACCGGCTGAATGTGAAATTGGAAGTTCTTGAAATGCGTATCATGAAATTTCCTGAAATGTGGATTGCGTAGGCACAAAAAAAATGTTATGACCATTGAGAAAACTCTCTCAGATTAAACTTGTTCCCTGAGATCACATTTATTATGTTCTACACATTTGGTTGGTTTTGTACGAAAACTTAGAGCATTACTAGTAGAACCCTCAAACCCTCAAATCCTTAAAGCACTTTTAAGGGTTGAGAAGTGCCACTTTTTGACACTTTTAAGGGTTGAAAAACAGGGGCAAATACTAGAACCCTCAAACCCACTGTTTTAAGGGTTGGATTTGAGGGTTCTAGTCTTTGCCTCAACCCCAACCTTTAAATCTATCATTTGACATCTCACAATTTATGACAACAAGAACACAATCAACTTCCAAACAAACTACCAAATGACAATCATTGATGCATGGTTTAATAGTTTACATCACAAAATCATCATCTTCCTCCTCTCATCGGCACCATCACCAAAAGTTGCACCTCGGCGCCATCTCCTAGACCACAAGCGGGCTCCATCAAGCATCTCCATCGGCACCGGTGGAGTCGTACACACCGCCATCACCACACCTACTCATCGGAGTGTCACCTCGAAAAGTAGAGGATGCAACACGGAACATCCTCTTCCTCTCCGCGATGTCCTCCTTGTAGTCCTTCCACCATTGCAATTGGTCTTGATCCATGTCCTTCTTGGACATCATCATGTGCTCTTTCTCTTCCACCATGAGTTCTTTCCATACCTTTGCCTCTTTGAGCTTGATCATCCTCTCCTCCAACTCGGCCTTGAGCTTTGCTTCTTCACGTTTTGCTTCAACTTGTGCAAGCTTGACCTCTTTCTTCTTCTCGGTGATAAGAAGCTTCATCTCCAATGTCTTCGTTGTCAGTTTCTCTCTTGACTTCATCATGTGGTCCATCTTCTCCCTTAGGCTTGACGCCTCTTCTTCCATCTTCACCCTTAGCTTGCCCTTCTTGTTTCTCTCGGGCTTGCCCGCGTTCCTCTCCTCCTCATCTTCACTATCGTCCATCCTTAGCATTGCCGACTTCTTGGGTGCAGTCTCTTGATCCCTCAACTTCCACTTGTCAAAGGTTTGAAGAATTGACCAAACATGCTTAAATTGGAACGGCTTGCCCTTGGAAGTGGCCATCTCCTTGTACCTCAAGCCGGCAATTGTCTCCTATCAACCACACATAAATCACATAAGAACCCACATAGCATAGTGCACACACATAATCAAAATAGTGAAGAAATATGTACTCACATAGTCACCATCCACAGTTCCACTAGGTGGTGCATCCCTTACTTGGTCCATGGCCGCACTCCAACGAGAACAAGCGGGCTTGATCAACTCCCACCGGCCTTGAAGCGACCGGAAAGTGCGATGGATGAACCCACTATTCTTCGGCTTGATCCTACAATAGACGTCCTCGATCCTTTGCCAATACAGTTTACCGGTTTGATCGGTGCCGGTGGTAGCATCCATTCCCACAGCTGCCCAAGCACGAACCAAGAGGACATCTTCCACCTCGGTGTAGTTTGTCGACCGAGCGTGTGGGCGGGAAGTGGCGGTGAATGCCTCCACCCCTATCTCGGCCACCTCCTCCTCGTCATCCTCTTCATCCTCCTCATCTTCCTCCTTTTCCTCCAAGTCGTCGCAAACCCTAAAGGGGTCTAGAGGCGGAGCTCTGAGGTCCACCTCCGCGTTTTGGAGGAGGTCCATGAACAAGGATGGGGTTGCCATTTCCTCGAGCACCTCGTGCGCGGCGGGAGGAGGTTCAGCGACGGTGGCGGGCGGCGCCGCGGCCGCGGCGGCGGGCTTCTTCCGCGGCTTCTTCACGGCCGGGACGAGCCAACGACCTTGGCGGCCCTCGAGGCCACGTCCGCCGCCCGCCGGCTCTTCTTGGGGCGGCGCGGCAGCCGTGGCGGGGCAAGCGCCGGGGCGGGACGGGCCGGGCGGGAGCTCGGGAGGTGGGAGGAGGCGCGGCGAGCCTGCCCGCCGCCCTTCGACGTGGTCGCCGCCACCACGTCGGGCGACGGTCGGGCGGGCGGGTCGGGGCGGGGCGGGCGAGGCGGGCGGGACGGGCGGGCGGGAGCGGCGGGCGCGACGGGCGGGCGCGGCAGCGGCTGGGCCTTCCATGGCCGGGCGCGGCGGGAGGCGGCGGGAGGCGGCGGGAGCGGAGGAGGAGTGGTTGCCTCCCGCGCGAGCGAGGAGCGAGCGATGAGGAGGAGTGCGGGTTGGGGGGAGATTTTCCCCTCAACCCCTACTTCTACAGATTGCAAAGTGGTTTGAGGGTTGGACCTCTAAATTTTTTATGGGTTTGAGGGTTTAGAGGTTCTAGTCTACGGCGTTTTTTCGGCAAAAACTATAAAAAAGCGGTTATTTTTAGGGGTTTGAGGGTTTGAGGGCTCTACTAGTATTGCTCTTACCTCTGTAAACATAAGCTTGAGTGCTGACATGAAACATGTTTTTGATCTTCGTCTCTAATCCACCAACTGACCAATCGCCATACACTACTAAACCACCAAGATTAATTCGGATGCAGACAATTTTGTTGGAACTTTCATGACCAGCTAATAATTGTCCTAAAAAACATCATATTATTTGCTCAACTCTTTCCTTCCGGCCTCAGGCATTTGCAATTCTAGCCTTCTGTAATTCAAGCAGTGCTACATTCAAATATTCAAGCTATATATAAGTCTTACGAATTCAGACAAGAGGGGTACAAACTGGGCATCATATAGATGCATATATTTCACACAAAAAGATACATCCACAAGATGATACTACAAGGCAAGCACACAAGGCTTATGTTCTGTCTGGAACACATGAAGTTCACCGGGTATTCGGAATTGCGTTTAGTACAGACGACTCATTTGTCGAGGATCAGTTTTGTCCACGCCCTTTCCTGCAACATATTTATTTTCTTCTTTGCAATTGATCTTCTTTGATCCACCAGCCCTTTGAAGTGTTCCATCTGACAGCATGTATGCTGGTTTAATTGTGTTCACTACAGACATGAGGAGTGCATTCGGGACAGTGTCATCATGTAGGCTCCCAGTAGAAGTGTACCTGAAATCAGAGCAAGTACAAAGAAATGCATGAGAGATTGGAAACTTCATACATGAAATGGTAGATGACTTCAAACTACAAAGGTGCCAAGTTCGTTTTACAGGGTGAAAGTTCAGAATACCATAATAATGACATATACTGTACAAGCAAAGGGAATTTAGAGGCTTATTAATAGTGAACTTTCTCAGAGAATGATGTAATAAATCGTACCCGGATCCACAGCATGGCCTAACTTCTACCAGTAAAGGTCTGAATACCGAGAAGAACGTACCCTTGATCATAAAGGCTGAACTATTTAACCTTGCAGGCTGAACTATTTAACCTTGTCAGAGAACCGTATGCTCTTCAGAACTGGAATTACCTGTAGGACCAAATCCAGGATAGGATTCACCCTCATGGAAGGAGGCTAGCCGGCTGAACTAGGAGTATGAAGATATGCATGGGTACTTAATATTCCATTATCATATTAGATCCCTGAAAAGAAATGTACTGTTTTTGGATTGTCTTTTCTAGTGCAAGGGAAAATTGCTTTCGTAGGCTTTTGTTTCAACAGAGCTTCCAGGCCAGATTTGAAATCTGTCTTGATAGTCTCCGATGGCAAACCGAAGCTGCGGGGTATGAAGGAGAAGTCGTGAAACTGATATTCCTACTCAAGAACAGGAATCAACCAGGGAAGTAAAATATTTGCGAGTGACGCAGTAGCTGTGTCATACGTGAACGAATCAATTTCAGGAAATGATGTAGGGTCCGCACGGGTAGTTCCCAAGGGTGCGATTCGTTTGGTCTACAGGGCCTGACCTAGTTTTGTAAAGGTAGTAGCTAGCCCGAAGCAAATGCAGAAGTACCTATGTGGTAAATAAATTACAATCTTATCATGTAAAAAGGAAATTCAAAGATGAGAATGTACTTAGAATTACGTGCCGAGGAGAGTATAAAGATATTATTACAGTTGAAGCTGAAGTCGATTTCCTCGAAGCTGCAAAATTGAGATCTTTGAGAATGAGATCCGGAGAGCTACCCACCGAAATGCCATAAGTGTTTGCCATATTGGATATTGTACAACAGAATACTAGTACTGTTATATTTTTCAAAACAACCTTGTGCATATCTGTAATGCACTATACAATAAAGTAGTGTTATCTTGCCATAAGTTAGATGCAACTATCCAAGCGTTGACAGAAAACAAAACTAAACAACGTGACAATAGAGATTATAAGAAGCTAACAAAAACAAGGAAGGAGAAAATGGAAAGCTCTCTAAGAAATATGTTTATGTCTTATTAAAGTGTTCCACTGGCCTACTAACAACACCAAGTCAATTTGATTCTTTATCTCTATTTCAGGTAACCCACTCAGCTGAAGAACTGTTAATTGTTCCATGACCTAGATTTAATCACCGGGACAAATGACTCAGATTAAGGCTGGTTATAGTGGGGAGTAACTTAGACTAGTAACATGCATATGTTACTAGTCTATGTTACTATCTCTATAGTGCATAGTATCATAGATTAGTATCATATGTGGTCTCATTTATTGTCATGCATGACACATAGTAGCATGACATTTATTATGTTACGGTATCTATCTATGTTACTATTACCATCTCTCTCTCTTCTTTAATTGCCTGCCACATAAGCATGTTTGCGAGTCCCAAGTGCATGATACTGTTTATGTTACCCCACTATGGCCAGCCCATACAAAGAACCTGCGATCGAGGGAACTCGTCGAATTCAAGACAACACCCATAGCAAAAAAGATCAAGTGGATTTTCCGGGCCGACGAATTCATATCTCTGTTCCAAAGGATCTTCCAAGTGGTGGGCGTGCCAGACGACACGACGTGGCCGGGGTTCACGTCGCTGCCGCACGCCGCCCCGCCGCCGCTGGTGCCGGGGCAGCAGAGCACGCTGCGAGATCTGTTCCCGGAGGAGACGCTGTCCGCGGAGGGATTCCAGGTCCTCAACGGTCTTCTTACATGCAACCCCGACAAGCGGCTGACAGCGGCCGCCGCGCTGAAGCTCCCGTGGTTCGCCACCGCTGCTGCAAACGCCCACCCTTCTGCTGCTGCCAAGATCCACACGATGGCAGTGTCCATAAAGGAGGAGGTGGTGGAGTTCGCTCCGTTGATGCCTCCGAGAAAGAGAGTCACGGCCAAGAAGACGTTGATCAGCAAGAAGGCGCCGCTGATCGTTCCACCGGCCGCATGAAGTCGCAGAGATCTTCTTCTGCCTCGATGCCTGGAGCTTTTCGGATGCAAAATATGTAAATGCTTGGATGACAATTCAGTGCTTGGAGGACATTATTTGGCTGTGTGCATCTTAGTTATGCAGAGGGTGTAAAGCAATTCTCACCTTCTGTTGTTCAAGCAGTGCTACATTCGAATATTCAAGCTATGTCTTACCAATTCACAGGTCTGTAACTTCCGTCAGATTAGAGGGGTGCAAACTGAACATATAGATACATATATTTCACACAAGAAGATACATCCACAAGATCGTGACACAAGGCAAGCACCACCAGATTTACAAGGCTTATGTCTTTTTTTTGAACCAAGAACCATAGAACAGTCGTTGTTCTACGGTATATTATATATTAAAAATAGTAAATATTTACAAAGGCCTTTCAGCTACAAGCAGAAAGTACTCTCTAAACTACCCAATAACAGCTCTTGAAAAATCCATCATGTTCACAGATCATTCAGGATAGGTGCTGATAATCCAAGTAAGAAGAGTATCTTCATACTTTCTTTTAATCTTGTGCCTTAGAATTGACAGATCTGCACACATTTGCCTTTTCCAGGAGATAATAGAGGGTGTCATTGTCGTTTTTTGAAAAGGAGGATTGTCCCTCTGCATCAAAATGATGCATGCAACCATCTTTATCAATTTATTCATCAAAGACTAACAAAATAAATACAAAAATCAACCCAAAGCCACCTTCGAGACGAATAAAGTCGCTACTACACCTACCAGTATAAAGATGTGCGATGACCGCATCAACAGACACCATCTAATCCAATGGCCTCAAATGCAGCCCGCCTGGCAAGCTGAGAGTATCAAGTGGTCTAGGCGTCCCACAACGCGCACCGCATGCGCACACTCTTGGACCCGCCACTACCATCTTCCGTAGTCCCATCTTCAGGAGGGATCATTGCATAGATCTTGCCAGGCCCGTCTGTCGTCGACGTCACCACGACGTCAAACAACGCGACCACCCTACACGCGTCCATCAACACACGTTCATCGCTAGGACCCTGCTGCGCCACACCCTCTAAGACACGCCTTTCGTCTGACATGGTAGATTCCACACCGCACCACTTGCGGCACCACGAACCATCCGTGCTCACGGCGCACACGGCACACCCTCCGTTTCAATGCCCAAGACGGCGCCTCCAAGGAGGTGACGACATCATGACGCCACCGCCGCCCATTCACGTGGAACTAGGATTTTCACCCGGGTGCATATGGAGGAGGGAGTAGGGGGAGTTGACCTCGCCGTCGCCACCAAGGAGGGAAATGATGCCCAGAGTGTCATCAACAATGTGGCCGCCGCCGGCGGCCAGAGGTTTCCCACGGACAAGCTCCCACCCTGGCACCCACAGGGCCAGCCACGAACATCTCCATCGGAGATTTGGACCATCAATGCCTTGAAGATTTTGGAGTTCCTCTGAATCCAGATGTTCTAGCAGCCCATGATGGTAATTTCACAGGCAAAGAATCGGATAGATCTCTACATGACAGTAATACCTCTGTACCTATTAGTGGTGATGTTTGATAGATGCCATGGATCACTAGGCAAGATTAGATCGGTGATTTGCAGTGGTTTACCTTTACCATAGGTGGATGAACACGCCAAAATGGCCATGGTGGATGGCTACGGCGGTGATGGAAGAGAGTGCGTGAGTGGCAGCGGTTGAGCTTCCCATTGCTTCAGTGCCTCTCTCTGGATCGGATAGGGTTAGGAGTGGGGAATAGTGGCGGTGACGAACCTCGTACCTTGTGCCCCTGGTCCCCACCTCCTCTTTATAGCACTGTGCAATAGGGGCCCACCAACCTTGCTTGGGCTGGATGCCCCCGATCAGGGCGTGGGTCAAGGGCCCAATGAGCCGTTGGGCCCATTGGTGGAGAGATCAATCTAACATTCTCCCCCTTGATCTCATCATATACTTTTAACTTTTATACTTTGAAATAACTCTTTTCAAAGTACTCGTTCCATCATAGATTTGCATGTAGAGCATGTCTCATCATCACGGTTCATTCCCGGTAGAATCAACACCTACAACACACTCCTCTGTTTTGAAACAAATTCTTTAAACTTGGGCCCTTTTATTGTCCGGAAGTTTTAGACTATACCATAAAACCCATGTCGACTGTGTGTTCTCCGAACACACAGGGCGGTAAGCCTTTACTAAGCAGATCTGCAAACACTTGTTTGTTGCTTTTATGCTTCAAACATTTCTACATAATTCCGGACTTTCTTACAACGCATAGCTCTGTGTCAGTGTGTATGGCATCAACACTTGACTCGTTGTCATAGGAGCGAAAAACATAAAATGGTTATCGCCGTTGTCAACCATTATCAATTCCGAGTACAGGTCTCCTTAACCATTTTGATTGTCCCTCAGCCTCATATCAAGCTATAACCTATCTTTGCATCACATTGATGATAATTGTTTCATTCTTTTTGGAGCTTTTCCACACAAAAAACTCCAAGTGTGAAAGTTAGCGACAATTGTGGATTCCGCTATACTTTTCACAAGTCTTGTCTTTGTACTCACAATCTTTGGAGAGCACTTATTTCTTTCAGCATGAGGCCGATATCTTTGACTCCATTCCATCTGATCTATATATGGACTGGACATTGCCAAAACAATCCGGATACGTGTAACATCCCAAATTTCCAATTTGGAATGTTATACATTAGATCATCATTGCATATCATATTTTATTGCATTTTGGTTGATCCTAAAAATTCTATGCAACTCAAGGACCCACGGAGAGAGTTGGGGATTTCGTTATTTTCAAATTTGAGTTTTCTCAAATTTTTAAAAGAGGATCATTTGGTTTTAATTATTTTTCTCTTCAAATATTTCTTATATGAAAATAAAAGAGAGGGGATAAAATGACTTCTCCAAAATAAAGAAATATTGGAGGAAAAATATTAAAATCAAATAAGAATTAGCAAAAAAAGTCCGTTTTTCAAAATTGCATTAGAAGCCCAAATAAATGTTCACTTTGTCCGCAATATTTTTAGAGAACCATGAAAATTTATTTCAGGTCAGTTTAGTATTTCTTTTATTAGTTTTTCTGTGCCAGGATTACTTAAAAAAATCAACCGTCTTACCGGGCCATGTCTGACTGGGACACTGTAACCGGCCGGCCCTTTAAAGGCCGAGGCCTCGCCCTGCCAGCCCAACCGCCCCGCCCCCACAAAACCCTAGCGCCGCCGCCGCCGCCTCTCACCGCCGCCGACGCCGTTCCCCACCACCGACGCCGCCGTCCGTCGCCGCCGCCGAGTCGCCTCCGCCCGTCCCGCCGCCCGCCGATCACTTTGTAGCGCCGGAGGAAACGCCGCCGATCCCGCCCGCCGCCGCCGACCTCACCGGAGGTATAGCCGCCGCCGCCGGTTTATCCGAGAAAACCGTTCGGTTTTCTTTGAAAATCCTAGATTCATTTTTTTAGAATCAGTTCGGTTTTTTCCGGTTTAACTAAATATCGGACGTTCGTCCGTTTAACGAATGATGCTCATCCGTTAGCCGCAGACAGCGAACGTACGTTCGTTAGCCTGTTCGTCAGTTTTTCTTTTTCCAAGGTTTTTCCGCTATTATTTTCGATCGCGATTTCTGCCCTCATCTTTGTTTTAGTTTATCTTCTTGCTCGTTTATCGGAATCAGGTGATTCAAGTGCCTAGATCTTCGTCTCGAAGCCCTCTTTCTGTTTAATCAACTTGAACAAGATTTTGGTACTATAAAATTTGACTTCAGTCCAGATTAGTAATCGGATCTTGTTTCTTTCGTGGTTTGAGTTTCATTGCTCACTTTGATTTGATTCTTTTTGCAAACCGGAGTTCTTCAGTTGAACTTTCTGGTTAGATCTTTTATTTGAGTTTTACCCATTCTTCTAGTTGAGTGCTTATGTATGTTATTGTTTGTTTGCGATAGAGTACCCAAAGTGCGAAGCGTGCTACTACGAGTCTCTAGGTTTTGCGGATCATCAGCAAGGCAAGTAACACTTTGATCATACCCTCTATTACCCAGTTTTATGCATTAGTTACAACCTTCAAATATTGCATGGTTAGGATCTGTTTAACATGTGGGTTTTGTGAAATAGATGATGAGGTAGAACCTATTGCCCTGTTTATTATCAAACCTTGGGAGTTACTTCTACATTATGCTTATATTGCTATGTTATGCTCGTATACGTGGTTTGGGTAAGTGTGTCCATGATAGATGTGAGTATTGTTAACTAATGGTTAACTTAAGGTGGCTACTTAAATACACATCTGGGTGGATTGGTTGAGGCACCCTGGAGTACCCAGTGCTTGTTAGGGCACCTGGAGAATCCAGTGTTGTCCTAGGATATCCCGGAGTACCCGTGTGATTGTCCTATGGAATGCCACCCAGGCTCAAAGGGATCATAAGATTATTCATGCTAGAAACTTCCATGTGCAGCCACAAGCCAATATGGGCTCTGGCATAGTTGAGTAAGTTGCGTGAACCTCTTGAAGAGGTAGACTAGCAGATGTAGTGGGTTGTAGGTGGTACTGTCTACCCAGAGTAGAGAGTTAATGCTTCAGAAAGACTGTGTCTCGAATCTCCGATCATGGATGTGTTCGAGTCTTGTGGGGAAAAGTGCACAAACCTCTGCAGAGTGTATAAACTAATCATGGTTAGCCGTGTCCTCGGTTATGGACATTTTGAGTATCTAGATTTTGGATTATCATGTTGATCTCATCACTCTAAATTTAACTTGTTGGGTTTAATGGTGATGCTTAATTGGGATTGAGTTGGAGGAACCTTCTCAATGTTTAACAAGCACCATGATAGTTAAATAAAATTTATTCCTTTGTTGTAGGGAAAAATTGGCTTTATGCAAAACTGTAACCATAGAGCTTTCCACCAGCCATATATGCATGTAGTGATAGCAATCATTCTGTTCATTACTCTATGTGTTACATTGCCAGCTTATTCCATGTGCTGACCCGTTTCGGGCTGCAACATTTCATGTTGCAGACTTTTCAGACGACGAGTAAGGTGCCATAGGTCGTTGTCGTTCACTCAGCTATGCCGTTGGAGTTGATGGACTCACTTTATCTTCTAAGACTTCCGTTGTTATTGTTTTTAGATGGCCTTAGGCCATATTATTGTAATAAGTTCTCTTTTGAGACATTCAATGTAATAAGTGTGTGATTGAAACTCTATTATAAATCCTCAAGTACTGTGCGTGTCAGCATTACCGATCCAGGGATGACACTGATGCACAGAGACTAGACTATTTGAGGTCTGCTCGCTACAAGATGGTATCAGAGCACACGCTGACTGTAGGACACGACCACTAAGCTAAAACCCTAGACAACTACTCTCTTCTCATTTCTGACTTCTCTCCTCCTTTCTACTCTATAGGATGGCGGATGCAAGGAACAAGTTCACACAACAGGATGAAGACACTCCTTTTCGACAACACCTGAGGGAAGTTACT
This sequence comes from Aegilops speltoides, assembly GCA_021437245.1. Taxonomy (NCBI): domain Eukaryota; kingdom Viridiplantae; phylum Streptophyta; class Magnoliopsida; order Poales; family Poaceae; genus Aegilops; species Aegilops speltoides. The sequence continues at coordinate 149,149,159 of CM038143.1, forward strand.
AGGTACCTGAACATTGGAATACCAAGCTTCATAGGGACCTACATCGCCACATTACCAGAAGAGGAGCATTGGATGATTCGAGTTCAAGTTCCAGGAAGGATGTTCATGCCAGTCACTGAGCCCGTAGAGTTTTCCTTTGATGCACCAACCTGGAGTCTAGGAAAGAGCATGGCAGCCCACATCACCATGGGGCGCATTGGAGAAGTTTACCACAAGGATCTCAAGGATACTATCTACCAGATTTGTGGGCACCGAGATGAGCAATGGAAGATGATCAGCACCAAGAGGGACAGGTCCATTGCATCTTTCATCCAGGAGTTGAACCAGCACATTCGACGCCAGGAGAACCAGATGTGTGCAGGCATGATAGATCTGAACAAGGCAATGATCACGATCACGGAGCTGGAGGAAGAACTCAAGTCTACACGCGATGGATATGGGGAGGAAATGACGATACTCGTGGAGAAGAATGACGATCTGACAAGGAAGCTAGGAGTATTCATGGGAGACCCAACGCTAGGAGGAGAAGACGACGATTCCAAGGACATTCGCTCGGAGGACTACATCATCATCGACGACACCGACTCAGACCCTGATGATAGTGATGAAGACTATGTTGATGAAGCTGGAGCAGATATCATGGAGTCTTCCACCGATTAAAACTTCTAGTCGACCACCATACCAGTAGTAGTATTCCCCCATGTATATAGTATAATCCGAGCACTTTTGTAACGATAGTTAGACCGATTGTATGCCCTTGTTTGAATTGATTGAAGTGATATGATTGTGTTTGTCTCATGTGCATATGGGTAGTGTTTTCCCTCTAGACCTTATTCTATTCTGTCTTCTCATCTTTTCTAAACCCATCAGATGCCTCCGAGATGTGACAATGGATTTGCTTTCCCGTCGGAGCTCACTCAGTTGATCCAGCAGCAGAATACCCTGATGCAGCTACTAGTCCAGAATCAGAACCAAGGGAACAACAACAACAACAACAACAACAACAATAACAACCCACCACCACCACCTGTTGATCACTTAGCCCGTTTTCTAAGGCTGAATCCGTCAGTGTTCTCTAGTAGCACCGAGCCGATTGTTGCAGATGATTGGCTTCACAAGATTGGAACGGAGCTGACCACTGCAGGATGCACATATGCAGAGAGAGTGCGCTTTGCCGCACATCAGCTTGATGGACCCGCAACATCATGGTGGGAGAATTTGACAGCCACTTACCCCATCGACACTGTCACATGGGATCAGTTTCAGTAGGCTTTTCGCACTGCCCATGTTTCAGCTGGAGCTATGGCCATGAATAAGCGCGAGTTTCGCAACTTGCGCCAAGGAGGACGCTCAGTGGGCCAGTATGTGGATGATTTTAGTAAGTTAGAATGTTATGCCCCGGATGACGTCACTACAGATGCCGCTAAGCAGGAGAAGTTTCTGGAAGGACTGAATGATGAGCTGAGCATGCAGCTGATGGTGGCAACCTTCAACAACTACCAGGAGTTGGTAGATAGAGCTCTTATGATTAAAGGGAAGCAGCGGCAGATTGACAACCGCAAGAGGAAGTATGGACAAGGGAAGTACAATTCAGGAGCTTAGCAGAGGCCCTGTTTTACTCCGAACACGGGAGGACACATTCACCATAACCATGGAGGCCATGATACCAATGGAGGAAGTTCTGTAGGACCTTGAAGTATGTCTAGAGGGGGGGTGATTAGACTACTTGACCAATTAAAAACTTAACCTTTTCCCAATTTTAGAGTTTGGCAGATTTTAGATATCTTAGGACAAGTCAAGCAATCATCACACAATTCAAGCAAGCATGCAAAGAGTATATAGGCAGCGGAAATTAAAGCATGCAACTTGCAAGAAAGTAAAGGGAAGGGTTTGGAGGATTCAAACGCAATTGGAGACACGGATGTTTTTGGCGTGGTTCCGATAGGTGGTGCTATCGTACATCCACGTTGATGGAGACTTCAACCCACAAAGGGTAACAGTTGCACGAGTCCACGGAGGGCTCCACCCATGAAGGGTCCACGAAGAAGCAACCATGTCTATCCCACCATGGTCGTCGCCCACGAAGGACTTGCCTCACTAACGATAGATCTTCACGAAGTAGGCGATCTCCTTGCCCTTACAAACTCCTTGGTTCAACTCCACAATCTTTTCGGAGGCTCCCAAGTGACACCTAGCCAATCTAGGAGACACCACTCTCCAAGAAGTAACAAATGGTGCGTTGATGATGAACTCCTTGCTCTTGTGCTTAAAATGATAGTCTCCCCAACACTCAACTCTCTCTCATAGGATTTGGATCTGGTGGAAAGAGGATTTGAGTGGAAAGCAACTTGGGGAAGGCTAGAGATCAAGATTCATATGGTAGGAATGGAATATCTTGGCCTCAACACATGAGTAGGTGGTTCTCTCTCAGAAATGGTAAGTTGGAAGTGTAGGTTTAGTCTGATGGCTCTCTCTACGAATGAAGAGGAGGTGGAGGGGTATATATAGCCTCCACACAAATTCTAACCGTTACACACAATTTACCAAACTCGGTGGGACCGAATCAACAAACTCGGTCGGACCGATTTAGTAAACCTAGTGACTGTTAGTGATTTTCGGTGGGACTGACATGCAACTCGGTGAGACCGATTCGGTTAGGGTTAGGGCATAATGTAATCTCGGTAAGACCGATTACACAAACTCGGTGAGACCGATTTTGGTAATCAGATTTCCAGAGAGTTGGTCAGGTAAACTCGGTGGGACCGATTTGCTCTTTTCGGTGAGACCGAAATGTTACAAAAGGGAAACAGAGAATTTACATTGCAATCTCGGTGGGACCGATCGCTCACTTCGGTTAGACCGAAACGTTACGAAGGGAAACAAAGAGATTACAATCCCATCTCGGTGAGACCGAGATCCCTATCGGTAGAACCGATTTGCTTAGGGTTTGTGGCAGTGGCTATGACTTTCAAACTCGATGGCGCCAGATAGGAAGAATCGGTGTGACCGATTTTGGCTTTAGGTTTAGGTCATTTGTGGATGTGAGAAAGTAGCTGAGGGTTTTGGAGTATATCACTAAGCACATGAAGCAAGAGGCTCATTAAGCAACACCTCATCCCTCCTTGATAGTATTGGCTTTTCCTATAGACTCAATGTGATCTTGGATCACTAAAATATAAAATGAAGAGTCTTGAGCTTTTGAGCTTGAGCCAATCTTTTGTCCTTAGTATTTTGAGGGATCCACTTTCATCATCCATGCCATGCCATTCATTGAGCTTTCCTGAAATAATAGTCTTGGAATAGCATTAGCTCAATGAGCTATATGTTGTTATGAATTACCAAAACCACCTAGGGATAGTTGCACTTTCAAGTTCGCATAACCATAGTGGCCCTAAGAATGTGAATGGGAATGGAGGAAGCAACGGCCAGAACCGTTCCAACCCAGAAACGCCCGCCAAGAAGGATCTAAGTCACGTTACTTGTTTCAAGTACGGTAAGAATGGACGTTACGCCACAGAGTGTTCTGAAGCAAAGAATGGAAATGGCAATGGAAGCTCTGGGAAGAAGCCCAACCCTTTCAACAGGGGACAAGTGAACCACGTTAGCTTGGAGGAGGTTGAAGCGCAACCCGATGCAATTATAGGTAAGTTTTTGGTTAAGTCATTTACTGCAATCATTCTTTTTGGTACTGGTGCATCACATTCATACATATCAAGGGGATTTGTGGATAAGTATAACCTACCAACCCAAGCCCTTAGGTCATCCATGTTAGTAACCTTACCAGGAGCAGAGTATATGGCTAGCCTATGGTGTGATCGGTTCCCATTAAGGATTGGTAACTACGTGTTTCCTTCAGACCTAATAGTATTGGAGTCACAAGGACGGGATGTAATATTAGGCATGGATTGGTTGTCAAAGTATGGAGGGAACATTGACTGCACGAGTAAGTCGATTTTGCTCACCACCCCAGAAGGAAGAAGGATTAAGTATGTATCCCGGCATGTGCCGAAGAGGGCTCAAGTGAATTCCTTATCAGGAGTGGTACAGGAGGAAGTACCAGTGGTAAAGGATTTCCCTGATGTATTTCCAGAGGAGTTGCCAGGCATGCCACCGGATAGAGACATTGAGTTTTTGATTGAGCTTTTGCTAGGCACAGGGACAATATCTAAGAGACCATATCGGATGCCCGCAAAGGATTTGGAGGAAATTAAGAAGCAGATTAAGGAGTTACTGGATAAAGGCTATATTTGCCCAAGTTCGTTACCTTGGGGATCACCAGTACTTCTAGTGGATAAGAAGGACGGATTGTTGAGGATGGTTGTTGATTATCGTGGATTGAATGAAGTGACAATCAAGAACAAGTATCCATTGCCGATGATCAATGATTTATTTGACCAGTTGCAAGGAGCTAAAGTATTTTCCAAGATTGATATGCGATCAGGATATCACCAGCTGAAGATTCGAGAGCCGGATATACCTAAGACAACTTTTACCACAAGGTACGGGCTATTTGAGTATACCATTATGTCATTTGGTCTGACTAACGCGCCGGCCTATTTCATGAACATGATGAACAAGGTGTTTATGGAGTTTTTGGACAAGTTCGTCGTGGTATTCATGGATGATATTTTGGTCTACTCAAAGAATGAAGAGGAGCATAAGGAGCATTTGCGTTTGGTACTTGGAAAACTCGGAGAACATCAGTTATATGCCAAGTTCAGCAAGTGTGAGTTTTGGTTGAAGGAAGTTGGATTCCTCGGACATGTTATATCCGGAGAGGGAATAGCAGTAGACCCCACCAAGGTTGTCATTGTGAGTAAATGGGAAGCACCCACGTCAGTTGGAGAGATCCGGAGTTTCCTTGGACTCGCAGGATACTACAGAAGGTTCATTGAGAATTTCTCTAAGATTGCAAAACCCATGACGGAGCTGTTGAAGAAGGACACCAAGTTCAAATGGACTGAGGAGTGTGAAACCAGTTTTCAGGAGTTGAAGAAACGTTTGGTTACAGCCCCAGTGTTGATTCTTCCAGATCAACGGAAGGATTATCAAGTGTATTGCGATGCTTCACGTCGAGGACTTGGAGCAGTGTTTATGCAGGAGGGAAGAGTTGTCTCATATGCCTCACAACACTACAAAAAAAAGACACATCCGTGACATTTTGGGCCGAACGAATTTTTTTCTGCCATACATATGACATTTCTATGACGATAATTGTGAGAAAACCCGGTATCATCATAGATGTGGTGGGCTCCTACTTCTATGACAAAAAATCATGATAGAGAATGGGCTTTTCGTCCTGGGCGGGCCGAAGACGCAGCTGCATGACATTCTTTGGGCCGTCTATGACGGGAAAAACCGTGGTAGAAGCGAGGGGGAGGAAAATTTCGGGGAGTTGCCGGTTACGGTGGGAGGTCGGGGGCCGAGCGATGCACGTTTCTCGATACGACGTGCGTGTGTGTAGGCGTTGGCTCTAATCGAACCCGAAGCGAGGCGTTGGGCTCTAATTGAACCGGGCGACAGACTTTGCGAGCTACGCATCGAACCAGGCGATCGATCGATGGCTGTTAGCGAACCCGATGGGCGATTCCTTCTCTCTGCCGCTAATGAAGCCGATCGATTGGATGAGCAAAGTGGCGTTATGGGGGTTTGGATGAGCGATGGCGGTGGCGTTGCCTCTGGATGAACAGGACCCGTGGTGTGGAGGGCTGGATGAACAATAGGCGTTGGAGGGTGGCCGTGGAGGGTGGTTGAACAGGACCCGTGGTGTAGAGGGCTGGATGAGCGATGAGCGGTGGAGAGCTGGATGAGCAGTGAGCGGTGGAGGGTGGTTGAGCGATGGCGATGGAGTAGTGCGCGGTGGAGGCTGGATGAGCAGGAGCCCGTGGAGGCCGGAGGAGGTCGACGGTAGCCCGTGGAGGCTGGAGGAGGTCGACGGTGGAGATGAAAAGATCCGTGGAGTCCGTTTTGCGATGCACGCAACACCCTCCCGGCGAACATGACCCCGTTCGATCAGAAGCGCCCAACACAACTCTGTTTCGTCCGTTTTGCGGTACGCCACACCCCTCTCGATCAACAAGACCCCCATTTCGACCGTAGGAGGTCCGTTTCCTCCGTTTTGCGGTACGCCACACCCCTCCCGATCAACAGACCCCGTTTTGACCGTAGGAGGTCCGTTTCCTCCGCTTTTGCAGACGCCACACCCTCCCGATCAAGCGGGACCCGTTCGAACGTAAGAGGTCTGTTTCCTCCATTGTGTCGTACGCCAGGCCTCGTTTCCATCGCCTGTTCCGTCCAAGCCCTCCCGATGAACACGACCACGCATTCCGTTCTGACCCAGCCGGTTGGCTCCCCATGAACACGACGACGACGCTGTTTCTCCGTTCCGACCCAGCCATGTATGTATGCGCGAGTAGGCGTTCGAGACCCTGCCCGTATGTACGTACGTGGCCGTATTTTCTTTCTTGCACCCTCGCCGCTGTGCGTGCGTGTACATGCTACGTCGCGGCGCCTCTACTACGACACGCGCGTGCCTCTACTACGACACGCGTGCCTCTATATCGACCAAGATGTACGCGTAACGTTCGCGACGAATGACAACGCCACGCACGCTTCGACCAGGTGGGTCGGTACCGCCGTGCACTTCCTTGCCTGCGAAGATGTAGCTGGTGGGTCCCAGTAGTCAGGGGGGAGAATCATTTTGTTTTTTTGCCCGGACGCACTTCCTTGCGTGCGAAGATGTAGCTGGTGGGTCCCAGCAGTAAGGGGGCAAATCGTTTTTTTTTTCTCGGCACACTTCCTTGCGTGCGAAGATGTAGCTGGTGGGTCCCAGCAGTCAGGGGGGCGAATCGTTTTTTTTGCCCGGACGCACTTCCTTGCGTGCGAAGGTGTAGCTGGTGGGTCCCAGCAGTCAGGGGGAAATGTTTTTTTGCGAAATACGGTGGCCCGTCCGATGGGTCCCTGCTGTCAGGTGGAGGAATAATTATTTTCCGCGTAATAAGGAGGCACTTCCTTGCTGCGGCCGTCGACCCAGCTGTCAGCCTCTCCACATACAGTCCACGTCCGATGGAAGTCGTTCCTTTACCACGTTGACCACGCCGCGCCGAGAGCACCAAGGCGGTGGACGACGGCGAGGCCTAGGAAGGGGACGACGGGGAGCCGGGGAAGACGCGGCAGTGGAAGCCCGCGCGGAGAGGAGTACGAGGGTTCACTGGTTCGGCTGCAGTGTGAGGCTGCCGTTGCCGCAGGGCCTGGCCAGCGGTGGGAATAGTAGGGGGCGGTGATGCCTCCGCGGCAACACATCCGGCCACGGGAAGCAGGAGCATGCGGCACGACCGGCGCTGCTTTGGGCGGCTGGAGCAAGAAGACCAGAGGTTGAAGAAGCACTACGACCGTTGGATGGACATCGTACGGTCACTGGAGCTAGAATCGTTTATATTGACTAAGTTGACAAAGCCCTCCGTCCCGGTCAACTTAGTAGGCCCACGAGTCAGCCTCCCACCAAGGTGGGTCCTAGCTAGCAGGGAGGTATTCATTTTTTTGTACATAATAAGGAGGCACTTTCGGTGGGTCCGAGCTGAAAGCAGGGGGAACGTTTTTTTCCCGAAATACGGTGGCCTATCGGGTGGGTCCCAATAGTCAGGGGCAAAGGTTTTTTTTCACGAAATACTGGTGGCCCGTCCGGTGGGTCCCTGCTGTCAGGTGGAGGAATAATTATTTTTCGCGTAATAAGGAGGCACTTCCTTGCGGCTGCCGTGGACCCAGCTGTCAGCCTCTTCACGTACAGTATTCTTCCGATGGAATTCGGTCGTTGACCACATTGACCGCGCTGCACCGAGAGCACCACGGTGGTGGACGATGGCGAGGCCTAGGAAGGGGACGACGCGGAAGAGCCGGGGAAGACGCGGCAGTGGATGCCCATGCGGAGAGGAGTGCGAGGGTTCACTGGTTCGGCTGCGCTGCCGTCGCCGCAGAATAACAGGGGGTGTGGGTGAGTGGAGTGGAGGGATGGCCTGGCCAGCAGTGGGAGTAGTATGGGGGCGGTGAGGCCTCCGCGGCAAAGCACAGCCGCCACGGAGGCGAGGAGCAAAGCGGCACGACCGGCGCTGCTTTGGGCGGCTAGAGCAACAAGACCAGAGGTTGAAGAAGCACTACGGCCATTGGATGGACATCGTACGGTCAGTCGAGCTAGAATCATGCATATTGACTAAGTTGACAAGGCCCTTCGTCCCCGTCAACTTAGTAGGCCCTGTCAACTTAGTGGACATTGTACGGGGAGTATTCTTTTTTTTGGGCGTAATAAGGAGGCACTTCCTTGCGTGCGAAGATATAGCTGGTGGGTCCAAGCTGTCAGCGGTGGTAATGTTTTTTTCGTGAAATACAGAGACCCTTTCGGTGTGTCCCAGATGTCAGGTGGAGGAATCACTATTTTGCGCGTAATAAGGAGGCATTTCCTTGTGTGCGGCCATGGACCCAGCTGTCACCCTCTTCACGTACAGTCCACTTCAGATGCATGTCGGTCGTTGACCACGTTGACCACGCCACGCCGAGAGCACCAGGGAAGTGGACGACGGCGAGGCCTAGGAAGGGAACGACACGGAGGCAGGGAAGACTCGGCAGGTGTTTCCCTCGCGGAGGGGAGTACGACTGTATGAGGGTTTCTTGGTTCGCTCGCCATCATTGGAGAATAACAGCAGTGTGGGACTGTGGGTGAGTAGAGGATGGCTAGGCCAGCGATGGGAGTACTGGGGGGCGGTGAGGCCTCTGTGGCAAGACTGATCACCCTGGGAGGAGGAGGAAGCAGCAGTCTACCGGGCGCTTGGTTGAGCGGCTGGAGCAGGAAGAGTAGAGATCGAAGAAGCACGACGGCCGTTGGATGGACATCCAATAGTATACATGCCATCGTGGAAAGCCTCAAATCTGTGAAAAACAGCATACAACCCATCTGCCATTATTTCAAATAGTTTACAACCCATTTGCTAATTCTTACGGGTTTTTTTGGAGCCCATATTCTTTTTGTTAGCATTATAGCCCATATTGTGGCCACGGTTAAAAAATTATACGAAATTTTGCATATGTCGGTGCGGTCTGAACTGTTTTTAATCCCGAAATTTCGAGTCACATTCAGACTGACTTTAAAAATAAATGTATATCAATATAAAATCCAATAAATTGTCCACGCATAAAGATCAATGCAATTTAAAATCTCGAAATGAAAAAAAGATATCTGAAACTAATTGTCGGTTTGATGTGTTTTAAAAATGTACAACCCATTTCTCATTACTGATAGGCCATTTTCTCGGCCAGCCGAATGAAGCTCTCCTCGTCTTGAAAGGTTTGCAGCCCAACAGGCCTGATAAAGCGACTTGACAAATCACAAAAAAAACTGGGCTAGCCATTTTCAGAAAGAAAAAAAAACTACTGGGCTGGTCTGTGGTAAACATAAAAGAAAAGGCTGTCTAGACAGGCCAGAGTGTCCCGCACAGCCCAGTTGACACCCTGCTTCCGTCTCAAAAACAAATTAGATAAATTCCACTTCAATTATGGTGATTCATAAAAATGCCACTGCAATTTCCAAACTTTGAAAAATGCCACTGCAATTTTTGCAAACTTTGAAAAACACCACTGCAGTTTGCAAACTTTGAAAAACGCCACTCCAGACTTCGAAAAATGCCACTAGAAATGGCATGAAATGGCATTTTTCAAAGTTTGGAAATTGCAGTGGCATTTCTCGGAGGAATTTATCAAATTAACCCAAAACAAAAATAACTGGGCGATCTGCTGGTTCCCTGGTGTCAGCCGCTCATTGTGCAATTCTCTCGTTTATTGACTATGTTGACAATGGCATGGGACCCAGATGTCAGAAATCCACTAGCAGGAGCCATTTTTTATTGGGTTGAAATAAGGAGGCACTTGCTTGCGTACTGCCATGACCATGGTAGGTCCCTGCTGTCATCCTCTCCACGTACAATCATCTCCTGATTGTGTACGCGTCAACTTGCTAGGCCCACAAGTCAGCCTCTAAACCCGTCGAGGACAAATACAACCCATTTGAAAAAATAACAGCCCATTCCATACCTTCGAATGGAAAGTTCAACATTCAGAGCAAAGTAACAGGTCTGATCCACATATAGAGTACTGAACTTCCACGTTGACAACCATCATAGCCAAGTTAACTATCTACTCCCACTAGACAAGTACTAACTTATTCTTAGCTAACTAGACGATGCCGGCCGCCATCTGTGGTACACGCTGAACGCCCGCACCGGCATCCTACGCCTCGCCTCAGACTTGCCAGAGGTGCGATAGGGCGCGTTGCTCGCGCGCGTTGGCCCTTTCCATGCCGGCGTGGTCCACCGAAGCTTCGGCTTCCAAGCGGGAAACCCACTTGACGAGCTGGTAGTAAAAATCGGCGTCACGAACGCACGCATGCCTGACAGCCTCCAAGGCTATTTGCTGGGCGCCGGCCTCCACGTAGTCGGCCCAGTTGCGGGCGCTCTGCTCGTGACTCAGAGCGTCGGTGCGCTGCTGCTCCATTCCCGCTGGCGGTGCAAATCGGCAATACGCTGCTCCTCCGCCAGGCGGTCATGCTCCAACAACTCCTGCTCCTCCGCCATGCGGTCGCGCTCCAACAAATCCTCGATCTGCGCATTGCCATCTAAAGACAGATAGAATGCCTCCTCCCTCCGTCTGCCTTCCAGTGAAAAACCGAACACTAGTTCCGGCGGTGACCGCCTACGGCGTCGCCTACCGCAGATGGGCGGGGGCATGGCGGACGTGGCGAGCGACGTTGGGCCGGTGGGGGCTTATGAGGATATGGCGAGTTGGGTCACGGTGGCACCGGAGAGGGACGGGAAACAGTACTTATAGGGGGAAGGTAGCGCGACGGTCATCGGAATTCAATGCATAATGGCTTAGCGCGCCAGCTTGCCGTGGAAAACTAGGGAAACTGAAATTATGACTGTGCCGTCCCGTCTCGTCTGGGTCGCACGCCGGCATTGCGGTCAAACGAGTGCACTCGAATCATCTCCCTCCTTGTCAATAATGATTTCACGGATTTAAAAAGCCCGCAACAATTAAAGTGTATCTTTTTTGCATCAGTTAGCTGCCTTAATTACGGCCGGCTGGATGCAGGCACTCAGAATCGCTCGCAGGCAGTACGCGAAGCAGCATGCAACGATTCGTAGCCGAGGGCACGCATGCAGCCACTTAAATCGTTGGAATTAATTAGGCTTAAACTTCTGCATACCGTTAATTATTGCCATGCCTTGGTCTTGTTGCTTTGCTCATGGGACTAATAAACCCGGACGGAGGGAGCACCTTGGTTAGTGAGAGGTTTGAATTAAGCCCTGCACACCGGAAATGAGGTACTAGTACGTGCGTGATCCGCTATTTATTCGTGTAGGATCGAGTAGGTCGTTTCTTGAATTGAGCCCTGCAAACCAGAAAGGAGGTAGTACGTGCGTGATCCGCTATTTATCCATGTAGGATCGATAGTGTAGCTTGTCAGTTTCTTCAGAGGTAGGCATTTTTATCCGTGTAGGATCGATAGTGTAGCTTGTCAGTTTCTTCAGAGGTAGGCATTTTTATTCAAAAAAGTGCCACTTCACATCTTGCTTCGCAAATAAAACTGCCAGGAGCGCATTTGTAGGCTAGCTAGTGATCGATCAGTAACTTGTAAACACTGAGCGAACAGAAATAAGTAACTGTTAATGCATCTCAATGATTCACAGATCATATACAAATATGTAGCTCCAAAAGCAAAGATTAGCCACTTCGGATCTTGCATCGCAAGACTCACAACTAAAACTAACTAGTACGATTCCCATACATAAGATCAACATGTTAATGCATCTCAATGATTCACAGATCATATACAAATATGTAGCTCCATAAGCAAAGATCTAGAAAAAACATATGTTCTTCCTACTAACATGGATGCTTCTCTTGGCCAACATTCAGTACAGACTGAAAGACAAATTTGTTTGTGAAGTCTACAATTTCTCTTGCAAACGTAAGTGGTTTCACCAACAGCTGGAACCATGAGAATGAACCACACATGATGGAGGAACATCCACTGCAATATGATTTGGTCTTCTCTCGATCACACCGCGAGACTATTTTCGGAATACAAACTTTAACTTAGGGAAAATGATGCCCATTGTATAATCGCACCAAAGCAATGAAGCACCTAGTGTTGGCGAGAAGTAGTACAAGACTACTTTTCTGCAGTCCATGAAGTGACTATCCAATCTTTGTGTCTATTTTCAAATGGCACTGCATGCAGTGACTATACTATTCTTTTGTGCAGTTCAACCAAAATTGCGGACACTTTGTTTGTTTGCCAAATAGCAACGGGCAGACATCTCTGTCTGCACAAATATCAAGCAGCTAGTAAACATATACCACAACATGTTTGCAGTGTTGGAAGAGGTGAAATCGATACAACCGAAATTGAGCACCTAATCATTGAATCCTATCCTGCACCTCCAATGTAGGTCCACCCTGCCAATAAATTCACATGCAAACCACTAGTATTACTATCTAATGATAGTACAAAAAGAGTAGCAAGATAGTAGCAAACCATGTACCTTCCTAATGAACAGCTCATAGTGCCACCAATTGGATATAAAGGTTTGAAAAAAAACATGCTCCTAATGTTGAACCAGTTGGACTTTTTGTGCAGTTCCACTAAAATTGAGCATCCCTGTTTGCATAGATATTGAAAGTGTGATTACTATAAAAGTGGCACTAGTTGAAGCATAGACTCACAAATATGAGCATTCCAATTTCTTAATGGGAAAAGGTAGCAAGACTGTTTCTGACCACCTGTTTGAAGGAATAAATAAAGCAACAGCGGCTGATGTCAGGAAGGCATACATAGTTTTTTCTGAAAAACTGAGCCATTCCTGACCTTTCCTCTTCTTTTAAGCAAATTTTGTGCAGTTCTACTAAAATAAAATGCCATCACCGCCTTGACAATTCAATGACATTGTACAAAAGGAAATGACTTAACATTACATCATGATGTCGGGTATGTAGTCGACAGGCATTAAAGACATACATACAAACCTCCTCCGATAACATAATGAACATTAATTTTAACAAAGGTGTGACTAGCTTTACCGGGATAATTTGAGTGAACTCTACACCCCCTGTTCCTTAATATAACACATTTTCGTGGTTCAATTTAAAGTACCCAAACGTCTAGTATTTAGAAAAACAGGTAGCAGTTTTCTTGAGCTCATATCAGGGAAAGCTTGCCACACTTTATTTATGTCCATAAGTTAATGCAACACCATTCGAATACTACAAATATACACTAATCGAGTGGCTAGTGCAACAGTAGAGTAGTTAGTTTATTACAGGCTGTGCAAAAACATTAGAATGCCTTAGCTGAAAAAATCTTTAATACATCCACAATCAACAGCTAACCCTGAAATAATCCAGTGACATTAAATGGCATTGCTTAAATTTATCGGTGGCATTAGACTGAGAGCGGCATTAGTTAAATCTGGCATCACTTTAGCAGTAGCATTGCTTAACTTGACTGCTGGCGTTATACTAACAGCAAAAAAAGTGGCAATAAGAGCATGGGAGGCCCATTCGGACAGTGGGCGCACCAGTACGATGTACCTCCACAGACGCAGAGTGGTGAGGGAGGTATGGTTGCCCAGAGCAACAAATATCCAGGCAGCATATGTGGATTACGTCCCATTTTTGTTCTCTTTAGCCACCTTTTTCCTATGTGAGGACAACAAACCAATCGACCTGGTCATTCTCTATTGCGTTGTCATGCCTTTCTACCCTTCTTCAACCAAGAGACACAAGACTCGTTCCTTAGCTACTGATTTTCCCCTTTTCAACCTAGATGCGGTTCGATGCCTACTCTCTTGGACAGTACAGTCTCCCTTCCTTTCCTTATTCAACCTAGACATGGATTAGTCTACATGAAGTAGGGTTTCCTTTAATAGTGCAAATTATGGTTTTCATCTGTGTGGCGAGCAGAGCAGAGGATAGCAAATTGGGAAGATGGTGGAGTGGAAAAAGATCCAGATGCAACGACGTGCCAGATGGGGCAATAGAACAAGGGTATGGTTCGAAAAGAGGTAGCATCCCTGAGGGTCGGCGGGAAGTGGCTTCGCTCGTGGTCGTCGTCCTCCGCACACACTACGGCAACAAGCTTGGGGACGGAGGCCATCCAGCGCGGGCGCTAGGTCTGATAGGACGGCCTTGTTGTCAGTGCGTGACCCCGCTTGCCGACGATGAGTGCGTCAACACTGCACGTCCTTTTCTTCCCTGGCGGATCTGTGACCACCGGTGAGGAGGGAGAGAGGGGCCGTCTTTTTTATATCTGGAGAGAGGGTGGTAGTGTGAGAAGCAAGTGGGCAGCCCTTGGCAAGAAAGCGCTGAAGCTCCAGCCTATATATCTTTTTTATACTACTAGTACTAGAGGTGGAGTAGTGGTAGAGTAGTTTATATTTTCTCTGCGTACAGTACCAGTTAGTCCTGCTTCAAAACTGAATGGCACACCATTAAAAAAATAAAGGTCGATAACTAATGCGGCACCTCGGGCCAACGCGGCCGGATCGCATTTTGCACGAGAAATTACACACCATGTTTCGTTGACATGTGGTCCCGTTCCAACATATCAGTGAGATGATGGCGAGTAGTAGGAGTATTTCCGAACCGACATGTAGGCCGGGGCGCCCCTTCGTGAACCATGGCAAACTGGCAACCGTCCACCGACTCTTTGCCTTTCCCTCTCGATTAGGAACTGCTGTCGCACGCTCTTCCTCTCCCTCCTCCATTTTCCTTCAGTCCTTCACCCTTTATTCTGCCATTGTTCGATCGTCTTCTCCATGGAGGGAACAGGACGGAAACGACCCTGTTATTCTTGCCCCGATCTGAAAGATGACGTGGTGGAGGAACTCATTGATCGGTGTGACGTCATCACCTCGGCTAGCATGGCAGGTTCGTTCAAGCCCATTCTTGACTCAACTAATAACATCATTACAAGGAACCCAAGAGTCAAGGAGCGGTTTGATCTCCCCTATCTTCTTCACCGTGACCCTGATGACTGGCGCCGTCACAATGGAGGCCTCGCCCTGTGCAAGTTGATGCCGCTTGATAATGATACATATGATGTTAAGATGCCATCGCTTGAGAGCAAGGCTTGGGCAGGCGCAATGGAGATTGGGTTGTTTACGTTGGATCCAACTGCGAGTGGGAACTTGTGAATGTGTACACTCGTGACCGGGTTCCACTTCCAAAAATCTCAGCAGACTGCTTAGAGGTTGAGCACACCGGTATTGTATGCACGTTCAAAAACAATCATGGTGATTGTCTTCTACGGAAGATAGCAATTTCTCAAGTTCCCAACCGCTCTTGGAATTACAACAACTATGAAGTCGTTGCTATCTTCGACAAGCTTGTTGCCGTCCTTGCTGGTTTGACTCGACGAATATTGCTCAAAAATCAGTTTCCGTACACGGATGAGTACTGTGATGCAATTGAATACGAGGTCCTTGTGTTTGCTGCCACCACTCGTGGCACTATTTTTGCATGGAATTGTTGTTTCGGTACGTCTGTCTTCCACCGTAATTTTAATTGTTTCATCCACATGCATGCGGGTTAGCAAGTTTCCCTTTACTAATTAACCTTATTCTTGTGTTTCCAAGGTCCTGCGAACATTCCACCACCTATACTTGAAAATATTTATAACCAAGGGGGAGATGACGATGGTGATGATCACGAGCATGAGGACGAGCAGCGCCCATATACTATTTGTCGCCTGGCAACTAATTCCGATGGATCACCTCTTCTCGTGTGTATACAGCCCACTGATGATGTTACTGCTAAGGAAGCAGGTGTAGTCTCCCATGGTCGCACTCTCCGGACCTATTCCAACACCCGTTGCATGGTATTCGGGATGGACACTAGTGTGCTAGCGCCAACTTCTTCTCCCTGGTAAAGAATTGATACTCTTGGAGAAAACTCGCTCTTCCTTGGACAAAACTATCCAATGATGGTGAAAGGCGATCCAACTGCTGTTGACACAACGATACTACCATTTATGAGAAGCAACTGTGTCTATACCTCGGACATTTGGGTGGTTCCCTACCCTGGTACTGATATAGTAGGCCGCTTTAGCCTGGATGATCAGTCCTGCGTTGGTCTCCAGATGGACAATGGATGGCCCGTCCCGGAGAATCACTTGTGGTTCAAAGAAAGCGTTTCCAACGCCGAGGAATGGTTGATTTGAAGTTCATTTCATTGCTTGTTATTTGTTGTGTGGTGAAAACTTTAGTATTTATAATGTATCCTCGTTGTCGATGTGGGTTGATGACCTATTGTATGTAATAAAATGATATGCCTGTGATAAACTTACTAAATTTATGAATGGCTTTCGAGTCGCTTCTGTGAGTGAGTGGTGCGACGAGGCAAAAAAACATTCTCCGAATACATAATTGTGCATTGCAACAGGTTATCGGATGAGGCCAATCAACAATAGTAGTACACTATTTGTACTAGCTTCACATGCTTCGCGCGTCGTGCGGGTGTTTTTTACTGTAGCCATATTGTACTACGTAACCAGCACCTCGAATCCTCGATACTAGTAGTACTATATAGTAAGTAGTAGGGGTAGTAGGGTGGCATGGGCCAGAACAAGCATTCACGTCCAGGAGTACGGCACACGCCACCAGCACGACTTCCATCTGACACCATATTTCTTGGAGTCCGTGCTATAGCAATCTCTTCAACCTCATCGTTTCTCTAACTCAGCCATCGCACAAGCGGGCGAGGGGGTTTGCCGATAGTCGGTTTCCTTAACTGCGGTCCCACTTGTAAGGCCAAGCGCACGCGCACGACCCCAAACGGACCTCCGCTTTGCATTTAACTCCAACGATAATTTTGACTAGAAAAGCAAGACCAAAGAAAACAAGAACCACAAGAATACATTTTACTACTCCGTAAGTTGGATTAGTGCCTTCTCGATGCATTCATTGTTGATCTCATGGAGGCTCGATCTTGCGTGCTTCTTTCTTCTTCGAGTGTAAAGAAGTAGACATTGCTTCCTCGCATCTAGTCTCATGTCTAGCCTCTATTCTAGTACTCCCTCCGGTCCGTTTTTCTCTGTGTCTAAGCAGCAACACGCATAACAAGTAGGAGTATCAACAAGTGCACTAATCTCATATATAGCATCTGTGCTAGCTAAAAGTGACTGAACATCTACTAAATTGCACTCTATCAATATATGGATGTACTCTTCTTCCCAATACAAAAACTTGCATCCATTCTACTCCCTCCGTTGCACAATACATGCCTTCTATTTGTCAAAATATATATGTATCTAGACATGTTTTAGTATATAGGTACATCCATTTTTGGACAAATGGAAGTCAAGTATTTTGGAACAGAGGGAGTACATAATAAAAATTTTAAGTTAGCACAACTAGTCTAATCCGAGAGCACAACCGAAGATTTGGTCGGGTTCTTCCTCCTTTTGGCGACACGTGGGACATCCAGCATCCAGGTCGTGTCATGAAAGAAAATAGAGTGGTTGTTGAAGCCACGAGATGTGCATCCTGGGTTAAACTGTAAATAGAATCTTACTACTCTTGAGTAACTCCCAAAACGGCCACCGAAGATCTTTCTTGGATTTGTTTTTCATCACCAGCACGTCGAGGTGAAAGATGTGCAGGTTTAGTGGGTCCGCTTGCGTTTTCGCTGACATGTGGGACCACATGTGAGCAAACAGACAATGGGCTCCGCGTGTCCGCTGGCTGGCTGACAAGAGAGATAGAGGAGGGCTGAGCACGGACTGCAGGAAATTTGTTCTACGTACCTCGATATAGGCTCGATATAGTGGGGTGGCATGGGCCATAACTAGCATTCACGTCTAGCAGTATGGCACACGCCACCCACACGAGTCCCATCCGACACCAATTTTCTTGGAGTCCGTGCTACAACCATCTCTTCTCCCTCCTGTTTTCTCAGCCATCGCGCGGTGGGCGGGGTGGGGGTTTGCCGATAGTCGGTTTGCTCAACTGCGGTCCCACTTGTAAGTGAAAATGCAACACCACACGCATTCCCGCTTGAGCGGTGTGCTGGACCAACCGTGTGGGGGTGCGACGCGAGCACGGCAAGCTTTTCCTTTTGAACTCGTAAGTTGTAAAATTTGGTTCTGCTCCATGGTGCGATCGATGGATAGAAAATAATGATTTTGCCTATAGTAATGAGAAGTTTGGTTCTGGCGCCGTTCATGCATGGAGTACGTACGAAAATTATGAAGTTGATGCGAAAGGTAAGATAATTACTGTATTATCATATACTACTACATGGATTTGATGAGAAGATAAAAATACATATGGATCCATCAACGACATCCTCACGCCCTAGTGCGCCGGGTCACCAACCGACGTGTGAGGAGCTGCGGCGTTGGCGGCGAGCTCAACGTACTTCTGAACAGTGCCGTCCAAGGTTGCCCTGTGGTCCAAGAAGGCCAGCGTCCAATCGTCCTCCTCTTGCATGTAGTAGTCCTTGTGGATGATTTGCATGTAGACGTGGGTGATTATGTCGATGGTGTCTTGCTGCGCCAGGCGCTGCGCGGTGAGCGCGACCTTGAGGTGGACATTCTCCGGCGCGACGGCGGGCAGTCGTAGGGCCACCAGTGCGTCGAAGAGGTTGTCACCATAGTGGCCGTTGAGGTTGGTGGGCATCGTAGAGCCTGGGCGCGTCGGCTGGAGGCTTACGTCAAGGTCGTCCGTGAGCTTCTTGACGATGGTGAACTTGTCGAGGAAACCGACGAGGACCTCGTCGAACAAGGAGACGAAGCTGTCGTCCAAGCGGCCCCTCGCCCTGGCGGCCTCAAGCAATACTACCTGGAGACGTTCCTCGTTGCCGGGCCGCAGGCCGGCATCGTGGACCATCTGGCACAGCCGGCTGATGCTCGCGCTCATCGCCTCCATGGGTCTAGCTTAGCTTCTAGTCAACTGATCTTGCGATTCGAGTGATCACTCTTGCCCTTGGTTAGCGTGCGTAGGTGCATAGGATTTCATACTATTCCTCGGCCCTCTACTGCACCTGCCTTTGGCTATATGATAGGTGGGCCAGCCACCCCCTGGGCCCACGTGTCATTCACCCAAAGGCAGTTGCCATAAGTCAATGAAGCGCCCCCCGCGTGCGGCTTGGTATAGTCATCTCACCGGACCACTAGTTGGGGCCAAATGAGAGAAGTTTGATGTTTACTGGTTTATTGGTCCCCTTTGCATTTTGCACCAAGTTTTGACCTGTGATTTAACTAATAAAATGTTAATGCATGTAAACAAAAATATTGTATAAGTCACATTATGAAAACCAAATAATCCCAAAACACTTAGGCACGGTGCATTAACTCCCTCCTTGTTTCTTATTTCGTGACATATCAACCAATGAGAGATGTGGGCCATGCATGCTTTCAACGACTTGAGACTACCAAACATGACATGCAGTGTTTAGTTCATTGCATGTAATCCTATTAGTACTCTAGTTAGCAAAAAACATTAAGTTCTCTCACGATAGGAATAAAACACCATGTATTTATTTGAGAGGGAGTAGTACATTTTTGTGACATGCATTACTAGATATTGCTAGTCAAATACTAAAATCCAGATGGACGTGGTAGTACTCCTAAATCCAGACGGTGGTGCTACTAGTACTAGTAGTGGTATACTACCAATGTAGTAGTAGGAGTACTAGCACTGTACTACCCGTTGGTCAAATTATTACGTGCTGCTCCTCGCAGTGAAGTGACAAGACCCTGCGCCGGAGATGACACCTGAGTATAGGCTCCGTGTTCGGCATACCATAGCCAGCCTCACCGTCTGCAGTCACTATCATCATGGCTATAGAGCTAGCCTGCTTACAACTAGCCCTGTTTGACATAATTTCCCGTGCGTAGATGCCCGTGCATTGCACGGAACACCAAGATTGGGGGTGGACGGCTCCGGCAGTGGCCATCGCGCTAGATTTTTCCACGGCCTTCTAGATGTGGTGGGGAGGAGATAAGGCTGATTGTGAGAGACAAGGGGTTGTTTGTAAATAGGGAACAAGTGCGGGCATCTTTTTGCAAAAATGGAGAAGCTTGGTTTGTATGCGTCAGATCTAGATCCGACGGCTATTGGTGAAAGATGGGAGGCACAACATCATCACCAACTCAGGACCTATTTGATCCGCAGGATTTTGAAAACGCAGGAATAGGACACGGCTATATTAGAAGTTTCAAACTGATATTACAAATGTTAGGAGTAATGCTGCACCTAGGAAGAGGGAATTACTAGGAAGTTTACGTAAGAACTTTCGTTACTTTAGGTGGATGCTGCATTATCATACAAACTAAAATCCACCGCCATCACAAGTCACTAATCGGCAAATAAGTTTTCGAGTCTCTGGCCACTTGATGTTTCAAAAACAAATTCAGCTTCTGCGGAGACTTTGTCATTTAGGCTTAGATGCTTGCGGTGATCAGCACGCCATTCATTGTTGCGCCAGAGAACGCCAAACCTCATTACCTTGAGCACACTTGCCTCTAGAACAAAGAACCTAGCCAATGTAATCTCAAATGTGCTGCCTCGGTAGTCGATCAAATCAATTTCTGTAAGATGGAGATCAAGGCATTCGATGAGATTGTTATAGTGCAGCACATTTTTCACTTTCGGGTCTTTTTTTATCTGCAAAAGAAGAGAACATATTAGAGCAGCTGGCTGCATAAGATTGCCATGTCATCAAGAGGTACCAATATCATTCGCTCATACGATAGGGTTGGCTGGCTAGTGATATTTTTTCACTCTCTTTCTCTCTCTCTCTCTCTCTCTCTCTGTTTCCTCTCATTTAACTAGGAGCATGTGAAGAGCTTGGGCATTTGTTGCCTTCCACTATGTGGCCGATGCCATATTTCGCAAAAGTATGCCACATAATATGCATCGATGTCAAATCAAAAGATTTTGGCACCGCTCTCGCGATGTGAGAGAGTTGGCACCGCTGTGCACACGGACCCACATGTATAAACAAATCAATCAAACCAACTACACCAGCCTCTCACTCTCCCAAACAAGTGTTTTTTTATTGCCTCAGCCCTCTCTCTCCCATGCAGTGTTTTTTCATTGCGTGAGTTAATTTGGCACCGGAGCAAAGTAGGTGATCCAGATTGGGGCACCAGGTGAGCAATGGAGGGGCATCGATGCCAAATGCATCACTAGTGAATTTGGCACATGTTTTGGCCTACATAGCCCACTTTTGTACTCCCTTCGTCCCAAAATTCTTGTCTTAAAATTGTCTAAATACGGATGTATCTAGTTACATTTTAGTGTTAGATACATCCATATCTAAACAAATGTAAGACAAGAATTTTGGGACGGAGGGAATACTACCTCGTATTTAGTATAAAATTTTGACCATAGATTTACCTAAGAAAATACCAATGCATGTCACTAAAAATTACACCATTTGAAATTATGTTCAAATACGAATCCAACGATATAGTTCTTAGTGACATGCATTAACATTTTGTCAGTTAAATCTATGGTCAAATTTTGATACTACAAAATTGGAAGAGTAAACCAGGATGGAGGTAGTACTTTCTCTTAGGGTAACCATAGAGTTACTGGAGTAGTCTAAGTTACTTTCCACTATGACTAGCCTAGGCTACTATAGTAGTACAGCATTAAAACGATGCAGGTGATCACGTGAGAAAAAATACTAAAAACATTTCTTTCGGTGCAGTGCGTAGATGCAGTTTTGAACACTACACTTTTCATCGTAATTTGGGGAAATTACAAAAAAATTGAGCTACGTTGTGATTACCGTTTACTTATAGGAAAGAAGTTTCACCTCGATGAGTAGCTTCTCTGTGCACGGAAAGCATGTAAGGAATCCAACAACTTGATCCAGATTGGGGTTGATATATTTTAGTTCTAAGATCTTCACTGTGCGCATGGACTGGGTCAAGCTTGTGGGAATCATTTTCTAGAAGACGGTCGTGAATACATCAAGAAGAAATTTAAAAATGTGAATTTCAAGAAGACGGAGAAGAAGATGAGTGTTGTACCTGAATGATTACGGATCCAATAAAGTGTTCGGAGAATTTGGCAGACGAGTACACCAACGCTGTCAATTTTGGCACGTCAATGACCCTGATTTTTGTTGGACCTTCTAGATCCGATACAAGCAATCTCTCAAGGAAAGGCGCATTCTCAATGACCATAACGTGGAACAGCTGGAGTGATCTCTTCCCAATTGATGTCTTGTTGCGGGGCCAGCAAGACACATAAATCCATCAGAGATTCATCGAGGCGATGTGGAGGCTAATGAACCCGTGGATCTGCTCAAGACGAAGGTACTCGAGCGCAGTACAGCTGTGGAGCAGGTGCTCCATAGCCTTCTTCGAGATGACAACATCGAAGAGGTCGAGCAGCTTGAGTTGAGGGAGAAGAAGGGCGGGCGCGGCATTAATCTGGGGAAGATAGCAGGAGCTGAAGCTGGCGCGGCGCACCATTGGCGTGAGGCGGAGCGCGGACAGCAGCAGAGAGCGACATCGTCCAACTTCAAAGCTGAGCTCCTCGAGCTGATCTAGGGCGGGGATAAGAACCACTCGTCAAACTTGGGTTGGACCTTGCAGTTGGTACTGAACATGCGGATGTCAAGGCGTCTGGCTGGCCCAGGGTGCGATGAAAGGATCTTGGAGACTGCGGCCATGCGTTTGCAATCCCCGTCGCAGAGGCAGCTGTCGACGGTGAGGTTGAGGGTGACGCAGCGCCAGAGGGGGCGCCACCACCGGGATAGCAGGGCGGTCCGCACGGCAGATTTGGTGGGGAGGAGGCCGATGATGACGAGCAGCATGTCATCAGGGAGGCTGCTGATGAAGTCCAGGCTCGCCGGATGTGGTTTTGGCTCGACCCGCCTCCGCTTGTTTGTTGCCTTGCCGTCCATCTCAACCGGCGGTGACGCCGGTGTACACGTGTGCTGGTGTGTGTTGTGTGCTGGGTGTGCGCGAGTGCGTACTTCTGTGCATGCCGCCGCGAAGTGGTGAATTGTGCGCGAGTGCGTCCTTCACGCGCAAGAAGTTTGTCCTCAATGTGCCCTCAATTTACTAGCGTGCGGGGTGCTACCCCGAGTGGTTTCAACTTTGTTTACTTCACCGCGTGTCAGATGGGCCTCTAGTTTACTTATTATCACCCACTGCCACATGGGCCAGCACACCAAGATACAGAACATGAGCTGACAACGCAGCATGTGGATTGGTTGACCGGTCAACTAAACAATATACGGAGCTATACGCTGACACAGTGAGCGTATAATCCGTCGGTATAGAGAGTTCGAGTGAGAGGGGAGGCCCGTGAGAGATAGCAGAGAGAGAGAGAAAGAGCTACTCCCTCCGTTCGATAATGTAGTTACAACATTTTTTTAAGTCAAACTTTTGAAACTTTGACCAAGTTTATAAACAAATTACTTATATCTACAATACCAAAGATAAATGATAGTATGAAGTAAGTACATGTTGTGATGAATCTAATGATCGTTCCAGATGTAAATGTTTTTCTCCACATATACCTGGTCAAACTTTTCTGAGGTTTGACTTTTCAAAACATCCATATGCTTATGGACGTGACAGAGTCCCTAATGAGAGAGAGAGAGAGAGAGAGAGAGAAGTGTGTGTGTGAAAGAGACATGGACAACACACGATAAAAGTAGAGAAAAAGCGTGTGTGTCTTATGCAAACATATCACACATGCATCTTCGACAACGGAGGCAAGGTGAGGAGATAGTGTGTGGTTTTTTGGAACCGAGAGAGGAAGACCCCTAGCACGTGGCCAAGAGGGGTCTGACAAACAAGGGAGAGAGGTCGAGAGAGACGTACGGAGAAAATGCAGACATGGGGAGGAGAGAGTGTATGTTTGTCATAGAGAGATCGCCTGGAGATCGTGATGGGA
Organism: Aegilops speltoides; assembly: GCA_021437245.1. Lineage (NCBI taxonomy): Eukaryota > Viridiplantae > Streptophyta > Magnoliopsida > Poales > Poaceae > Aegilops > Aegilops speltoides. The sequence continues at coordinate 149,173,128 of CM038143.1, forward strand.
CTACATGGGTGGGAGATCGAGTGACAAGGTGTGTGCGTGATAGAAGACGCCCCAAGAGATATCGAGATAGACGTATGGATGGAAGGAGACAATACGTGTGTTCCTGATGGCTAGTAAGAGATAATCATACTTAGGAATGGGGGGGGGAGTGCTTGTGCCTATGGCCCTGTTTGGATACTCTAACTCAGTTAGAGGTTAGATTTAGATTCATACCCTGAACTAACCCTGAACTAACTCTAAGTAAAGAGGTGTTTAGATGGCAGGGTTAGATGGAGCGCGGACACGGGCGGTGCGAGAGGGAGGGAGAGAGAGGACGAGAAGCTTCGAGGAAGTGGGGAGGGATCTTCTGCGGGGAGAGCGAGAGAAAAAAGTGTTTATTAGTGGTCCCGAGAAGAACTAACCCAAATAAGCACCTCTTGGATGGGTTAGTTTTTTTGGATGGGTTAGATGCATCTAACCTAAATTAACCCTCCTGTTTGGATCTTTTTGGGTTAGTTGACTCCAAACTAACCCAAACTAACTCTAACCCATGGATCCAAACAGAGCCTATGATGGAGTGAGGGATTATGGTACTTAGGGGGTGCGTGTCACATGGAGAGAGAACAAGGGAGGAGAGTGTTGGATGGGTCTGTATGTATAGCGCGAGTGAGACATGTATATGTGTGAACCAGGGAGATATAAGGCTAGTTTGGCTTGCGTCGTGAGCATCTTTTGCGTGGCCTGTTGTTGTGGCTGGATTTCATGCACGCTTGTTTGGTTGCTACCCTGTGAAAAAGAAAGCCCGCCTGGGCTGGGTTCCCTTGCACTTTAATTAGCCTGGCTGAACTCCAGACACTACAAGTAGCCTGGCCCAAGCGTCCGATTTTGAATGCCTGGTCGTGCCTGGTCGTGCGGCCACGAGGCTAACAACAACATGGATGGATATTAGCATTAAATAATTGATGAATGGATTGATTGATGGGACGTTGATGCTTTGCCTGGCCTAGGCATGAACCAAACGCTTCAGCACCACACAAGACTGGCTAGGCAGAAATATTTTACATCTCATGTCCACACCAGGCAGTACCGGCCATCAAGGCATGAGGGCCAGGTCACAAACCAAACTGACCAATAAAGTTTGAGAGAGATTGAGGAGGCCCGATAAGGCTGAGTGGTGCGTCAGATAGCTGAGAGGGGGAAAGAGATATTCCATCCGCTTGATAATGCAGTGCATGTTAATTTTTTAGAAGTCAAACTTTGGAAACTTTGATCAGGTTTATGCAAATGTTATTTATATCTACAATACCAAAGATACATCATACAAAACTACATCTCATGGTGAATCTAATTGTATATGTTTGCCGTACTAGATGTAATTCTTTTTCTCCACGTACATGGTCAAACTTTGTGATGTTTGACTTTTCAATAAATCTATATGCTATGGACGGAGGAGAGTGCCTCAGTCAAGACAGATCAAGTGCGTGTGAAGGAGAATGAGTAAATGTGCAAAAAGAGTATGTGTGTGAAAGAGAATGTGACAACAAACGATAAATTGAGAGAGAGTGTGTTTTTTCATTTCTTATGCAAACATATCACGCATGCATCTCCGAGATGTAAAAGCGAGGCGAGGAGATACACGAAGATAGCTAGTGTGTGATTGTTTGCAACGAAGAGAGACACCCATGTAGCACATGTCCAATAGAGGTCTGGCCAACAAGGAAAAAAGGTCGAGAGGGACACATGGATGGCATTGACGCAAGGGGAGGGAGAGAGGGTGTGTTTGTGATAGAGAGATCCCCTCGAGATCGTGAGGGGACTATATGGGTGGGAGATCGAGGGAGTGCGTGCACGATAGAAAGATGCCCCAAGAGAAATCGAGATATACCATGCACATGTTTGTGATGGAGACTAAGATTAGCTAGTCATATACATAGAGGGGGGACTGCGTGTGCCTACAATTGAGTGAGAGACCATCATGCTTGGCTAGCTGGGCATGAGATTGTGTGTGTGTGTGTGTGCGTGTGAGATGGAGAGAGAACGAGGGAGAGAGATAGAGTTTTAGATGGGCCTATCAAGTGCGAGTGAGATATGCATGTGTATGTGTAACCCAGGTGGATGGAGAGTTTGAGAGAGGGGGGGAAGAGCTTCGAGACGACATAGTGGTGCGTGAGAGAGTTACGGGCAAAGAGCCAAGGAATTTGTGTGCGTACGATGAGTGCACCCAAGATATCTAGCTTGGACTAGCTAGAGTATCATACATAGTGTGCGAGAGAGACCTATAGATGGTGTATATATGAATGCGAACTAGAAAGACCCCCCCACACACACACAGAGAGAGAGAGAGAGAGAGAGAGAGAGAGAGAGAGAGAGAGAGAGATGGAGAGAAAGGGAGAGGGACCAACAAGGTTTTTGTGTCAGATGCAGAGAGAGAGAGAGAGAGAGAGAGAGAGAGAGAGAGAGAGAGAGAGAGAGAGAGAGAGAGAGAGAGAGAGAGAGAGAGAGAGAGAGAGAGAGAGAGAGAGAGAGAGAGAGAGAGAGAGAGAGAGAGAGAGAGAGAGAGAGAGAGAGAGAGAGGGGGGAGGGAGAGGGGGGGGCGAGAGGGAGGGAGGGTGAGAGGGAGGGAGAGAGAGAGAGAGAGAGAGAGAGAGAGAGAGAGAGAGAGAGAGAGAGAGAGAGAGAGAGAGAGAGAGAGAGAGAGAGAGAGAGAGAGAGAGAGAGAGAGAGAGAGAGAGAGAGAGAGAGAGAGAGAGAGAGAGAGAGAGAGAGAGAGAGAGAGAGAGAGAGAGAGAGAGAGAGAGAGAGAGAGAGAGAGAGAGAGAGAGAGAGAGAGAGAGAGAGAGAGAGAGAGAGAGAGAGAGAGAGAGAGAGAGAGAGAGAGAGAGAGAGAGAGAGAGAGAGAGAGAGAGAGAGAGAGGAGGAGGGAGAGGGGAGGGAGAGAGAGGGGAGGGAGAGAGAGAGGGAGAGGTGAGAGAGAGAGAGAGAGAGAGAGAGAGAGAGAGAGAGAGAGAGAGAGAGAGAGAGAGAGAGAGAGAGAGAGAGAGAGAGAGAGAGAGAAAGAGAGAACAGGAGTCCGGGAAAGGGGGAGGTCGCGTTTTATGCATCAAAGACTGATATAAACCATGTTTCGATATAAACTTGCATTCAAATATTTAAATTGGAGAACATGTTGTCTGCAATCCACACATGAACGGATATATGCGTATATCAAACGAGTTCATTAATTTGACTTTCAATATGTTCATGGAGTACTATTACTGTACAACATGCTACTTGATTGAGGTGTTCAATTTTGGATTTAGTTCACTATTTTGACCTACTGAACGAGCTAGTTCATTGAATCGAGATATTTCATTTTGGGTTTGATTCGCGTTTTTGAGTGGGTCAACCATTTGTCATATAGTAAATCGCTAGCAACGAGCATGTAAAAACACATTACTCACGAGCATCATCTCTCCATCTAAAAAAGAAGTGGCAAGCTAATATCTCAAAATTTGATTCGAATCGACTTGGTAAGGTAGACATGGATGCTCGTTCTCCCAAAATTTGAACGAACCGTTGAACATCCTCTCTGCTCGGTGGAATTCGCCCGAGCAAATAAATGGGAGACGCGAAATTACCGTCCTATGTGGGACACGCATCAATTGGCCCGTTGTACATCGAGGGTAGGTTCAGAATTCATCCAAGCGCCTTCTCCTCGGCCGAAATGACATGTGCCGAATAATTCATAAACCATGGTCGGCAAAACACGCTCTCCTCGCCCGAAATAGCTCGCGCCCACTATTTCAAAACACGCTCTCCTCGCCTGAAATTGCTCACACCCACTATAGTTCAAAACATGCCCTCCTCGCCCGAAATCGCTCCCGCCCACTATTTGGGGAGAAGCAAAGTTACTCTACTATTCCCGACCCCCAGTACACAGACCCAAGCCGAGAAGCCTATAGGCAAGGTAGAACTGTAACTCCCCCTCACATTTCAGACAAATGCGTCCGTAAGACATGGTTCCACTCCCCTCCCAATTCCCCCCCGCCCGCCCCCATTCATACCTCGTGGGCGCCAAATCACCTTCTCCCGGGGAGCTCCCTTCTCCCGAGCCGCGAAACCTCAGCCCCACCTCCATGGCGCCCCCACCGCACCAATTTCACAGCCGCCCTCCTCCCTAATGCCGGAGACGATGTCCAATTGCCGTCGTGCACTGGGCCATGTGCCTCTTACTCCGTGCTGCTGGTGCTGCCTCGACGACGGCCGCATGAACCGTACCGGAGCCGACTCACCCCCGCCGTTGTTCACGGCGCTGGAGCGGCTCCAACTTCGGATCCGTCCAGAGTCCTAGCGTTGCTTCTGCGTAGCCGTCGACCGTCGCGACATCGCTCTTTCCCTGCCGCCGGTCGCCACCGCAACCGCGCCGGCCTCACCGACTCGGTAGCTGGACCTGCCTACTTCACCATGCCGCCAGATAGGTCGCACCCTCATCTCAAATCACTTTATTTAGGCATCAGTTGTCTGAATTTTTATTCTAGGCCAATCGTTTCCCAATGGGAAGCAGCACCCCTCAAGGCGGCAGAGCTCCTAGGCTGCCGGTTGGCTGGTGTCTAACATAAGGGTGCGGGGCCGCATGTTCGCCGCGGAAGCAACGCTTAGATGGCTATCTTTTAGAGTTGCATGGGTTGAAGGTACTGCCGCCACCGGATCTGGATGACGGGGAGTCTTTGTGGATTGGCCCACGGGCGGCGCAACCACGGCAGTGCGGTGGGGCGGGGAGCGGGGTTTTGGCCGGGGCCACGGACGGCGGAGGCAGGCTGCTCTGCCGTTGGTTGCTGGCTCTTCGGGGAAGATTCCGAACAGTGTCAGCCGAGAGGCACAAAACGGCCATCAAGCCATCCGGCGTAGATCGGACAGTATCAAAATATCAAATCGTGTGACCCCAATTTATTCTTCAGTCAACAGACGTGTGACCACTATCGTACCTTGCTGTTGATCTCTTAGTGTATTTCTTCAGATCAAAGAGATATGTCGTTTTAACATTATGCATTATCTCGCATCTTCGCACACACCGCCTTCCGACTCACCGCAGCTGCTCCAACAAGGAAGCATACACCGAAGGGAGCTACAGTCCCCACTCAACAGTTCCTCGATCGAATGCGCGTGTTCGACATGGACAGCCACAACAACTGCCGGGCCATCGACAAGTCAGCACATGATGCTCACTCCTATGGATGGCGGCCAGATAGGTTGTACCCTCATCTTACTTGTGTGCAACATTTATGGCTTTGTTATTCATCTAAGGATGGAAAATAGATCATCACATTTCACTGTATATTCATGCTGATCTCTTACGGGTCTTGTTCAGGATTTCACGCTATTCCATAGTTCAGCTAAGATACTTGTTCTTTAGGTAATGTTGTTCCATAGTTATCATCCATCATCCAATGCTATCCCAGAGGCTGGTGATTATAGTATTACACCACTTCTAGTATTACCTATGTTGTTCTTTAATACTTTTGTGTTCCATCTAGTTAATCTCGAGTACAAACGATACATATTCTGTAGCTTTCATCTGTGTTCTCCCTTTAGTTTATGAGACCTGTTGCTGCTAGTTAACCCCAGTCCTACTATTTATGTCGTCTCCTACCGGCACTCTTTTACATAAATCTAACTACTAGTTATCTTCCATGCATGTCAGATATAATTGCACACACTGATATATCCACAACAACCTCACAGAGCAATGTAAAGGCCAATAAACTTGATGTCAATGATACCCAATATGATGGAACATGTAAAGGCAGTTCTTCATAAGACTTGCAGAAAGATGATGAATCCTCTTCACCCTACAAGGTCCTTGCTCTAACTTGGCCTGTGATATGGGTACAACATGCATATAATGTCCTGGAGTGTATCTACTCTGTTGCAATGCCATGTGCTTAGCATGCTGATCATGCATGTAAATATGTCATGCCTTCCTGTTTTTCAGTACCTATTCCATTCATGATAACATGTTTTCAAATTCAAGTACTGTCATTCTACTCTATCGCAATGCCATCTGCTTAATTTGAACATCATGCTTCTGAATATCTTATGCATTGTTATTCATCAGTATGTACTTCATTTGTCTGCCATACCATGTTTTTTACATTGAAGTGCTGTTCTAGTGCTCTATTGCAATGCCATCTTATTTTCCCAATCATACACATGTATGTTGCCTTAGTTATTTCTGTACGTATTCCGCTAGCATATAGTTTTACATTCAACTAGTGTTTTTTTGTTGTGTTGTCTCGTCAGATCCCTAGCTCTTACACCATACTCCCTCCGTCCGGATTACATGTTGCCGAAATGGATAAAAAAGGATGTATCTAGAACTGAAATATGCCTAGACCCATCCATTTTTTCCGGATGGAGGGAATACATGTCAATATGTCATGCCTTTCTATTCTTCAGTACCTATTCCATCTCTCTGTTGTCGCATGTTTTATAATTAAAGCACCATTCTTCTATACAAGGCATGCAAGGGGAAGACGACTATGTTAGAATCTGAAGGGTTACAAACAAGGCCTTTGCAAAAGATCCAAACGCCAGGAGATAATAAACCAACTCCAGTTTTTATAGATGCTGCTCTAGCACAGAGAAACCCAACTCCTACTGATAATAAGCAGATTCTAGTGGCCAAAGAACTAGTCCGCTCTAGTCCAGCAAAAATATGTCAACTCAATTCTAAGAAGCGTGTGCGTATCCTTGCATCCTGAAATTTTATAGCATGCTGATCATATTTTCTACATGTTTCTTACCCATCTCTCTTTTAGAAAATAAGCTTAACAGATAGAAGAGTTTCTGCAATGGTATCATTTATGAGGAAAGATTCTTGCAGGAATTCTCTGTGCTCCAATGTAGATGTAAGTTCCTGTTGTATATCATTATATTTTTACATCAGCATGTATTTTGTTAATCGGCGTGAATCCAACCTTTATCCGATCTAAATTTAGTTGTAGCAAAATGTATAATTAAAGGCCATAATGTTGATTTTTGTAAGGAAAACTGCATGGTAGTTTTGCATCCTGAGCTGCATGAGTGTACTATCACATATCAGTGGGTCTGAATACTTTGGTTCTGCAGTGGATTTTTCAGTGTTTTTTTACTGTGTTGTCCTGTCGTATCCCTAGCTCTTACATCATACTCCCTCCGTCCAGATTAAATGTCGCAGAAATGGATAAAACTAGATGTATCTAGAACTGAAATACGCCTAGACCCGTCCATTTATTTCCGGATGGAGGGAATACATGTCAATATGTCATGCCTTTCTATTCTTTAGTACCTATTCCATCTCTGCTGTAGCATGTTTTATAACTGAATCACCATTCTTCTATATAAGGCATGCAAGGGGAAGACGGCTATGTTAGAATCTGAAGGGTTACAAACCAGGTCTTCGCAAAAGATCCAAACACCAGGAGATAATAAACCAACTCCATTTTTCATAGATCTTGCTCCAACACAGAGAAACCCAACTCCCAATCGATAATAAGCGATTCCAAAGTACAAAGAACTAGTCCGCTCCAATCCATCAAAAGAATGTCAACTCCATTCTAAGAAGCGTGTGTATCCTCGATCATGAAATTTTATAGCATTCTGATCATATTTTCTACATGTTTCTTACCCATCTCTCTTTTAGAAAATAAGGTTAAACGATAGAAGACTTCCTCCATTGGGATCGTATTCGAGGACAATATCTTGCAGGAATTCTCTGTGCTCCAATGCTGATATAAGTACCTGTTGTATATCACTATATTTTTACATCAGCATGTATTTTGTTAATCAGCGTGAATCTAACCTTTATCTGATCTAAAATTAGTTGTAGCAAAATGTTAAAGGCGCCAATGTTGATTTTTGTAAGGAAAACTGCCTGGTAGTTTTGCATACTGAGTTGCATGAATGTACTATCTCATATCACGCATTATTCTTGAATTGTAGTGCTTCTCCGTTGCCCATTCATTCATTGTGTCAATGTTGCTTTCGTACTACCTTACTCGGCTGATGATAGCTGTGCCATATTGTGTTAATTTGGTGTAGGCTAGTTGCCCAAACGTTCGTTGTGTCAATGTTGCTTTCCTATTATCTAACTTGGCCAATGATAACAATGCTAGTGTGTTAATTTTGTGCAAAGTCAAGATAAGAAGGCAAACTCGAAAACAGCAAGGCAACCCCATTGTTTCTTTCCAAAGAAATCTAGGCCGTAATATGGCAATAACTCATGATTAACTGCTTGGTTCCCGCCCTAATTTATGTAATGATGCATTGGTCGAGACACTCTCCACTATCAATAATACAAGCTCGCCAAAATCGCCATCCGAACTGTTCAAGATCCTCATCTCGAATGCAACGGAATAAATGTATGTTTGTGAACCAATTAATGGGTGAAGCAATGATGGAAATGGTGGATGAATCAGAGGTGCAGAGTCGTATGACACAACAACCGATCAATGTTTTCAAAGACAAGTAGCAAAGCAGAAAGAACTTGCCCACATGCTTATGGGCGCCATCTGTGCCGAGGTTGCAAATTGTGACGTTGTACATGGTTAGGTTCTGCTTATTTATTTGCACCGCATCAATCTTTGATTGCCCAAAGGATGTAATTTCTGTAATATATGCCGGATGTGCAACGTTATTCCTCGTATGCCATACCTTTGCTTGATCGGTTTTGGTCCACGTGCATAATTGTCGTCGTAATGGGCTCAAATTATCTAATTTGGCCTAAAGACATGTACGAACTTTAGTGGGCCCATTAAGTTAATGGGCCGTTACTAGGCCGAAAGTTAATGGTCGGCCCTCTTACCTCCCGGGTCGTTAACAGGCCGGCATCGAAGCGGGCAACAGGTGGCCCCAATTTATTTCACGGGCCGTTAATAGGCCGTTACTAAGTTTGGGCTACATATGGCCCAGCTATACTGTAGGCCTTTTGGAGGCCGAAATAGACAGCGGGCTTGTACTGGACCATGAAGACCATGGGCCGCTAAGAGGCCGACAGTCAGGTCTTATTGTAAATGGCCCAACTGTCTTGTGGGCCTTTAGCAGGCCGAAAGAGAAACCGGGCTGGTATTGGACCATGAAGGGAACGGGCCGTTAAAAGGCCAAAACTAAGGTCCGACTACAAATGGCCGAACTCATTTATGGTCTGTTAACATGCCGAAAGGCACAAAGGGCCGGGAATTGATCCAACACTTAAATGGGTTGCTAAAAGGCCAAAACTCAGGTCCGACTACAAATGTCCCAACTGATTTATGGGCCGTCAACAGGCTGAAAGTGATACCGGGCCAGAAATTGGCCCAAGACTTAAATGGGCCGCTAAAAGGACGAAACTCAGGTCTGAGAACAAATGGCCCATCAGATTTATGGGCCGTCGATAGGCTGAAAAACACACCGGGCCGGAAATTAGCCCAACATTTAAATGGGTCGCTAAAAGGCCGAAAGATGTACACCATCCATTAAATGGGCCGTTAACAGGCCAAAATCTCATCGGGCCGATATTGAGCCCAAATATATAGCGGGCTATTAACGGGCTCGAACTGACGATGGGCTGCAATGGTGTCAAATCTTTAACGGGCCATTGACGGGCTGAATTGGCACATCTCGTATGGGTCGTGGGCTTAAATGGACCTGACACAAGTAGGCCTTATATGGGTTGGCCTGCTAATTTTTACAGGGCCGGACTTTTCACAGGAATGGGCCTCTGTTGGGCCGTGCCACGTGTCGACGTATCATAGGCGCCTTCCGTCCAATGAGTGGATGACATCTGTCCCAACGATGTGCCGACACATGTTTCCTCCAGCCAATGATGATTTACACATGGAAAATACCCATTGGTCGGGGCTGTTAACGGGTTATCAGATCCAAAACCCGACCCGATAGCTTAACGGCGTTCCGTTACGGTGGATGCGACGTGTTGGTCACCCTTGACGAAAGCACTTCTATGACGCGCGATTTATCGTCATGGAAGTGGACACTTCCGTGATGATAATTTTGGTAATGTCATGGAACACTTCTACGACAGCACAAGTATGACTATCTTGATTCTGTCATAAATTTGTCATGGATGTACATGCATGACAAAAAACGCGACCTACTGTGACAAACACGTATCATCACGGAAGTGTATTTTTTTGTAGTGCGACAACTTAAACCTCATGAGTTAAATTATGCTACACATGATTTGGAGCTAGCAGCCGTAGTACATGCATTGAGACATGGAGACATTTTCTCATCGGAAACCATTGTGAGGTGTACACGGATCACAAGAGTTTGAAGTATAACTTCACGCAGAAGGAGTTCAATCTCAGGCAGAAGAGATGGTTGGAGCTCATCAAAGATTATGATATGAAGTTGCATTATCATCCCGGAAAGGCTAATGTAGTAGCCGATGCGTTGAGTCGCAAGAGTCATGTCAACACTCTTATGACAAGAGGATTACCCAAGGAGTTAGCAGAGGATCTTCGCGAGCTATGTTTGGAAATAGTTCCGAGAGGCTATGTAGCAGCATTGGAAATTCAGTCTACCTTGATGGATAAGATCAAAGAAGCTCATAAGACTGATAAGGAGATTGCCGAGATAAAGGAAAGGATGAGCAAAGGAAAGGCTAAAGGATTTCGTGAGGATGAGCAAGATACCTTATGGTTTGAAGATCGCGTATATATGCCTAATGACCCAGAGATCAGGAAGTTGATTCTGCAAGAGGCCCATGATTCGCCGTATTTGATTCACCCAGGAAATACCAAGATGTATCTGGATTTGAGGGACAATTTCTGGTGGACCAAAATGAAGAAGGATATTGCTGAGTATGTAGCAGTATGTGATGTATGTCAGAGAGTAAAGGCAGAGCATTAGAAGCCAGCAGGTTTGCTACAGCCATTGCCAATACATGAATGGAAATGGGATAAGCTGGCATGGATTTTATCACGGGATTGCCCAGGACTCGTTCTGGCTATGACTCAATATGGGTTGTAGTCGATCGGTTGACGAAGGTAGCTCATTTCATCCCAGTGAAGACCACTTACACCAGTGCTAAGTTGGCAAAGATATATATGGCCAGGATCGTATGTCTGCATGGAGTTCCCAGGACCATTGTATCAGATAGAGGAACCCAGTTTACCTCAAAGTTCTAGAATCAGTTGCATGAAACTTTGGGTACCAGGCTAGAGTTTAGTACAACCTTTCATCCACAGACAGATGGACAGACCGAGAGAGTCAATCAGATTCTGGAGGACATGTTGAGAGCTTGTGCGCTAGATTATGGATCTAGTTGGGACGACAATCTGCCGTATGCAGAGTTCTCTTACAATAACAGTTGTCAAGCCAGTTTGAAGATGGACCCTTTTGAATCTTTGTACAGAAGGAGGTGCAGGACCCCGTTTTTATGGGATGAAGTTGGAGACCGTCAGCTGTTTGGACCAGATTATATTAAAGAGTGTGAAGAGAATGTTAAGTTGATTCGCGATAGACTCAAGGTAGCCCAGTCCAGGCAGAAGAATTATGCGGATTCTAAACACAAGGAGACAGTTTACGAAGTTGGAGACAGAGTGTATCTTCGTGTGTCCCCACTTCGAGGAGTTAAGCATATTGGAGTTAAGGGAAAGTTAGCACCACGCTTTGTGGGACCATACAAAGTTATGGAACGTATGGGAGAAGTTGCTTACAAGATGGAATTGTCTGAGGGATTGTCAGGAGTTCACGATGTGTTCCACGTTTCCCAGTTGAAGAAGTGCCATGCAGAGATGGCCGATATTCCTCTGAGGGATACAATGCCACTTGAAGCGATTCAGCTGGATAGTGATTTGACATACAAGGAGAAACCAGTGAAGATTCTTGAGTTTGCCAGCCGAGTCACACACAACAAGGTTATCAAGTTCTGCAAAGTTCAATGGAGCCACCATACCGAGGATGAAGCCACCTGGGAACGAGAGGAAGACCTACGAAAGGACCACCCGCACCTATTTTCTAGCCAACCCGAATCTCGAGGGCGAGATTCATCTTAAGGCGGGTAGGTTTGTAACATCCCAAATTTCCAATTTGGAATGTTATACATTAGATCATCATTGCATATCATATTTTATTGCATTTTGATTGATCCTAGAAATTCTATGCAACTCAAGGACCCACGGAGAGAGTTGGGGATTTCGTTATTTTCATATTTGAGTTTTCTCAAATTTTGAAAAGAGGATCATTTGGTTTTAATTATTTTTCTCTTCAAATATTTCTTATATGAAAATAAAAGAGACGGGATAAAATGACTTCTCCAAAATAAAGAAATATTGGAGGAAAAATATTAAAATCAAATAAGAATTTTCTTCGGAGTTTTATTTCTATTTTATTTGAATTAGGAAAAAAGTGTGTTTTTCAAAATTGCATTAGAGGACCAAACAAATGTTCACTTTGTCCGCAATATTATTAGAGGACCGTGAGAATTTATTTCAGGATTTTTGGAGTCCGTTTAGTATTTCTTTTATTAGTTTTTCTGCGCCAGGATTATTTTAAAAAAATGAACCGCCTTACCGGCCGTGTCCGACTAGGACACTGTAACCGGTCGGCCCTTTAAAGGCCGAGGCCTTGCCCCGCCAGCCCAACCGCCCCGCCCCCGCAAACCCTAGCACCGCCGCCGCCCTAGCGCTGCTGCCGGCGCCTCTCGTCGCTACCGACGCCGTTTCGCCACCGCCGCCAAGTCGCCGCCGCTTCGTCCTCGCCGCCACGACCACGGCCACCGGAGGAGGAGCCGCCAATCCCGCCCGTCGCCGCCGACATTGCCGGAGGTATAGCCGGCGCCGGCGCCGGTTTATCCGAGAAAACCGTTCGGTTTTCTTTGAAAACCCTAGATTCATTTTTTTAGAATCGGTTCGTTTTTCGGTTTAACTAAATAGCGGACGTTCGTCCGTATATTCGTTTTAACGAACGATGTTCATCCATTAGCCGCAGACTGTGAATTTTCGTTCGTTAGCCTGTTCGTCAGTTTTTCTTTTTCCAAGGTTTTTCCGCGATTATTTTCGATCGTGATTTCTGCCCTAGTCTTCGTTTTTGTTTATCTTCTCGCTTGTTTATCGGAATCAGGTGATTCAAGCGCCTAGATCTTGGTCTCGAAGCCCTCTTTCTATTTAATCAACTTGAACAAGATTTTGGTACTGTAAAATTTGACTTTAGTCCGGATTAGTAATCAGATCTTGTTTCTTTCGTGGTTTGAGTTTCGTTGCTCAGTTTGATTTGATTCTTTTTGCAAACCGGAGTTCTTCAGTTGAACTTTCTGGTTAGATCTTTTATTTGAGTTTTACCCGTGCTTCTAGTTGATTGCTTATGTATGTTATTTTTTGTTTGCGATAGAGTACCCACAGTGCAAAGCGTGCTACTACGAGTCTCTAGGTTTTGCGGATCATCAGCAAGGCAAGTAACACTTTGATCATACCCTTTATTACCCAGTTTTATTCATTAGTTACAACCTTCGAACATTGCATGGTTAGGATCTGATTAACATGTGTGTTTTGGGAAGTAGATGATGAGGTAGAACCTATTGCCCTGTTTATTATCAAACCTTGGGAGTTACTTCTACGTTATGCTTATATTGCTATGCTATGCTCATAGACGTGGTTTGGGTAAGTGTATCCATGATAGATGTGAGTATTGTTATTTAATGGTTAACTTAAAGTGGCTACTTAAATACACATCTGGGTCGATTGGTTGAGGCACCCTGGAGTACCCAGTGGTTGTCAGGGCACCTGGAGAATCCAGTGTTGTCCTAGGATATCCCGGAGTACCCGTGTGATTATCCTATGGAATGCCACCCAGGCTCAAAGGGATCATAAGATTATTCATGGTAGAAACTTCCGTGTGCAGCCACAAGCCAATATGGGCTCTGGCATAGCTGAGTAAGTTGCGTGAAGCTCTTGAAGAGGTAGACTAGCAGATGTAGTGGGTTGTAGGTGGTACTGTCTACCCAGAGTAGAGAGTTAATGCTTCAGAAAGACCGTATCTCGAATCTCCGATCATGGATGTGTTCAAGTCTTGTGGGGAAAAGTGTGCAAACGTATAAACTAATCATGGTTAGCCGTGTCCCCGGTTATGGACATTTTGAGTATCTGGATCTTGGATTATCATGTTGATCTCATCACTCTAAATGTAACTTGTTGGGTTTAATGATGATGCTTAATTGGGATTGAGTTGGAGGAACCTTCTCAATGTTTAACAACCACCATGATAGTTAAATAAAATTTATTCCTTTGTTGTAGGAAAAAATTGGCTTTATCCAAAAATGTAACCATAGAGCTTTCCTCCAGCCATATATGCATGTAGTGATAGCAATCATTCTATTCATTACTCTATGTGTTACATTGCCATCATATTCCATGTGCTGACCCGTTTCGGGCTGCAACATTTCATCTTGCAGACTTTTCAGACAACGAGTAAGGTGCTATAGGTCATTATCATGCACCCAGTTATGTCATTGGAGTTGATGGACTCACTTTATCTTCCAAGCCTTCCGCTGTTATCGTTTTTAGATGGCCTTAAGCCATATTATTGTAATAAGTTCTCTTTTGAGACATTAGATGTAATAAGTGTGTGACTGAAACTCTGTTATAAATCCTCAAGTACTATGCGTGTCAGCATTACCGATCCAGGGATTACATTGATGCACAGAGACTAGACTATTTGAGGTTTGGTCGCTACAATATGTGAAATGTGTCAGGGTAATATATTGAGCTTCCAACAGCTGAAGCATATGGTACCATGTCCGTTTTCAATCTTTTCTCATCAACTTTTGGAGCACCATAGTTTCCAGTTTCATTACCCTTGACTATAAGAATAGGCGTATGTTTTCTCGCATGCATACTTTAGAGACCTTTCTTAGCATGTCCATGCAACATTCCCAATACCCCTTTTATTATTATCTTGGTGAATCTCGATAATTATAATGAGAGACACTCTACAGAGAACATTCTCTTGAACTTTGAGAACAAGAACTTCTTTTCTTCTCCTGCCGTAGATTGACATGACCACTAGTAAGTAGGACGTCATCCACATGCACATGATTAGGAAATGAATTTCCCATTCTATAACTTTGCATGAATACAATTGTCCTCTCATTTTCTTTAACCCAAAATAACATCTGATTCGACTAAATTTAAATGCCGCCGTCTAGAGACTTGCTCTAGTCCATAAAAGACTTCTTGAAGCAGTATCCCTTGCGTTCTTTACTTTCATCTGATGTAACTCAGATCATGATGTCGATCATGATGTGCCACTAACACTTATTGTAATCTATTCATTCTCTTTGCACAAAATCTTTCGATTTAAGTCGTGCTTTACACCTTTACATATTTCCTTTGGAGTCACACTGACCTTGTAGACCCTTTACAGCCTATTGTTTTGGCTCCATTGGAAATTACTTATGAGTCCCAAACATCACCTGGATTCACCAATTTTATTTCATATCACATAGTCTCTTATCATTTAGACAAAGAGACACTTCTCAAAGCTCGACTGAGTGCTTTAAATGAGGTGGAATCAACCTTCATTAACATACACTTTATAGTAATCAGAAGTATATGATTTTCTCATTCCTTGAGACCATCTGTGTCTCAGGTACTGGAACTTCTTTCATATGGGGCTGTTGTTGCTCTGTCATTGACAAGAGGCAAATTAATTGTATAGTCTTTCATTTCCAAGAGGCAATAGGTTTTACAGGGACCTTTATCACAAGATCCATGTTTACTCATTCCTCCTTTATATAGCTAACAACAGGTATTGTATAGGTCATACGACATGCTCCCCCAGATACAATCTATTCGAGTCTTAGGTATCTTCATACCATGCTCCCCCGGGTTACTCCATCTTCACTAAGAATGGCGTATCTTTAAACTTTATTATTTGGGTTTATTCTGTTAAAGTTTTGTTCTTTATGGCACTTTAAGCACCGTCTTAGTATTCCTTAGTATGCTTTCGAAACGGATTACATGTATTTCTTTTATTTAGGGGTATTATTATGACCGTCGTACTCCCCAGACGATCACATTCTTCATCCATGGATCACTTTAGATGCATAATGTGCATCACATTATCTAAAGTATAGGGGAGTTTCATCATTCTTAGATTATCTCATATTTCTTTCTCCCCCTCGAAATGTGGCAAGAACTTTTCTGTCACAATTTTCAAAAACCATTCATAACTCTTGTGAATCGAGGAAACTTTGATTATCTACTTCATTTAACTGATTACTTCATATGTAATGAAGTTATCTGTTAACTGGTATGGGAGTACTTTTTCCTCATTCCATTTTAGAAACTCAACAGAGTTCTTTATCATTAGTACTTTTGCAAGTCGCACTTGCATATCATTCTTATCTTTAGGTTCGTCTGTAACTTTTATTCTCCTTGGATTTATTGAGTGCTTAATGAACGTTACACATAAGATGTACGGTCGATAGTAGGAAAGCATAATAGCTACTCCATACTTTTCTCCCAGAGTGGGACATATTAAAAGCACATGGGTCATCATATCTTTCTCCTGTCATACAGGATAATTCCTTTGCCAAAATTTCTCCCGCCATACAGGATTTTTTACATAATACTATGTCAACTTTACCTAGTTACGCAGGTATTTTCCCAGACTTTTTCCCGCCATGCGGGTTTTATCATAATCATCTTTTCCCGCTATGCGGGTAAATCCCTATAAGGGACATAAATGCTAGAATTGGCTCTTTTGGCTGCATATTCAATCATCAAATTCAGAAATAAATCCGAATGTTCTTTGACACACATGCTTGATCTGACGTTGGTCAAATTAAACACGCATGTTGTTTGTTTCATCTCAAATCATGTTGGCTGAAAAATCTTCTTCATAGAAAGTACATGAAAGACATTCATCAACCAAGACTCTCAATGATCTTTCTCTTTTCTTTTCTTGGATCAATATCCAAGAGTTCTTTTCTTTTGAAGCCATTCTTTAGAGAGAACATACTCCCTCATGTTATGACCTTTCTTGGTCATCTTTCGGGTCATAAGTACCCAACCATTCTCTTTCACGAATGAAGGCATGGACAACTTTTAGTCTGAGAAAACTTAGGCAATAATCATCAATAATGAGCATAAAAATGACCCTACATTGGTCTAGTTAAAAACAAATATGCACATTAAACTTTTGAAACTTTCTTTTATATTCTAAATCACCGTTCTGGCAGAATTAGAATAAAACATCACCTTTTTACATTAATTCCACATCACCGTTGGGCAGAAATGGAAAAATCGCATATAGCTCATAAATAATGTGATGATAAAATTTCTATTAAGTAACTTTGCTAAGAAAAAGAAACATCATTATCAACTTTATTGCAGCGGAAAACTAGCAATATACATTTCTCAATCTTTATCAAATTCTCTGAAAATTGGTCATTGATACAAAATTTATCAGAGATTTGAACTTTTAACTATAAGACTCATTGAATTATAATATTTTCATCTTTAACGTTGGTCAGAAAATAACGATACCATAATTGAACTTTAATCAAATATATTTCTACTGTCATAGCAGAAGCTATCTGAATCTGATTTCACCCACAAGTGAAAAAACTTCTCTCAAAAACCGTTCTCCCAATTAAATTTTCCTATTGGTTCCAATTTAATTGGAGGATAAAACTTTTACTTTTTTTGTAAAAGAGCACTATTAATTATTTATCCAGCGGAAAAACATGAATAAAAATTCATGAACTTTTAATTCTTACAGAAACTTTTCTTTGACAAAATAAAAATTTCATGAACCTTATTATTTTCTTTATAAAATTCATGAACATTTCCTTTTTTGAAAATTTTTATTCTCAAAAACTTTTTCTGTTTACTTTGCTATTTACCAAAACAAACTTTCTTTGGATTAAATTTGAATAGAAAATACTATCTGAAATTTGCCCAAAACTGGACAAATAACAAAAAAATGAAAACTTTCAAATAGATGGGGCTAAAATCGGCCCACGGCTCGCCAAGCTGCCATGAGCCGCCAGCCACATCCAGGCGGTAGAGCTCATCTCCTCTTTCGGACCGATAGGGCCATCGCCAAGCTAGGGTTTCAATTGTGCCCGTCCAGTCCGATTGGATGATCCAGCGTGCATTCCTCTCCGATCAAACCCTAGCACATTCCTCTCCCCGAACGCGCGCCGCTTTCTCCGCCAAGGCCACGCCAAGAGCGGGAAGGGCTACTCCGCCGCAGGCGATCGCGTGGCCATCACAGCAGCATGAGCCATGCCGACCCTTTATCCTTCCCTTTCCCCCGTTTGTCTCGCACGCGGCTCTCTCCGGCCACTTGGCTGCCGCGTCATGCCAGTCGCCGACGACGGTGTAGACAGCCACCGCGCCGCACCGCGCTAGCTCTTTCCCGTTTCCCTCCTTGCTCCGTTTCTTTCTCCAGTCCGCCATGCCGTGGCTCACCTTGTTCATCTCTGCCCCGTGGTAGTTCAGCTAGGGCGCGGCCGGCCACCGCGCCACGCATGCCCCTTCCCTTTCCCCCACTTTCTCCTCTTTTTTTTTCTTCCTCCACTACCAGTGACAGACAGAGAGAGGGAGACGCCGGTTGAGCCCTCCTCTGCTCCCCTTTACTACGATGGCGGAGCACTCTTTGGAGGATACAGTGGCGACGTGGCCATCCCCCTCGCCGGCTGCGCGTCTGCCTTGCGGTGAGCGCGCTGCCATCGAGCAGTTTGGTTGCGGTGCCCTTTGCCCCTCTCGGGGTGATGTTCTTCTTCCCGAATCATCGGCATGCCGATGCGATTCAGGATCGAGAGGAACGGCGCGGCTGGTGTGGCGGTGCTCTTTGCTTGTGATGATTTCTTTGCCCTGTTTAGGGTTCTTGGGGGTCCTTTTTCTTTCTCTGTTTTTGCTTTGTACCAAAATCAATCTAGATCCTAGCCTGTTTGATATCGTTGATAGATGCCGTGGATCACTAGGCTAGATTAGATCGGTGATTTGCAGTGGTTTAGCTTTACCATAGGTGGATGAACATGCCGAAATGGCCATGGTGGATGGCTACGGCGGTGATGGCAAAGAGTGCATGAGTGGCGGCGGTGGAGCTTCCCATCTCTTCAGTGCCTCCCTCTGGATCGGATATGGTTAGGAGTGGGGAACAGTGGTGGTGATGAACCTCATACCCTGTGCCCCTGGTCCCCACCTCCTCTTTATAGCACTGCATGATAGGGGCCCACCAGCCTTGCTTGGGCTGGATGCCCCCGATCAGGGCGTGGGTCAAGGGCCCAATGAGCCGTTGGGCCCATTGGTGGAGAGACCAATCTAACAATGTTGTCCCAGCAATCTCTAGCAAAAGGGCAATCCCAAAAAAGGTGAAGACCAGTTTCTTCTGCCCCTGTTACAAAGAGCACAACTATAGGAGAGTAGGAAGAAGGACTTTCTCTGAAGCAAATTTCTTGTGTTCACTCTGTCATGTAAGATCATCCATAAGAAGATCTTGTATGTGAGCATGGAGGCATTCTTCCACATGTGTTTAAAGATAGGAGCAGCAGTCTCTTCTTTGAAGTGCCAAGAATACCTCTTAATGGATGAGAAATTTGTGCTACTCCAGGGGTAAGTCCACTTGTCATGAATATTAGAAAGCTAGGTATCTTGCGGTAGTCCTTGTAGCTCCTGAAATTGCTGATAAGCATATGAAAACAGGGGAGTGTGGAAGTGAGAAATAGGGCCTTGAGCTGTGAGAAAATCTTTAAGAATGATTTGCTCATTAATAGAGAAGGAACACATCGTATTAATCTTTAACGTAAGCCTATTGGAAGGCTTATGTTTTGTCTTGAACGCTTGAATTTCACTAGGTATTCGAAACTGCATTTAGTATAGACGACTCATTTGTCGTGGATCAGTTGTGTCCATGCTCTTTTCTTGCAACATCTTTAGTTTCTGCTTTGCGGTTGATCTTCTTTGATCTACCAGGCCTTCCATCTGACAGCATGTATGCCGGTTTTAATGCACCTGACCCATCACTCAGGAGTGCAGTCGGTGACAGTGTCATGTATGCTCCCAATAGAAGTGTATCTGAAATCAGTGCAAGTGCAAAGAAATGCATGAGAGATCAGAAACTTTATACATGAGATGGTACATGACTTCAAACTACTAAGTTGCCATGTTAGCTTTACAGAATGAGGTGAAAATTTAGACCACCATAGCAATAATCTTACCCAGTACAACCAAAGGGAATTTAGAGGCTTATTAGTAGTTAACTTTCTCAAATATAAGACGTTCTAAATTTTTCTGAATCGGATGTATATAGACACATTTTATTGTGTTTGTTCACTCATTTCCATCCGTATGTAGTCAATATTAAAATATCCAAAACATATCATATTTGTGAACGGAGGGAGTACCAAGAAAGGTCTGATCACCAAGAACATACCCTTGATCTGATCATAAAGGCTGCACTATTTGACCTTGCAGGTTAAGAGTAAAGACCAAACATCCCCGTCACAGCTAACATGTTCTTCATAATAGGAATAGCAGTCTAACAAATGTTAATTCTAAGAGATTTACGTGATCAAGAGACGAACCTATAGGGAAAATCCAGGATAGGATTCACCTTCATGAAAGGAGGCCAGCTAGTTGAACTAGGAGAGATAGAGAACTATTCTTTTTTTAGTTGAGGAGAGAACTATTTTTGACCAGACTGTGGAGATCAATTTAGAATGAAGATATGCATTGGTACTGAATATTCCAGAATCAAATTTCGGGTGTCTGAGAGACTTTTGAAAATAGTACTGTTCACACATGATTTTATCCTTTTTTTCCATGAGCTCCTCGAATGTCTGAACACTCCAAAACAATTGCACGAACATCACACATTTGAGCATCTTGCACCACAAAAGAATCGGATTTTTTTTGAATTTTTCTGCCATTCTTTCATTTGACTGTTTACCGGGTGTAGATGAGCGCGGGCACCGAATTGAATTACTGGCTGAATATTCCATAATCAAATTAGATCCCTAGAAAGAAATGTACATATTGCATTTGGATCTCCATTTCTAGTGCCAAGAAAAATTGCTTTCATAGTCTTTTGTTTCGACAGAGCTTCCCGGCCAGACTTGAAATTTGTCTTGATAGTCTCCATCGACAAACCGAAACTGTGGTGCATGAAAGGTAGGTCATGAAACCTAGATTCATACTCAAAGAACAAGAATAAACCAGGGAAGTAAAATCTTTGTGAGTTTATAGCAAAGGTTGCCATACACTCTATGAATTGACACAATCACACAACAACAATTTTAAATAGGTTTAGTCGCCTCGTGGCATCACGACCTACGTCCTATGGTAGGATCCTCGAGAGTGGTGCTTGGCACATGAGACACCTAAAGTGTTGTCATTTTTGGAGTCCCACAACTACTAAAAACTAGTTGAGGCTACCTTGTGGGTGGAGGCTTATATGGCCTAGGGGTCCTTCAAAAATGGCCAAGACTACCCATGAGGAGATGAGGTGCGAGGTATCTTTTTCATTGCCCACATGCCTTTAGTTATGCATAAGGTGGGTTGTAGTCCACTAAGGAGAGAATCCTTACACTATTTGAAGGTTTCCTTGCTTGGGCTTCTTTGCTCATTTGTCACCATCTTTAACTTGTTCTTTTGTTGGTCTTATCCCTTCGACTTGTTGCCATGAAGGTTTGCTTGCACTTTCATTGACCAAAGTGACTTTCTTGGACCCACTCGAGCTTGATTGTACTATTGTTGACCACCGTGACTTGTGTTCACTGGCCTTGACCATTGTTGACCCCCTATGTGGCGTGCCATGTACTATAGGGGTTGGGATCTCGAGTTCGGTCGAAGCCATTACTACAACAACGTCGATGTATTGGAACCTTCTAAAAGTCAGTTTAACAATATATTAACACTTCCTAAATTTCCACTAGTCATTGTAATATCATGCCATCCACGTGCGGCAAATTTGGTGTTATTTTCTAATGAAATTTCTGAATTACCTTGGCACTTTTGGGGGGGGGGATAGGCTAAGATTCAATCACCGGTGCTTCATTAGAGGACCGTTGATGATTGGACCCCACGACTAGTATGATCCTTGATCCAAATTTAAGTATTATATTTTTCATCATCTACCAAAGATCTATAAGCTTAATTATCTACAAATAAAATGCCAAATTGGCCAAACATTCGTTTGCTTGAATTTGATTCCAGAGTCCCGACGAGGATGAGCCAGGACCTCACCGAAGACGGGGACAATGCGGCAACAAGGACATCATGGTGTCGAGGACGAGCCAAGACCTCACCAAAGACGGTGACGACACGGCTCGCTCCAACGTCGTTGATGTAAGAGACCCATTAGGTTGTCGGGTTATGGTGTGGGGGTGCGGGCGCCGGCTGTGGATTGGGCAGGGTTGTGTGGTCAGGCGTCATGCGACAGTTAGACCTAAGTTGGAGAGTGGGTCAAGGCAGAAAAGGATGTTGAAGAACAATAGCACATCGATTCAACTTGAAATGATCGCTTGATGCATAGGCGGTCCCATAGAAATAGACTAATCATAATATATCATCGATAACCTATGATTACAGATGTTTCTCCGTCCCAAAGTCAACATTACTATTCTTTACACACAACTTCTGCAAAAAAAGAACGTAAGCAAATAAGATCAGCCAAAGCCAATATTGTTATCGATGATGGTTAGGCCATACTGTGATAAGTTTGTTGCAACACAAAGCTTGAGAGGAGATTTGTAGCATGTAGAGGTCATGACTCACACCTTTTGGGACATTGTGGACCGCCCATCTGGCTCGTAATTCAGAAAGGTGGAAAGGTCATATGCATGGCTTAGCCTGAGAGGCAGGCATAATAGGATGACACATGCAAAATATAAGAGATGCATCATCAGATTTTTGCCTAGTTGATGGTGAGAGGAAAACAAGAGAAAAGGAAGCAGAGTGTGGACTTACATCCGACTTTAACATAGGCTGCAACATCCTTTACAAGACAAGAATGTGGGTCATATATTAATGGCATATCATATGACTAGATATTGTATGAGTGTGCTATTGGATTGGCTATAGATGATGTGGGAACTCCATACAGCTGATTGTTTTCTTGCGGGTGGGGGGCGGTCCATGAATGCATGATTTTGTCCAATGAAATGCTGCACTGATTCCACCTCCCATGCTATTTTATTTAAGAGGTAAATACATCCGTGGTGTTTAAAAACTTGTCACCGATGTTCACTTTAGTATCTGAACTTAAAAAATACACTGAACTGATTCTAAAACTTGGCACGAGCGCGGGAATACAGTGCTAATCTCATTAGTAGACGTAAAATAGCGTTGAACACGGCACCGTATTTTGGTTAGCCTGCACATGTCGCGCGCCAGCAATGCTGTTGGACCCGCTGAATAAGATGGCATGCATATCATATCTCTCTATGACCCATGGGTCCCATCTACAATACAATGGGAAAAATCTCTATGACCCATGGGTCCCACCTACAATACAATGAGAAAATTGTGCCATTAAAAAATGGTAAGCGCTGGGAGTCGATCATTGAGTATAATGTTTAGTACGAAAGACAAGATAGACTAGGATTTGTTCTGGCTTGTCTTGTACTCCAAGTAGATGGTTGTACTCCTATATATATACCCAAAAGGCTCAAGCAATACAACAACTATTCCACCAATCCCTCTTTCCCTTTTAACATGGTATATATCGCAAGTCGATCCTAAACCCTAACCGCCGCCGCTTCCGCACCTGCGCGCCGCCCCCGGGATGGTCGGCCTCCATTACTGCCGCCGGGGGCCGCGCCGCCCGTACCTAGGGTTCGTCCGCCGGCCGTGTTGGCCGGCTGCCCTAGAGAGTCTTTTTTTCCCGATCCTTTGATCCGGGTTTTCTTTCTCTCGCCGGTCACTTTGATCGGCGTCTACTTTTTGGTTTTCCGGTCTATGTGATCCGGTTTGTGTCGCCCACCGCCGCCGTCGACGACCCCGTTTGCCTCTACTCCAACACCGACGCGATTGGCCGGCTTCTTCACCGACCCGGCAGCCTCCCGCGTCGTCCATGCGTCTGCCCGTCGGTCGCCCCGACTCGGCGGCCTCGCGCGTCGTCCGCTCGTCGACCTCCCGGTCGCCCCGACCCGGCGGCCTCGCGTCATGCGGCGGCCCTTCACCGCCACGTTCGCGCGACGTCCCGCCCGTCGATCTACGCCGGCCGTCACCGCCCTGCTCCGACCGGGACTCCTGCATCACCCCAACCCGACGGCCTCGCGCCATGCAGCGACCAATCATAGTCGCCCTGCCGCCCGCCGCCGGCGGCTTCATCTCGGACTCCGTCGCCACCACGCCTCCACCGAGCGGCGTCCCCGACCTCGCACGCGATCGGCTTGATCACTCGCTCGCCGCCGCGATCCGCCTCATCTACGCCGCGCGACCGACCTGGCTCGTCGGTTGCACGCGCCTCCGAAGGTCCCGTGAAGATCGTCCCCGAGTTCAGCGCACCTCTCCACCTATCGAGCATTGGGCTGCCGCTGCGTCGCCCCGTCGGGCCGCTGCGCCGCCGCCCCATGGTTCTTCTCCCGGTTGCACCGACCCGCGTCACCGCTGCGTCGCCCCTTCGGGCCATAGTGCCGCGGCCCACGGTCCCCCGCCGCCCCGAGGGCGTCCGCTCTAGGCCGTCCCGTGGCTGCATCGACCCTCGCGTCGCCGCTGCGTCGCCTCGTCGGGCCGTAGCGAGCTTGGCATGCGGTCCACGCCGCCATCCCGAGGTCGTCCCGCGGTTGCACCGATTTGCGAACTGTCGTTGTGTCGCCCCTTCGGGCCGCAGCGTCGCGGTCCGCGGTCCCCGCCGCCGCCCCGAGGTCTTCCCGCCGTCGCCCTGACCCGCCTACCGTCGCTGCGTCGCCCCTTCGGGCCATAGCGCCGCGGCCCACGGTCCACTCCGCCGTCACCGCGCGTCGACCTCCCGTGGTATGCGCCGCGCCGTCTCCCTTGGCGCGGGAACGCCACCGTCCGCGCCGGTCTTCGTCGCATTATCAGGGTTCTCGCCTATTTCGAGCACCGCCGCCGTACTCCTAACCTAGCCGCCGCCGCCGCTCTTCTTTGGCCGCCGCCGCCACTACCTTCATAGCCGCCGCCGTCGCCCGTCCACCCCCTTCGTCTTGGTCCAAGCACCAGCCCATCGCCAGCGTCGTCGTCATCTACCCCGACCACTTCGTCTACTCCGAGCACCGTTGGTGACATCGGCCCCGCATCAATGGACGCCGCAATCGTCGTCGAGTTCTTCTCTGCTGGCCCTCCGACTTCTCCGACATGGCGTACAACTCGTGCAGGTCCCTCGTCTACGCATGCCCGATGCTGGCAACACCGATGTGTGCCTTCATCCACGACGTGTCCCCGGGCCTGGCAAGTCTGGTTGGCGCTTCGTCAACTTTGTCTTCGTCCGTCTACTGATGCCCGGTGTTGGCAACACCGGTGTGTGCCTTCGTCCATGATGTGTCCCCGGGCTTGGCAAACCCGCCGCGACGCGTCATCAACAACATTTTATTCCCGGCGCACCCCTACTTCGACACCACTGCGCCCATGCTAACTCGGCGCCTCCACGGCGACTTCGTTGACACCGGCCACCCTGACTCGATATCGACTACGACATTCTTCGCACGGCTACCTCGACCACGGCTCCACCACCCACGCTCTCGGCTACCTCGACAACGGCACAAAGGGCTACCGCCTGCTTGAGCAACCTCGTCGGTTTTCACTCCAGCCACGACTCCGCGATGCGTCGACCGTTCCGACTGTGGGGGGTGTCCGTCGGCTTGCCTTCAGATTCTTCTTCAGTCTCACCATCTGCGTTGTTACCGTTGTGACTGCGGGGGGATGTTGAGTATAATGTTTATTAGGAAAGACAAGATAGACTAGGATTTGTTCTGGTTTGTCTTGTACTCCAAGTAGATGATTGTACCCCTATATATATGCCCAAGAGGCGCAAGCAATACAACAACTATTCCATCAATCCCTCTCTCCCTTCTAACAATGCGAGTACATAGTGCTAGCCAATAGGCCTTTCGTTTTGTAGAGGATGCTAGGGATAATAGCACCTGCTGTCAGGTAAAGACACGTTCGTCGGTTTTAATGGGCTGCAGTCAGTGCAGCCCATTTTGCGCATGTTAGTTTTTTCTTAGAAATTTGTAAGAAGTTTCTAAATTATAATCACAATAATAAAAACACATTTCAAATATTCGTGCTTTGCAAATAATATACATACAAATAAATAAAATATTGAAAAATCATGTAGTTTTGAAAAATATTCTGTTATTTACATGTGAGTTAAATTTAATGCTTTTAGTAATAATTTTTTAGAATTATTTAGTAAATGCAAAAACAATTATAAAATAGTTATTTGTTTAGTAAATTCCAAAAGAATTACTCCATCCGTTCCTATATATAAGTCGTTATAGAGATTTCATTAGAAACTACATACGCGTGTATATAGATGTATTATAAAGTGTAGACTCACTCATTTTACTCCGCATGTAGTCTATATTGAAATCTCTAAAGTGTAGATACACTCTTGGCTTATGCTTAAATAACACAAAATTATCAATATAATTTTTTATTAATATTCACATGTGTATAACATTCATCGTGTCATATATTCGTAATTTCATATAATTCAAATATAGCCGGGAGTGATTTTTTGCATATTTATGAATATTTCGATATTATTAAAAATCTTAAACAATATACTTAATAATCATAAAATTGTGCATGTAATTATTCAAACGTTTGTGTAACCAAAATAATATTTATGAACTGTAATTTAGAAAATATTTATATTTTTTAAATTATACAAATATTTTTATAACCAGCAATACTGTTTTATTTATAGGATGCTTTAGAAAATACGTGCATATTTCGAAGAATTAATTGAACATTTTCTAAATAAGTTTTTTATTATATGTATTATATTATAATACATGAATTATTGAATTCTAAAAATAAATAAAAGAAAGCTTAACATGTGCAACATGGGCTGCACTAACGCAAGAAGTTTTTTTTTGAAGGCCAGTTAAAATACACAGGCTTGTTTACTTACCGAAAAAGGGTTTCCCCCGCTTTGTATTTCAAAGCAAACCACCATTGTACGCATCGCAATGCTTGGGCGAGCAGCACAACAAGCCCAAAGAAAAAAAAAGAAGAAAAAAATGCCAACAACGGCAACTCGACAAAGCGCGGAAGACTGGCGACCGCTGTGCCCTCCGAAAACAAACCACCACAGCCCGAGCTCCGATCTACCGCGAACTAAGCAGCACCTCCAAGAAGGGATGCGACGCCGACGACGCTGCTGCCCGGACAAGTCCTAGGGTTTCCCCCAGTACGCGGAGGGAGGTGGGGGATAGCTACTCCCTACACCCTCCAAGAAGGGATAGTGGCACCCGCCGGTGTCACCGCATCGGAGCCGGACGAACCAACAAGGATTTCTCCCGCACGCCAAACCCCCCCCCCCCCCCAGCCAATCGGAGCCAACCAGCCAAACCACCGCCCAACTATGTGCTGGAATTTAGTCTATATTGGGGCAGCCCAATAACTATTTCAGAAATTCCTAATAAATCCTAGAGGCCCACTTAGCCCATTTGTGCAAGGCAAGGGATACTACTAAAGTTTCGTCCCACATTGCTAGTCTAGTGGGAGTTGGACCTCCTTATAAGGGAGGTTCTTTCTCTACTTGTACGAGCATGAGAACAAGAGGGACATCCACGCGCGCTCCTCCTCCGCCGCCCGCCTCGCCACGCCACGCCACGCCTCGCCTCGCCTCGCCTCGCCACGTCACGACGCGCCGCGCCGCGCCGCGGGTTGCGGGAATGAGCCGAGCCGATGTCTAATTTTTGCCACGCACTACGGGTATACGAAAGGTCACTTGGGAGCTGGAGAGTTTTGCGGTAGTGGACAGTTAATATGAACGGCGCACCCTTCGCGTGCCGCCGATTCACTTCACCTCCCGACGCAACCTCTCGCCTCCTTCTCTTGCGCCTATAAAAGGGAGGTCGCTCCTCTCAGAGAGACGCACCAGAACTTCTCCTTCCTCTCGCCACAAGTTCCTGAGCACTGCGCTGCTGTTACGTTCTTCCTCATCCCGGCTTGCGGTGTGCACCGCAGGTCGGGACAAGAGGGCCTCCGAACCGCACCTTTTGAGTCTGACGGAGAAGGGTGATAAGGTTTTTGGGAGCGCTCTGCGCGACCATCGCTTCTTCATCACGGACGATCCGGTCGCCGACGACTACTTCCCGACGACGACTTCTTCCCGGACGTCGACAACCTCCTCGACGACATGGTGGCGAGGACACCGACCCCAAGTCCAGTACTGCTACTGCTGTCGTCCCGTATGTCATCTTCTTTCTGTCACATGTTCTGCCACAGTTACCACTTGCCCTACATAAATTAGGTTCTACTTCATATATGCAACTAGTTCTACCGTCTGCTATAGGTATGTTTGGCTACGGTTCATATATGCAGAAGCTATTTACCTTCTCTCTGTCAGAACGCATGACATGCTTTATCTCTATTATTATAGTCATGTTTTATCTACTATTTCTGTTAATAAAATCATTCTGTAAATTGCTCATATTTCCAACAATCCAAAAACCTTATGATAGGCAATTTACCTCGAATGGTTTTGCTGCTTCCATGAGACCTCCTATGTTTGAGGGTATCCACTATAAGGGGTGGCGCGTGAGAGCAGTCTTATGGTTTCAAACCATGAGTTGCTATGACGCCACGCTGGCAAACTGAAGGAGAGCTTGATGCTCAACAAGCACAAGCTTTTCGAAAATGGATACTCTGTTTAAGGCTGCTCTCTTGAGTGTTCTTGGAGAGAACATAGTTGATGCTTATCGTCAATTGATAATGGAAAAGATATGTGGGATGCATTCGAGGCCAAGTTTGGGGTCTCGGATGTCGGCATCGAGCTGTACATCATGGAGCAATTCTATGATTACAGGATGACCAAGAGCGCTCCGTGGTTGAGCAAGCTCATGAGATCTGATCGTTTGCTAGAGAACTTGAGCACTTGGGTTATACGCTACGGACAAGTTTGTTGCGGGGTATCATCACTAAGCTTCCTCCGTCGTGGAGGAACTTTGCTACTTCATCAAGCATAAGAGGCAGGAGTTTTCCGTCCGGATCTCATTGGCACTCTTGATGTGGAAGAAAAGGCGAGAGCAAAGGACACACGTGCTCGAGGTATTGAGGAGGATCTAGTGCCAATGTGGTATGTAAGTAACTTCCACCCCACAAGTTCAAGAACAAGGGCAAGTTTGATGGTAAAGCAAAGTTTGATGGGAAGAATAAGGCTGTGCAACACACGAACTTCAAGAAGAAGAATGGCAAGAAGAAAGGTGCTTGTCATGTGTGTGGAGATCCTGATCATTGGGCTCCTAGTTGCCCCAATCGCTATGACAAGCGTAATCCTAGGAAAAGCGGCAAGACCGCTAATGTTGTTATCGGAGACATTGACATGAAGGATGCTGGGTATGGTATATTTCCCACTATTCTTTCAGTATGTCATTCTCCTGATTGGTTAATTGACACGGGTGCTAATGTGCATGTATGCGGTGATATTTCCATGTTTTCGTCTTATCAGACCGCAGGGACTTCAACCGTGCTGATGGGCAACGGTTCAAGTGCTTCGCTCGTGGTGTTGGCACGGTCGATCTGAAGTTTACTTGGGAAGATCGTCTTGGTGAAGAACGTGCATTATGTCCCTCCGTCAATAAAAATCTTGTTAGCGGATCTCTTCTGTGTAGAGATGGCTACAAGCTTGTCTTTGAGTCGAATAAATTTGTAATATCCAAGTATGGAACCTTTGTTGGTAAAGGCTATGAGTCAGGAGGCCTGTTTCGTTTATCCTTATCAGATGTTTGCAATAAAGTTGTTAATCATATTTGCAACAATAGTGAATCAAATGTGTGGCATTCACGACTTTGTCATGTTAACTTTGGTTGCATGTCGCGACTAGCGAAGTTGAACTTAATCCCTAGTTTCACCACCGTTAAGGGATCTAAGTGTCAAGTGTGTGTGCAAGCTAAGCAACCTCGTAAATCTCACGTGACTGCGGAGACGAGAAATCTTGCACCACTAGAACTTATACATTCAGATCTATGTGAAATGAATGGTGTTTTGACAAAAGGTGGAAAGAAATATTTCATGACGTTAATTGACGACTCCACTAGATACTGCTGTGTGTATCTTTTGAAATCTAAGGATGAGGCTTTGAACTTTTTCAAGATCTATAAAGCTGAAGTGGAAAACCAACTTGATCGGAAAATCAAGAGGCATAGGTCCGACCGTGGTGGAGAGTATTTTTCCAATGAATTTGATGCTTTTTGTGCGGAACATGGTATAATCCATGAGAGGACGCCTCCTACTCACCTCGGTCAAATGGGGTGGCGAAAGAAAGAACCGTACTCTAACGATTTGGTTAACGCCATGTTAGACACATCGGGTCTCTCAAGGCATGGTGGGGAGGCGATATTGACAAACATGTCATGTCCTAAATCGAGTTCCCACAAAGAACAAAGAGATAACTCCATTCGAGGAATGGGAGAAGAAAAGGTTAAAACTCTCTTATCTACGAACATGGGGTTGTTTGGCGAAAGTCAATGTTCCAATTCCAAAGAAGCGGAAACTTGGACCAAAGACTGTGGATTGTGTTTTCTTGGGATATGCTTTTCATAGCATTGGCTATAGATTCTTGGTTGTAAAATCTGAGGTACCGGACATGCACGTTGGTACGATCATGGAGTCGAATGATGCGACTTTCTTCGAAGATATCTTTCCCATGAAGGATATGGCTACCTCATCTAATCAGAGATGCCTAGTTCATCGAATCAGAACCGATTACAATTCTCGAACCTGCCATTTCGATGGAACACTTTGAAAGTCCCTGTGGAGGAATACAATGAAGTTCCTACTAGGAGCAAGAGACAGAGGACTGCAAAGTCCTTTGGTGATGATTTTCTTGTGTATCTCATAGATGATACTCCAGTTCTATTTCAGAGGCCTATGCATCGAAGATGCCGACTCATGGAAGGAAGCAGTTCAAATGGCGAGATGGATTCCATCTTGGCGAATGAAACTTGGGAGATAACGATCGTCCTTATGGGTGCAAACCTATAGGATGCAAATGGGTATTCAAGAAGAAGCTTAGGCCTGATGGTACTATCGAAAAGTACAAGGCTCGGCTCGTGGCTAAGGGTTATACCCAAAAGGAAGGTGAAGACTTCTTTGATACTTACTCACTGTGGCTCGATCGACCACTATTCGAAGTTCTACTTTCACTAGCTGCCTCACATGGTCTTCTCGTTCATCAAATGGATGTTAAGACTGCTTTCCTAAATGGAGAGTTGGATGAGGAAATTTATATGGAACAACCAGATGGGTTTGTAATAGATGGTCGGGAAGGAAAGTGTGCAAGTTGTCAAGTCTTTGTACGGACTCAAGCAAGCACCCAAACAAAGGGCATGAGAAGTTCGAAGAACTTTAACAACCGCAGAGCTTTGTTGTGAACGGGCGACAAATCGTGTACTATCGCCATGGTGGGGGCGAGGAGTTATGCTTTGCTTGTATGTTGATGACATACTGATTTTGGAACAAATCTGAATGTTATTAAGGAGGTCAAGGATTTCCTATCTCATTGTTTTGAGATGAAGGATTTAGGAGTGGCTGATGTCATTACGAACATCAAGTTGTTGAGAGATGATGATGGTGGGATTACATTGCTTCAATCTCATTATGTGGAAAAGATCTTGAGTCGCTTTGGCTATAGTGACTGCAAGCCCTCTCCAACACCATATGATGCTAGCGTGTTGCTTGAAAGAATCAAGAATTGCTAGAGATCAATTGAAGTATTCTCGATTATTGGCTCGCTTATGTACTTAGCTGCTACAAGACTGACATCTCTTTTTCTGTTAGCAAACCGAGCCGGTTTGTCTCAAAACCAGGAGATGTGCATTGGAAAGCTCTAGAAAGAGTTTTCGTTATTTGAAAGGCATTGCAAATTATGGAATTCACTACACGGGCACCCAAAGGTGCTTGAAGGGTATAGTGACTCAAACTGGATCTCGATCTCGATGAGATAAAGGCCACGAGCGGATATGTGTTCACTCATGGAGGTGGTGCTGTTTCTTGAAGTCTTGCAAGCAGACCATCTTAACGAGGTCAACTATGGAAGCAGAACTCACAAAGACTAGATATAGCTACGGTCGAAGCAGATTGGCTTCACGGCTCTTGAATGACTTGCGGTTGTTGAGAAAACTGCACGGGTATCCTTATGAACTGTGACAATCAAACTGTGATCACGAAAGTGAACAGCTCTAAGGATAACATGAAGTCATCAAGACACGTTCAGAGAAGGTTAAAGTCTGTCAGAAAATGAGAAACTCGGAGTTATTGCATTGGATTATATCCAAACGTCTAAAAATCTGGCGAGATCCTTTTACTAAGGGTTTATCACGTAATGTGATAGATAATGCATCGAGGAGATGGGTATGAGACCCACAATATGAGTTGTTCACGGTGGTCACCTATTCTTTGTGATCGGAGATCCCGTGAATTAGATGTGGAAGACAAGCTGTTGGTCAACTGAGAGGAGAGTATCCTTACTATTCACAATACCACTCCATGAAGATGCAATACTCTCCTAAACTGCATGGCAGGTTGATGTATATCTTAATGTGTTCTAAGTGGCTTATTTAAGCAGAGATGTTATCTGCGAACATCTTTTGAAGAACACACCTATATGAGTCTGATTGTCAAACGTCACAATCTATGAGAGTAGGGTTCTCTCTAGTAAACTCACGAAAGGTCACGGAGTATGACGCATAAGCTCCACCCACGGGGAAGACCCACGGTAGCCACGTATCGGTCAAGGCTTTATGTGAAGCTAGATTCGCAGAAAACTTGCAGTTCAAGGCCCAGTCCACTGTTCAAGTTGCTTACTAGTGTAGCATAGAGTTCTAGTTGGAAGTTCAACTTAACAGTCTCCACTGCAGTACCGGTATATAAAACAGTGTTTTGGAACCAAAGGCAAATTTCTGTGTGCCTCTGGGATATGGTGGGGGATTGCTGGAATTTAGTCTATATTGGGGCAGCCCAATAACTATTTCAGAAATTCCTAATAAATCCTAGAGGCCCACTTAGCCCATTTGTGCAAGGCAAGGGACACTACTAAAGTTTAGTCCCACATTGCTAGTCTAGTGGGAGTTGGACCTCCTTATAAGGGAGGTTCTTTCTCTACTTGTACGAGCATGAGAACAAGAGGGACATCCACGCGCGCTCCTCCTCCGCCGCCCGCCTCGCCACGCCACGCCACGCCTCGCCTCGCCTCGCCTCGTCACGTCACGACACGACGCGCCGCGTCGCGCCGTGCCGCGGGTTGTGGGAATGAGCCGAGCCGATGTCTAACTTTTGCCACGCACTACGGGTATACGAAAGGTCACTTGGGAGCTGGAGAGTTTTGCGGTAGTAGACAGTTAATATGAACGGCGCACCCTTCGCGTGCCGCCGGTTCACTTCGCCTCCCTCCGTTGCTTCACCTCCCGACGCAACCTCTCGCCTCCTTCTCTTGCGCCTATAAAAGGGAGGTCGCTCCTCTCAGAGAGACGCACCAGAACTTCTCCTTCCTCTCGCCACAAGTTCCTGAGCACTGCGCTGCTGTTACGTTCTTCCTCATCCCGGCTTGCGGCGTGCACCGCAGGTCGGGACAGTAGGCCTCCGGAACCGCACCTTTTGAGTCCTGTACGGGAGAAGGGTGATAAGGTTTTTGGGGAGCGCTCTGCGCGACTACTGGCTTCTTCATCACGGACGATCCGGTCGCCGACGACTACTTCCCCGACGACGACTTCTTCCCCGACGTCGACAACCTCCTCGACGACATGGCTGGCGAGGACACCGACCCCAAGTCCAGTACTGCTGCTGCTGTCGTCCCGTATGTCATCTTCTTTCTGTCACATGTTCTACCACAGTTACCTCTACTAGTACTTGCCCTACATAAATTAGGTTCTACTTCATATATGCAACTAGTTCTACCGTCTGCTATAGATATGTTTGGCTACGGTTCATATATGCAGAAGCTATTTACCTTCTCTCTGTCAGAACGCATGACATGCTTTATCTCTATTATTATAGTCATGTTTTATCTACTATTTCTGTTAATAAAATCATTCTGTAAATTGCTCATATTTCCAACACTATGCGCCATCATGATGTTTGTTTATACAATACATTAGGTGTTTGGTTCACGAATGTACGCATGAAATTAGCGCATTGGCTATTACAGTTTGCTCGCTATCAGCACGTCTCTCTGTTCGAATTGCAGCGACACCAATTTTTGCGGCTTTCCATTCCGTGCTGGCTTGTGGGACCTATGTCTCATAGAGACATCTGCCATGCACATCATTGTTCAGGGGAGCCACGTCATGCTAGCATGCCACATGTGTAGGCTAACGAAAATACGCTGCCATGTCAGCATACTTTACGTCTGCTAATGGGATTTGCACCATATTTGCACGCTTGTGTCAAGTTTTAGAACCAGTTCGATATATTTTTCAGGTTCAGGTATTAAAGTGAACATCAGTGACAAGTTTAAGCACCACTGGTGATATTACCTCTTTATTTAACACTAAATTATTTATATTATATCCTTTGAATGGAAAGTCCAATTTATATTTTCTTTTGCTTGCAGCGAGGACTTTGAAACAAAAACACACTTGGGAAGGTTTTGACAATTTTTAAAATTTATCAAGTTTCAAAAGTTAAATTTTGGTTAAAACCGAAGTATGTGTACTTGTTGAACTTGCTAAAACTTGACAAAAACTTAATCCTAAACCCAATACTCTAAAACTAAAATATTACCAACTATGTCTAGGTGCGGTAAAATCCGATTTTTTTTATTGATAGTAATTAGTACTGCAGCAATTAGAAAATTGATAATGGGTGGGCCAAAATTTGAAAAATAGGAAGGACGCTATGTACAACGGCGTCCAGGTTGGACGCTATTGCGAATTACGTCCATAGCTGGGTGCTATTATAAACTGCGTCGAGTTATGTGGTTCGATCAGGTGCTCTTATTTAACTATACTGAGAGTATTTCCTTTAATAGATTTAATATGTGAGTTTTGGATATTTTGTGATGGTTGTAAGGCATCGATAACTAATCACTGAAACACCCATTTGTACCATTCTAGCACAGTTTGCTTTTGCCAAATTAGACGTAAAATCGTCCTACAACACTTGAATGTATGTATTTCTAACTCATTAGCTACCAAAACTGTCGCAAGCAAGTCTAATTGTGCATTCTACACATGTGACTTAATTGCTTTCTAGGTTGCCTTGAGGGCGAAAGCCTTCAGAGATTCAACCATGGACAGTGTGCTTCAGTACACTCCTTTGCAACTAAGAAAACAACTCGAGGGGTGGGCTAGTCAGGAGACCTCCCCTCTTTCCCCTCTCCCATATGGGTCGCTCCCTTGAGCTACCGGAGGCTAACCCTAGCCATCGTCATTGGGGTTCCGCCTCCCCGCTCCCTCCTCCCTAGTCGTTGCCAGAGGGCACGTTCGCTCCATCAGCGTAGGCAACGGCGGGGATGTTTTCTGTTCCATGCACATGAGGTCGGGCGCGGGCCAGTTCGGGCAAGCATGGATGCCACGTCGGACAACGGGCGTCGCGGTGCACCGAAGCGGCCACAAACGGCGTCGTGCCGGCGGCGTGACGGCTAGCGGGCGGCCCAGGCTGCTGGGCACGGCGGCGCGGGCTACAGACAGCGACCCCTGCCATGGGCATGCAGGCGGCATGGTGTCCAATGTTCGGTGACCAATGGTAGTTTCGGAGGCAGAGTGTGCAAGCCAGAGGGTAGTCATTGTATGGCTTGCACGAGGCCGCCGGCAGCGGCAGCCATGGACGTCGTTACCTTCCTGAAAGCGGCTTTGTGGCTACTTGTAACGCCCTCGATGCGGCTATATCTCCCACGTGTCGAAGCACGACTTAGAGACATAACCGCATTGAAAGCAATGTCGCAAGTGAGGTAATCTTCACACAACCCAAGTAATACATAAGGGAAAGAGATACATAGTTGGCTTACAATCGCCACTTCACACAATTACATGAATAAAGCAGTACATCATCCAGATACAATCAAGGTCCGACTACGGAACCAAAATAAAAGAAGAACCCCAAATGCATAAAGGTCCCCGATCGACCCCAACCTGGGCTCCACTATCGATCAACTAGAACGAAACAACACAAAGGGCAAGATCTTCAACGAGCTCCTCCTTGAGCTTGGTTGCGCCACTTGCAACCTGGTTTTGAAGTATCCGTGAGCCACGAGGACTCAAACAATCCCATTACCATGGGTATCAAAACTAGCAAAGCTTAATGGGAAAGGAAGGGGTAAAGTGGTGAGGTTGCAGCAGCGGCTAGGCAAGTATGGTGGCTAACCAACGCAAATGAGAGCGAGAAGAGAAACAAGCGGAACGGTCGTGAAGCTAGCAATGATCAAGAGGTGATCCGAACACCTACTTACGCCAAACATAACACGTAAACCGTGTTCACTTCCGGACCGCCGAGAAGAGACCATCACGGCTACACACTCGGTTGATGCGTTTTAATTCGGATCAAGTGTCAAGTTGTCTACAACCGGACATTAACAAATTCCCATCTGCCACATAACCGCGGGCACGGCTCTCGAAAGTTTATACCCTGCAGGGGTGTCCCAACTTAGCCCATGACAAGCTCTCGCGATCATCGAAGGAATAGACCTTCATCCAGGAAGACCCGATTAGTCTCGGAATCCCGGTACATCAAGACATTTCGACAATGGTAAAACAAGACCAGCAAAGCCTCCCGCTGTGCCGACAAATCCCGATAGGAGCTGCACATATCTCGTTCTCAGGGCACACCGGATGAGCCAGACGTCGGGTTGGCATAGACCCTGGTTGCCCAGGGGGCGCCGGACATCGCTCGGTTTGGACCAGCACTTAGACAAGCACTGGCCCGGGGGGGCTAAAATAAAGATGACCCTCGAGAGAGCGACTCCCAAGGGAAAAGGTAGGTGGTGGTGAGGCAAATGGTAAAAGTCAATGTTGGGCCTTCTTTGGAAAAGTTTTATTCAAAGCGAACTGTCGGGGGTCCCATAAATCACCCGACCGCGTTAGGAACGCAAAATCCGGGAACATAACACCGGTATGACGGAAACTAGGGCGGCAAGAGTGGAACAAAACACCAGGCATAAGGCCGAGCCTTCCACCCTTTACCAAGTATATAGATGCATTAATAATATAAGAGATATTGTGATATCCCAACCAAAATCCTGTCCACCATGGAGAAATCTTCAACTTCACCTGCAACTAGCAACGCTATAAGAGGGGCTGAGCAAAAGCGGTTACATAGCCAAACAGTGGTTTGCATAGGAAAGGTGTCAAAGGTTAGAGGTTCATGGCAATATGGATGGCTGGACAAACAGGTAATAGGTAGCGTAGCATAGCGAAAGAACGAGGCAACTAGCATAGCAATGATAGTAGTGAGATCCAGGGTAGTGGTCATCTTGCCTGAAATCCCGCAAGGAAGAAGAACGAGTCCATGAAGAAGACGAACGGATGAAGCGGAACCAATCGTAGACGAACGAATCCTCACGATCGCGACGGAATAGGAACTAGCAAGAAGAAGCACACAACATAGGTAAACACACCACACATGAACAAGGCATGATGCACAACAAGCATGATGCATGACCAAGCTACATGAAGCTATTCATGGCAAAAGATGATGCAAACAAGAACAACACATCAAGGCAAGTTTAAATGAGGCCGGGAACAACATATAACAATTCCGGTAAGTCCTCATATGCATATTTCGAAATTGGTCCAGAACTGAATAAACCTTATGTTCAAGTTGTTAAACAGCAAGTTAAGATGCACCATGATGACCTACACGAAATTCTAGTCAAATTACATATAAAGTTCATTAGATTCGGAGCTACGGCCTAGAAGATATGAGCAAAACAAGTTAAACATGGCATTGATGCAAAATGCACCCAAACATCAAGCAAACACACCAAAACAAGTATGCAACATGGTAATATGAAGCTACATGCAAAAACAAGCAAGTTTCATATGGAGCACACTCAAAACGGAGCAACGGGGCAACACATGCACACTATACAAGTCATAGCAACAATCTGTCCATAACAGCAACTAGGCATCTTACAAGCATCAAAACAACATGCTACAGCACCCCAACATAATAACAAAAGGCATGGGCATGAAGTACACGTAAAGCATAACAAAACATGAACACTGAGCTATCTCCAGAAACAACTAGAACATGCTCTAAAACACATGGAGATATTGCAAATAATAACAGCCAGACTTTAGCGTAAATAACATCAGGTTGCAATGTTTAGAGCTATCAAACAACATGTTGCAGAAACTTATCATGGAAAACAAAGGCATGGCATGAATCTACTAATAGCATATATCAAAAGACCCTTAGTGACCATAAGCCAAAAAGGCATAGAAAATATGATGGCACCCATGTAAACATGGCAAGTTATATTACAGATTCATACATGGCAGGAACAATAATAAGTAGGCATGTTCGTGAGCTCGAACCACTCACTACAGAGCAATACATGGCATGGCAAGGCAACCAACAGTAAGAAGGCATGTTTATAAAGCTAAGCATGGCAAGAACAAGTTCATAGCATACACGGATCAACTACAACGACCTCGTGAAAATAGAATCTCATGCAAACAATCTGTCAGGAAACATTTTCAAGCAAATTTGGAGCAAGAAATGAACATGTTCCAGCAGGCTATAATTGCAACCAAGGGCATGAATGGATAGAGCATGACATATATATCAAAACATGTTTATATAGCATCTCCAGATTATGGATAGAATGATTAGTGGAAGCATGTTAACATGGCATCAAAATATAACAGAATCTGCCAGGAAAACAGCAACAGCAACTACCCTACTTTACAAGCTCAATGCACTCAGCACACAACTAACAAAAATACAATGTCAACACCCCTGGAAAGATGGCATGACATAGTCCAACATTCATGTAGAGCTCACACTCATAGGATGCACACATAAATCATGGCAAAAATGATAAAACAGCAAGTTATAACAGTTTCAGCAGATTAACAACTACATGCACACTTCCAACAGCATTTCGGGCATCAAGGTGAGCTCAAATGAAAATGATACCATGGAATGAAATGATGTACTCGTCGAGACGAACAAGTTGACATATTACACGCACGAAACGGAGCTACAGATGCGTAGATGTGATGCGATGAAAATGGCATGAAAATAACAAAACTCAGGGACTTAGAGAATAAACCGGGTCAACCTCTAGGCACGGACTTCGAGGCGGGGCGCAAGCTCGCCGGAGTTCGGCCGAGCAGGCGCCGACTTGCCGGAGAGGGGCGAGGGACGGCGGATCCGCCGCCGCACCGGATCTAGGCGCGCGGGCGGCGGGAGGTCCGAGGGCGACGGGCGTGACGGCGGCCGGCGAGCGCGCCCGGCGGCGGAGGGAGCGCGGCTGGAAGCTCAGGCCGCATGGTGGGGAAGGGCGGCGGCGGAGGCGCGCGCGCGCGTTGGCGGAGGGGCGGGCGGCGTTGGAATCGGGCGGCCGCGGCAGCGGCGGAGCGAGGTTGGCGGCGAAGCGGCGGAGGAGACGGCGGCGCGGCACGCTGGCGGCGCTGCTTCGCCGGCGGCGACGGAGAGCACCGGGCGGCGGCGGCGACTGACGCCGGCGACGAGCACGGCGCCCGGCGGCGGAAAGCAGCTTGGCGGCGGCGGATGGGCATGGGGCGGAGCGGGCGAGCGGGCAGGGCGGCGCGGCGGCGGCGGCGGCTGCCACGTGGCGGCGTCCGATTGAGCGCGGGGGCGGCGCGGACATGTCCGGCGGCGGAGTGGACATGTCCGGCGCGCGGAGGAGGAGCGGGGTTAGGGTTAGACTGCGCGAAAATTCGGAGGGGATCACATATTTATAGGTAGAGGGAGCTAGGAGAGTCCAAATGAGGTGCGGTTTTCGGCCACGCGATCGTGATCGAACGACCGAGAACATGGAGGGGAGTTTGGTGGGTTTTGGGCCACTTTGGAAGGGGTGTTGGGCTGCAACAAAAGAGGGCTTTACGGTTACCCGGTTAACCGTTGGAGTACCAAACGACCTCCAAATGGCACGAAACTTGACAGGCGGTCTACCGGTGCTACACCAAGGCCGCTTGGCAAACCTCGGGCCATTCCGAGAAAGTTTAATACCCGCACACAACAGGAGAGAAGAAGGGGACGCCGGAGGACATAGGAGTGCCGGATTGCAAAACGGACAACGGGGAAAAGGCTCGGATGCATGAGATGAACATGAATGCGAAATGAAATGCACATGATGACATGATAAAATGCAGATGATGACATGGCAAAGTACACCTGGCGCATCGGATCCGGGGTGTTACAACACTCCACCACTACGAGAGGATCTCGTCCCGAGATCTAGAATGGCACCGGAGGGAAAAGGAAGAGGAAGATAAGAGGTAAAACTAAGTTGCTTCTTTGACTAATGAGTGAAACCATGAACCTTGAGAGGTTGAGCAAAATGAAGGAAAGAAAACAACAAATATGAACGTAGTTGAAAACACTCCGTTAGAAAAGAGGAACACGGAGTATTACGAGAACTTGAACGTTGCAAAGGCATTGAAGTAAGAGCTTCACGAACGAAAAGAATATGACCACATTGGTATAATGAGATAGCCAAGGAACAAGAATGGCAGAATTTGGACAGCACTCCGGTAGAAACAAGAAGAAAACTTGATGAGATGAAAATATATTGAAGAGATGACACAACACTCCGGTTAAATGGATAAGCAAGAAAAGAACACGATCCTCACAATTCGAGATGATGAGTGAAGAGAGCAACATCATAATGTCTCCAGAAGAAACAATAGAAGATAGATCATTGGAATAACAGAATGAAGAAGAAAATGCCAACTTCTGCCACAAATAAGCTTGGAAAGCCTCCTTGCAAAGAAGAATCGAATGGAGTTGTTGGAAAATCAACAACGAGAAGCACAAGCTTGTTGTGGGCTTATGGGAAACATCTCAAAATTATGACGTGAGCTTCTGCCACCAACGGAAACAAATGATTGGATTGATATCAACAAGGAGACGAAAACTTATTTCACCGGGAGGACAAATGAAGAACTTGGGTCATTTATAAGCACCATAAATAGCAACAATCCTTAAGGAAAGGCTTTAGGTGAAATATGACACAAAATAACTCCAATGAAGAGACTGATGGATTTAAAATACCTCACTTGACAACATATGAATCATGAAACAAGAATGGAAATTGTCAAGAGTGACATAACACCATCTCAAAAGATAAGATAGAAGGAATTGCACTTTGGAATGCAAGATGAAGAATACTTGAGCTCCTCAAAACAAAACATGTGTTGAGCACCATGTTTAAATTTTTGAGTATAGCTTGGCTGATCTTAACTTCAAGAGAAATCTTGAAGAACAATTGAAGAATGAAAAGAATCCTTGACGGATCACCATGTTGAGGCTCCATGAAGAACTCTGGTAAACAAAGGGTGATAGAAAGAAAGAGAAGTTGAAAACACAAGGTGAAGCCTTGCAGTGATAAGATGAAGCTTCGCGATGAGATAATGCGGAAAAGTTGAAACTCCGAAACAGAAAAGATGAAGCATCTCGAACCAAGAATGTGATATGATGAACAACTCCGGAAAGAAGAAATTAATCACTTGGATGAAACAAGAATAAGAATTATGACATGATGGCCTTCGGAGGAAAGAAATGGAAACAACTCATGAAATGCTCTGGATGGATTAAAAGAGAAAAGGTTGAGCCAAAGCTGAAAAGAATTTGAAAGATCTTGGAGAAAAGCATTTGACTGATGAAAATTCATTCTTACGTCAAACTTGGAGAAGAATTTAGGATAGCTCTGGGAAAAATAGAAGAGTCAGGTAAGATCCCGGGAAAAGACCTGTGGGTTAGGGCCCACTCAAAAGAAAACACCGTTGGAAAGATTACTTGAAAGGGAGATTGCACCGGTTGAATTAAATGGCTTGAATGAGATAACAACCTCAAAATATCTTGAAGGGATTGAGAATGGAAACACAAGTGTTGTGAGATAACTACAGCACTCCAGAACAAATGAAAAGCGAGAGGTGAATGATTAAGAGGTGCACCGGTATTAAAAAGCATTTGAAACAAGGAAAGGAATATGATGAATATCGAAAGCTTGAATTGGAATCACTGGAGAAGAAACAACAATGAAGGATGATGAACTTGAAAGCTATTGAGCATCTTCATGGGAAATCACCGGATAAGAACATTGATTGAAAAGAGTGAAGTGACTTCACAAGAATAAATGGATACTTGATTAAGAAATCTGTGTCCTTGAAGAAAAAGGGTGGGAGGGCGGCAAAACAAAGACAACTTGGAATGAACGAAACAAACACCATTGAGAAAAACTTAGAATTTATCTTGCGGATGGGGAGAATGATGGGATCATCTCGAAGAGAAGCGCACCGGTTGGAAAGAATTAACATGACA
Source organism: Aegilops speltoides (assembly GCA_021437245.1). Classification (NCBI taxonomy): domain Eukaryota; kingdom Viridiplantae; phylum Streptophyta; class Magnoliopsida; order Poales; family Poaceae; genus Aegilops; species Aegilops speltoides. The sequence continues at coordinate 149,215,718 of CM038143.1, forward strand.
ATCTCGATTGTCGAGAAGGATTGGTATTCACATCGGAGTATGAGAACACCATTTCGGAAAGGTATGGAATCAACACTTGACATTGAAGCAACTCGAATACCACAACTAACACAAAACAAAGGATTTGGCTTGCAGAATAAGCCGGAACAAACATATGATAGAGATTTCGTCCGAAGTTTTCGTGGTGGGGCCTACACGGGCTCAATCATACAGCACCATCATGTACAAGGCAGTGCACATGACATACGAAGCGTCCCCGAGTCGGCATAGCCAAGGACTCTTTAAGACACAACGAGACCACTGTAAAACCAACCGTGAATAGGCGGACCACTAGACGCCGAACCCCAATTTCATATCATACATCCGTCGGAAAGATATCCTAAGAGCAACTTGAATTCCCACCTATAAAACTCCCGAAACTTTCGGTTATGCAATCTGGTGTTGGGGATACAGGAAGCAATATATCTCACCCAAACTAACAATCCCTACATCCATTGTATCCATCCGTCAACACATAACCAAGAAACCTTCGAAATCGTGGTACCTCAACCTTCAAAAGCATCCGTTATACGAGTCATGGCAATACTCCCGTACTCACCTCAAGATCGGGTTAGCGGGTTATCTCACCAACAACTGCATAAAAGAGATTTTCGATGTCGGCGTATTAAACTCGGTATTCCAGAATCGCAACGATAAAATTATGACGACAACACCTCGAGCTCAACTCCCGGGACACCGCCACAACCCCTAAATGTCGAGGCACCAAGAACAATGTTCTCGTCATAAGAATATCGAACGATTCCAAGATACCAGCGTGATCCTAAAAAAATTTAGTGAAATTTAAGAAGAGAAGAGTCAAAACTCTACGTCAGATACCTCACCGAAGGTCGAAGGGACTGGGAGTAAAAGAATTCCTAAACTCTCCGATATATATAATCCTAAATGACTCAAAACATTTTTCTAGACACAACTCGCCGCTAAAAACGATCAAGCAATGGGGCTCCTAAGGTCGGGAAGGCTCGATTACCAACTTAGCGCGCTCGATGCGGCTATATCTCCCACGTGTCGAAGCACGACTTAGAGACATAACCGCATTGAAAGCAATATCGCAAGTGAGGTAATCTTCACACAACCCAAGTAATACATAAGGGAAAGAGATACATAGTTGGCTTACAATCGCCACTTCACACAATTACATGAATAAAGCAGTACATCATCCAGATACAATCAAGGTCCGACTACGGAACCAAAATAAAAGAAGAACCCCAAATGCGACAAAGGTCCCCGATCGACCCCAACTGGGCTCCACTACTGATCAACTAGAACGAAACAACACAAAGGGCAAGATCTTCAACGAGCTCCTCCTTGAGCTTGGTTGCGTCACTTGCAACCCGGTTTTGGAAGTATCTGGTGAGCCACGAGGACTCAGCAATCCCATTACCATGGGTATCAAAACTAGCAAAGCTTAATGGGAAAGGAAGGGGTAAAGTGGTGAGGTTGCAGCAGCGGCTAGGCAAGTATGGTGGCTAACCAACGCAAATGAGAGCGAGAAGAGAAACAAGCGGAACGGTCGTGAAGCTAGCAATGATCAAGAGGTGATCCTGAACACCTACTTGCGTCAAACATAACACAGAAACCGTGTTCACTTCCCGGACTCCGCCGAGAAGAGACCATCACGGCTACACACTCGGTTGATGCGTTTTAATTTGGATCAAGTGTCAAGTTGTCTACAATCGGACATTAACAAATTCCCATCTGCCACATAACCGCGGGCACGGCTCTCGAAAGTTTATACCCTGCAGGGGTGTCCCAACTTAGCCCATGACAAGCTCTCGCGATCATCGAAGGAATAGACCTTCACCCAGGAAGACCCGATCAGTCTCGGAATCCCGGTACATCAAGACTTTTCGACAATGGTAAAACAAGACCAGCAAAGCCTCCCGCTGTGCCGACAAATCCCGATAGGAGCTGCACATATCTCGTTCTCAGGGCACACCGGATGAGCCAGACGTCGGGTTGGCATAGACCCTGGTTGCCCAGGGGGCGCCGGACATCGCTCGGTTTGGACCAGCACTTAGACAAGCACTGGCCCGGGGGGGGGGGGGGGCCGCTAAAATAAAGATGACCCTCGAGAGAGCGACTCCCAAGAGAAAAGGTAGGTGGTGGTGAGGCAAATGGTAAAAGTCAATGTTGGGCCTTGCTGGACAAGTTTTATTCAAAGCGAACTGTCAGGGGGGTCCCATAAATCACCCGACCGCGTTAGGAACGCAAAATCCGGGAACATAACACCGGTATGACGGAAACTAGGGCGGCAAGAGTGGAACAAAACACCAGGCATAAGGCCGAGCCTTCCACCCTTTACCAAGTATATAGATGCATTAATAATATAAGAGATATTGTGATATCCCAACCAAAATCCTGTCCACCATGGAGAAATCTTCAACTTCACCTGCAACTAGCAACGCTATAAGAGGGGCTGAGAAAAAGCGGTTACATAGCCAAACAGTGGTTTGCATAGGAAAGGTGTCAAAGGTTAGAGGTTCATGGCAATATGGGATGGCTGGACAAACAGGTAATAGGTAGCGTAGCATAGCGAAAGAACGAGGCAACTAGCATAGCAATGATAGTAGTGAGATCCAGGGTAGTGGTCATCTTGCCTGAAATCCCGCAAGGAAGAAGAACGAGTCCATGAAGAAGACGAACGGATGAAGCGGAACCAATCGTAGACGAATGAATCCTCACGATCGCGATTTTAACAGAACTAACAAGAAGAAGCACACAACATAGGTAAACACACCACACATGAACAAGGCATGATGCACAACAAGCATGATGCATGACCAAGCTACATGAAGCTATTCATGGCAAAAGATGATGCAAACAAGAACAACACATCAAGGCAAGTTTAAATGAGGCCGGGAACAACATATAACAATTCCGGTAAGTCCTCATATGCATATTTCGAAATTGGTCCAGAACTGAATAAACCTTATGTTCAAGTTGTTAAACAGCAAGTTAAGATGCACCATGATGATCTACACGAAATTCTAGTCAAATTACATATAAAGTTCATTAGATTCGGAGCTACGGCCTAGAAGATATGAGCAAAACAAGTTAAACATGGCATTGATGCAAAATGCACCCAAACATCAAGCAAACACACCAAAACAAGGATGCAACATGGTAATATGAAGCTACATGCAAAAACAAGCAAGTTTCATATGGAGCACACTCAAAACGGAGCAACGGGGCAACACATGCACACTATACAAGTCATAGCAACAATCTGTCCATAACAGCAACTAGGCATCTTACAAGCATCAAAACAACATGCTACATCACCCCAACATAATAACAAAAGGCATGGGCATGAAGTACACGTAAAGCATAACAAAACATGAACACTGAGCTATCTCCAGAAACAACTAGAACATGCTCAAAAACACATGGAGATATTGCAAATAATAACAGTTTCAGACTTTAGCAGAAATAACATCAGGTTGCAATGTTTAGAGCTATCAAACAACATGTTGCAGAAACTTATCATGGAAAACAAATGCATGGCATGAATCTACTAATAGCATATATCAAAAGACCCTTAGTGACCATAAGCCAAAAAGGCATAGAAAATATGATGGCACCCATGTAAACATGGCAAGTTATATTACAGATTCATACATGGCAGGAACAATAATAAGTAGGCATGTTCGTGAGCTCGAACCACTCACTACAGAGCAATACATGGCATGGCAAGGCAACCAACAGTAAGAAGGCATGTTTATGAAGCTAAGCATGGCAAGAACAAGTTCATAGCATACACGGATCAACTACAACGACCTCGTGAAAATAGAATCTCATGCAAACAATCTGTCAGGAAACATTTTCAAGCAACTTTGGAGCAAGAAATGAACATGTTCCAGCAGGCTATAATTGCAACCAAGGGCATGAATGGATAGAGCATGACATATATATCAAAACATGTTTATATAGCATCTCCAGATTATGGATAGAATGATTAGTGGAAGCATGTTAACATGGCATCAAAATATAACAGAATCTGCCAGGAAAACAAAGAACAAAGAACTACCCTACTTTACAAGCTCAATGCACTCAGCACACAACTAACAAAAATACAAGGTCAACACCCCTGGAAAGATGGCATGACATAGTCCAACATTCATGTAGAGCTCACACTCATAGGATGCACACATAAATCATGGCAAAAATGATAAAACAGCAAGTTATAACAGTTTCAGCAGATTAACAACTACATGCACACTTCCAACAGCATTTCGGGCATCAAGGTGAGCTCAAATGAAAATGATACCATGGAATGAAATGATGTACTCGTCGAGACGAACAAGTTGACATATTACACGCACGAAACGGAGCTACGGATGCGTAGATGTGATGCGATGAAAATGGCATGAAAATAACAAAACTCAGGGACTTAGAGAATAAACGGGGTCAACCTCTCGGCACGGACTTCGAGGCGGGGGCGCAAGCTCGCCGGAGTTCGGCCGGAGCAGGGCGCCGGACTTGCTGGAGAGGGGCGAGGGACGGCGGATCCGGCCGGCCGGCACCGGATCCGGGGCGCGCGGCGGCGGGAGGTCCGAGGGCGACGGGCGTGACGGGCGGCGGCGAGAGGCGCCGCCGGCGGGCGGAGGGAGGCCGGCGGGGAGCTCAGGCGCATGTGGGGAGCGGGCGGCGGCGGAGGCTTGTCGCATGGCGAGGGCGGAGGGGGCGGGCGGCGTTGGAATGGGCGGGCATGGCATGGGCGGAAGCGAGCAGCGGTTGGCGGCGAAGCGGCGCGAGGAGACGGCAGGGCGCGAGGAGACGGCGGCGCGGGCACGCTGGCGGCGCTGCCGCCGGCGGCGAGGGAGAGCACCGGCGGCGGCGGCGACGACGCCGGCGACGAGCACGCGCCCGGAGGTGAAAGCGAGCGCGGGCGGCGGCGGATGGGCATGGGGCCGGAGCGGCCGAGCGGGCGGGCGGGCGGCGGCGGCGGCTGCCACGTGGCGGCGTCCCCGACATGGCGGCGCGACATGTCCGGGCGGCGGAGTGGACATGTCCGCGCATGGAGGAGGAGCGGGCTAGGGTTAGCTCGCGAAAATTCGGAGGGGATCACATATTTATAGGTAGAGGGAGCTAGGAGAGTCCAAATGAGGTGCGGTTTTCGGCCACGCGATCGTGATCGAACGACCGAGAACATGGATGGGAGTTTGGTGGGTTTTGGGCCACTTTGGAAGGGGTGTTGGGCTGCAACAAAAGAGGGTTTTACGGTTACCCGGTTAACAGTTGGAGTACCAAACGACCTCAAAATGGCACGAAACTTGACAGGCGGTCTACCGGTGCTACACCAAGGCCGCTTGGCAAACCTCGGGCCATTCCGAGAAAGTTTAATACCCGCACACAAAAGGAGAGAAGAAGGGGACGCCGGAGGACATAGGAGTGCCGGATTGCAAAACGGACAACGGGGAAAAGGCTCGAATGCATGAGATGAACATGAATGCGAAATAAAATGCACATGATGACATGATAAAATGCAGATGATGACATGGCAAAGAGCAACACGCAAGCAAATGACATGGCAACGACGGCGAATAACTGGCGGACACCTGGCGCATCGGATCCGGGGTGTTACACTACTCTCCTCCTTCGTTTGCTCCAGGTGAAAACCATGATCTTTTTGGATCAGCGGTGGTGGTACTCCAGCGTCGTACCCTTCCTAAAGGCACTGTCTTAGAGTCCACGGTTCATCAGACGCACCATCATTTCTTTGGGACGCCTCTATCACCGTCGAGCACTCCGACCGCTTCTCGCGGAACTCTCTTTGTATTCTTGTTGCGAGCTTGGAGTGGGTTGTGGTGGTATTGCTATTTTTTTGCATTGTTGTGTCCTGTCCCGGGTGTATGGGGTGTGGTGCGAGTTGTGTGCATCGAGTTGTATGATTGTTGCTTTATCTATAAAGCGGGATGCGAGCCTTTTTCGGTAGAAAACAACTTGAGTTCAAGGCAACATGCATATATATTCACGCACAAATTCACAACACATCCACTCTCATGGTTGCGCATGCCTAGTGTATGAGAGCGAGAAGGGTGTTAGTGTTGTTAGAGATGACTCCGAGCATAATAGGGAAGAGGTAGGGGCGGTCCTTCCGAGGAGGATATGACTGCCGGAGTTGGACAGCTGGGGCCCCGGCGGCAAGGGGGTTGAGCGGATCACCATCGCAAGCGAGGCACGACAATGGGAATTAGCAAAGAGGGATAACACCGAGCGAAAGGAGGGTGGTGCATTGCTGGAGCGCCATTTCGGCGGGCTAGAGGTGATGGAGTCTAGCTTTGGTCCTGTGGAGGCGGCTGAGGGTACAAGTCGAAGGCCGGAGGTAGCCAGGCGGGGTCTGGTCGAACCAAACAGTGGACACTGTTTATAAGAGCATCCAGCCTTGGAAGTTGTTGGTACTGGCGTCCAGCCTTGGACGCTGTTATTCCTAACGTCCTTCCTATTTTTTAAATTTCTCATTAATGTTTATTAGTTTCAGAATTACTGAAATATTAATTATCAATAATAAAAATTTCGGGGTAAAATCTTACCAGGAGTGTGGCATTTCCAGCCCAAAATTGACCCGTTGAAAACTTGAAATGGCGCGCACGGCTCCTTGCCTAGGAAGCACCCGCGACGTCACTCATCTTTTCGAGTCAAATCTTGCAAGAGAAGGCGAGTGAACATTTTCAACGATATAGTGGCTGGATGTTACGTATAAAAGGCCTGGCCAAAGCGCTCATAAGATTCATTCAACAAATCGCATTACCTCTACACGTGCTCAACCGGACGTCGGCAATGGAGATCGAGTCCAACCCAAAGTATTGCAGAATTATTAAAGGATCATCATCCGAGGAGGACCGGCTGAGTGGCCTCCCCGACGACGTCCTCCACTCAATCGTCGGCCGGACCCCCCTCAAACAAGCCGTCCGCACCAGCGCCCTGTCTACGCGGTGGGCATGCCTGTGGCTCCACGCGCTCGCCGCCTCCGCCGTCCTCGACTTCACCGACCGCGATTTCGTCCACGGCCAGTCCCCGGAGCAGATCGTGGCCACGGTGAACCGCTGCCTCGAGGTACACGGCGCGGCGCCCATCGACGTGTTCCGCGTGGCTTTGTCCACGATCGACGCGTTTGGTCGGGACGTCGTTCGCTGGGCCGCGGCCGCCTTGGGGAGAGGCGCCAGGGAGGTGGGGGTGGACCTGAAGCAGCACGCCGACGGCCGCGGGGCTCTGGAGCTTCCCGGGGACCTCTTCCAGGCCGAGAGCTCCCTCGCAGTGCTCAGCCTCGGCCGGTGCAGCCTCTGCGACGTCCCGCCCGGCGCGGCGGGGCTCGCCGGTCTCACATCGCTCTCGCTCAACCAAGTCGACGTGACTGACGATGCTATCCGAGACGTGGTCTCCGGGTGCCGGTTGCTCGAGTTTCTGAGTCTGAAGAGCTGCCACCTCCTCGTGTCGGTGAGGGTCGCCGGTGAGAGGCTGCGGGGCCTGGAGATCGTGCGCTGCCTGGCCATGCGCCACCTGCAGGTGGCCGCGCCCGTGCTGGAGTCCGTCGCCTACCACGGCGACGTCCTCATCTGGAGAGAGGACGAGCCGTCCGGCGTGGAGTACGTTGGCCTAGGCGGCACTGGGACGCGGTCCGATGCCAGGCCGGAGCTAAAGGACGCATACCTGTCCCACATTGGCTACGGCGAATACGACCAAGAAATTCACGAGTTTGCCTACTCAGGCTTCATGGAACAGGTCGCGCATGCCAAGATTTTGACACTTTGTTCCGTCGGCTTTCTGGTACGACATTCATACTTGTTCTTGCGGTCCTGCTTATAGGAAACCAATTAGGCGAATAACGGTGTCTTCTGTAAGATCAGCACATGGAAGAAGCGCGATCGTTGGCTATGGGCGGTGTGGATACCCCGTACCTAGAAGAATTGCAGCTGCTCTTGGACTCCATGGGCGATGACGATGTTACTCGCTTCTCCGGATTCTTCGAGCTCGTCGCGGCGCCGCTCCTCGAGCGCCTCTTTATCCGGGTAAGCTTCCTGATACACAATCCATTCGAACCTGAATTTCCATGGCGTGCGAGGCCGCCTCTAACAAGCTGGAACCTGCAGCTCCCAGACTCGTGCGGCGGCATGGCGGTGACCGGTGAGGGCGCAGATATCATTCTCGAGTACGAGATCGCTCTCGACCACCTGACGTTCCTCAAGGTGGTAAACTTCCGAGGGACGAGGCGCGAGCTGCGACTGCTAAGGTTCATCCTGCGCAGGGCTCCTGTCCTCGAGCAGCTGGTGCTCGTCGCCCCGGAAGACATGGGAACTCCGGGAGACCATGACCTGCAGGAGAGCATCCGCCTGCTCCTTAAGGTTGTCCAAGAGCATGTGTCAGAGATCAGCAAGGCGTGGCTCTGGCAGGAGCCCCGCGTCACCGTGTGCCAGCCGAGGGAGGACGACAGCCGGAGCCCTGCGCACACCAAGTACTACCACCATGATCAGGCATAGTTCAACTAGAGCTATCACTTAGGTGTAGTTAAAAAAAGCACCCAAGCCTATCAATAGTCACAAGGCTTTCAGTACTCAGTTAAAAAAAGATTATTACAAAGGTTTGTATATCGAAACATTAACATCTTTATCTTTATATTAGGAAAATGACCCATGCGTGCACGGGAGAAAATCTCGTCGACTCCGTTATTCCTGATCCAATCATTATGATTTCTCTAAGAAAACATAAGTATGGCCTAAAATATAAGTGATGATAACAAGCATGGCCTAAAACATAACTGATTATTTTATTCATGGCCCACGTCAAATATCTCTAACATGAAGAAGAATTATTCTTTGAAGCAGACTTCTTTACAAAAAGTCTAGCAAATGTATGTGTCATTGGACTTGCAGGCCATGTTTCCTAGTGAGCACAGGCCAAACAGAACAAAAACTAAACATTTTCTTTATAAATAGTGCGCTTTTAGGGCCGCTGTTTCTATGTGTTTTTTAGGCTTTCATTTTCATTCACTGATTGAGCATATTTTATCAAACATGTGTCCCGGGCACATTTTTGTGTAGAAAACAATGGCATTTTTGTAGAAACCATGGCAATTTCAATGTATACACATTGGCTAATCAAACATGTATGCTCAGTAAAATAAAATATGTATTGCCATGGCATTTTAGAGATACCTCTCTACCACGTCAACTAAATATTACATATGCTGGTAGTTTTTGCAAGAACATCATGTGAAATAAATAGAATTCATCATGGCAACTAAATATACTTTGCCATGGCCACTTTTAGGGTTTTAATAGACGGGAAAGTAGGTGCAAAAACTACCAGATGGCAATATCGACATTTGAATTTGCCATGACAATTTCTACATCATTTGTGGCATTTTGTTAATTAATGGCATGACATTTTTTACCAAGTGACATGTCAAAATTTCAGTACATGTCATTTTTTACATTGTATTGCCATTGCAATTTCTACATGTTTTGTTCTAACTTCAAGTGTGTATGCCTAATATGATGCCATTTCAAGTGTCCCATATAATATAATGACATCTTACAGGAATTTGGTTTTTGGTCACATGGTATTTGTTTATTGAAGTATCATCTTGCAATGGAATTTCAACTTTTCTACCATGTGTGTATATCTTCATATGGGGCTAATATATGAATTATCTGGAACTCATGCTAGTTTTGCAATGTGGAAATTTATTATAGGTAGCATGACAATTTTAATAATTAGGCCATGGCATTTTTTACTATTGACAACATGGTAGTAGTTTTATTTTAGGTTCCATGGCATTTTTGATAACTGGAGGATGGCATTTTTTGTATGCGAATGAACATGTTGTGATAGTGGTGACATGGCATTTTTGAAATACAAAATTTTAAACCATGGAATTCTAGAAATTACTAGTCCATTCACACATGATTTTTTTTCTAAATTACATGGAATTATTTGGATGTGATTGAACATGTTGAACAAGGTGCCCCCATGGCATTTTTGATTTGTATGTAGGAAGAATAAATGAAAAAGTTCACAATAGATAGAATGTGTTTTGAAGACCTTTGCTATTTTTTTTAATTTTCCATGGTATTTTTTGTAACAATAACATAGAAAATTCATAACATTTTTTGAAAACCTCTTTATCAAATTTTTGTAATTTTCCATGGCATTTTTGTAAGAATAAGGTGGTCAATATCATAATTTTGTGTGTACTAAAAAAATATGGCATTGTTTTCATATGTACCACCTTGTTTGTTCGCATGGCAAGTAATATACAAAACCCTCTATGTTAACATAGCAAGCTCATAAAAGTTTGTTATTGGGATATGTATCTCTATCTATACAATGGCATTTCAATTTTGAAGAGCATGGCATTTTTATCATTAAGAGCATGCCCTTTTTCTTTTAATAAGAGCATGGCATTTTTTTTAATGGGATGCCATTTAATTTTTTTTTGAATCATGCCATGTTCTTTGTGTGATTTCTTGTTTTCGACAAAGAAAATATTGGGCATGACAGTTTTAATATTTATGTCATGGCATTTTTTTAATATCATGTCATTTAACTTATCTCGATTATGTCCTCCTTTTGCTATTTAAACATTTTCAATTTTGAATAATCCTCGATCATGTTCTGTGTTGTTTTAATTTCTTAAAATAAGGTCCAAAATACAAGTTTTAAATTTTTTTTAGTAGTGTCACATGAAAATGGGCTTTTTTGGGTCCAATTTGAAGGCTTAGATATGTAATGTGGGGAGGGGTTCGCAGAGTCTTCCCCGGCGAATGTTACATTTTTGTTCGCTGGAACAAAACGTTCCTATGGAATGTTCTATTCGTTGGAGGTACCTTTACAGCTGTCGTTCCCAGTTATTTGGGTCCTTTCTTTAATTAAATACAACTAATTAAAATGCCCCAATGTCTTATACTCCCTCCGTGCCGGAAAAATTGTCCTCGCGTACATTTTACAAAAAAACCATTATGTTTGCCCGACACAACATCAGTCCTCGTATCCTCCGCCCCCACCCCCCAACCACGCTCGCTCGATCCCCGGCCATGCCTCACAGCTCGCCCCGCGGCGCCTCCGCCCCGGCGCACCGCCGTAGTCCCTCGTCCCTTCCATCGTGTCGCAGATCCCTCGCGGTCCCTCGTCCCTTCCATCGTGTCGCTAATCAGACATGTTTGCTTAGTAAAATGAACTATGTATTGCCATGGCATTTTACAGATACCTCTCTACCACGTTAACTAAACATTACATATGCTGGTAGTTTTTGCAAGCACATCTTGTGAAATAAACAGAATTCATCATGGCAACTAAATACACTTTGCCATGGCCACTTTTAGGGTTTTAATACACGGGAAAGTAGGTGCAAAAACTACCAGACGGCAATATCGAAATTGAATTTGCCATGACAATTTCTACGTCATTTGTGGCATTTTGTTAATTAATGGCATGACATTTTTTACCAAGTGACATGTCAAAATTTCAGTACATGTCATTTTTTACATCGCCATTGCAATTTCTACATGATTTGTTCTAACTTCAAGTGTGTATGCCTAAATATGATGCCATTTCAAGTGTCCCATATAATATAATGACATCTTACAGTAATTTGGTTTTTGGTCACATGGTATTTGTTTATCGAAGTATCATCTTGCAATGGAATCTCAACTTTTCTACCATGTGTGTATATCTTCATATGGGGCTAATAGTATGAATTATCTGGAACTCATGCTAGTTTTGCCATGTGGAAATTTATTATAGGTAGCATGACAATTTTAATAATTAGGCCATGGCATTTTTTACTATTGACAACATGGTAGTAGTTTTATTTTAGGTTTCATGGCATTTTTGATAACTGGAGGATGGCATTTTTTGTATGTGAATGAACACGTGATAGTGGTGCCATGGCATTTTTTAAAATATAGAATTTTAAACCATGGAATTCTAGAAATTACTAGTCCATTCACACATGATTTTTTTTAAATTACATGGAATTATTAGGATGTGATTGAACATGTTGAACAAGCTTCCCCGATGGCATTTTTGAATTGTATGTAGGAAGAAGAAATGAAAAAGTTCACATTACATAGAACGTGTTTTGAAAACCTAATTTTCCATGGTATTTTTTGTAACAATAACATGGAAAATTCATAACATTTTTTGAAAACCTCTTTATCAAATTTCTGTAATTTTCCATGGCATTTTTGTAAGAATAACGTGGTAAATTTCATAATTTTGTGTGTACTAAAAAAAATATGGCATTGTTTTCATATGTACCACCTTGTTTGTTCGCATGGCAAGTAATATACAAATCCCTCTATGTTAACACAGCAAGCTCATAAAAGTTTGTTATTGGGATATGTATCTCTATCTATATAATGGCATTTCAATTTTGAAGAGCATGGTATTTTTATCATTAAGAGCATGTCTTTTTTCTTTTAATAAGAGCATGGCATTTTTTTTAATGGGACGTCATTTTAATTTTTTTGAATCATGCCATGTTCTTTGTGTGATTTCTTGTTTTCGACAAAGAAAATATCTGGCACGACAGTTTTAATATTTATGTCATGGCATTTTTTTAATATCATGCCATTTATATTTTCTCGATTGTGTCCTCCTTTTGCTATTTAGACATTTTCGATTTTGAATAATCCTCGATCATGTTATGTGTTATTTTAATTTCTTAAAATAAGGTCCAAAATACAAGTTTTAAAAGTTTTTAGTAGTGTCACATGAAAATGGGATTTTTTGGGTCCAATTTGAAGGCTTAGATATGTAATGTGGGGAGGGGTTCGCAGGGTCTTCCCCGACGAATGTTACGTTTCTGTTCGCAGGAACAAAACGTTCCTATGGAATGTTCTGTTCATTGGGGGCACCTTTACAGCTGTCGTTCCCAGCTATTTCGGTCCTTTATTTAATTAAATACAACTACTTAAAATGGCCCAACGTCTTATACTCCCTCCGTGCGGGAAAAATTGTGCTCGCGTACATTTTACAAAAAAGCCCATTATGTTTGCCCGACACAACCCGCAGTCCTCGTCTCCTCTCCCCTTGACCATGCTCGCTCGATCCCCAGCCATGCCTCACAGCTCGCCCACGCGGCGCCTTCGCCCCGGTGCACCGCCGCTCCGCCGCAATCCCTGATCCCTTCCATCGTTCACAGACCCCTCGCGGTCCCTCCTCCCTTCCATCGTGTCGCTAATCAAACATGTATGCTAAGTAAAATGAACTATGTATTGCCATGGCATTTTAGAGATACCTCTCTACCACGTCAACTAAACATTACATATGTTGGTAGGTTTTGCAAGAACATCATGTGAAATAAATAGAATTCATCATGGCAACTACTTTGCGATGGCCACTTTTAGGGTTTCAATAGACGGGAAAGTAGGTGCAAAAACTACCAGATGGCAATATCGACATTGAATTAGCCATGACAATTTCTATGTCATTTGTGGCTTTTTGTTAATTAATGGCATGGCATTTTTCACCAAGTGACGTGTCAAAATTTCAGTACATGTCATTTTTTACATTGTATTGCCATTGCAATTTCTACATGATTTGTTGTAACTTCAAGTGTGTATGCCTAAAAATGATGCCATTTCAAGTGTCCCATATAATATAATGACATCTTACAGGAATTTGGTTTTTGGTCACATGGTATTTGTTTATTGAAGTATCATCTTGCAATGGAATCTCAACTTTTCTACCATGTGTGTATATCTTCATATGGGGCTAATAGTATGGATTATCTGAAACTTATGCTAGTTTTGCCATGTGGAAATTTATTATAGGTAGCCATGGAATTTTTTTTCTATTGACAACATGGTAGTATTATTTTAGGTTCCATGGCATTTTTGTTAACTGGAGGATAGCATTTTTTTTGTTGGGGAACATTGCAAGGGAAACAAAAAATTTCCTACGCTCACCAAGATCCAATCTAAGAGATGAAAATCTACAAGAGGAGAGATTGCATCTACATACCCTTGTAGATCGCTAAGCGGAGGCGTTAATAAACGCGGTTGATGTAGTCGAACGTCTTCGCGACCCAATCACGATCCGTCCCGCGAACTCTCGATCCAAGTGCCGAACGGACGACACCTCCACATTCAAAACACGTATGGCTTGATGACGCCCTCACCTCCTCGATCCAGTGAATGATGGTGAAGTAGTAGCTCGAGTCCTTCGGCAGCACGATGGCATGGTGGCGGAATCTCAGCAGAGCTTCGCTAAGCACTATGGAGAGGAAGAGGGATGCGAGGAAGAGGAGAGGCAGCACCGTGGCGTGAAGATGTGCTTGTTTGGGGTGTGGCTGCCCTCCCTCTACCTATCTATATATAGGGGAAGGGAGGAGAGGGTGGCCCCCCTAGGGTTTTCCCTGGGGGGGGGGGGGTAGTGGCCAGGGAAGATGGGATCTCCTCTAGGGTGACATGCCCCCCAAGCCGGGAGGTGGGAAGCCCTAGGGGGGCGCCCCCAACCCTCAGGTTACGTGAGATGGGGTGAGGGGGGCGCTCAGCCCCTTAGTGGGCTGGTTTCCCCCTCCCCTTGGCCCATGGGACCCCCCAACACTTGCCGGGGCCCCTCGAAACCCCTTTCGGTGACGCTGGTCATCACCCGGTACCCCCGGAACAATTCCGGACTGCAATACCCTTCGTCCAATATATCGATGTTCACCTCTGGACCATTCCGGAGTTCCTCGTCACGTCCGGGATCTCATCCGGGACTCCGAACAAACTTCGATAACCACCATAATGACTTAACTATACTTATACCATCACCAAACGTTAAGTGTGTAGACCCTGCGGGTTCGAGAATTATGCAAACATGACTGAGACACCTCTATGGTCAATAACCAATAGCTGGACTTGGATGCCCATATTGGTTCCTAGGTATTCTACGAAGATCTGATCGGTTGAACCTCGATGTCAAGGATTCAGCTAATCCCATATGCAGTTCCCTTTGTCTATCGGTATGTTACTTGCCCGAGATTCGATCGTCGCTATCTCCATACATAGTTCATTCTCATTACCGGCAAGTCTCCTTACTCGTTCCGTAATATAAGATCCCGTGACTAACTCATTGGTCACATTGCTTGCAAGCTTATTGTGATGTTGTATTACCGAGTGGGCCCTGAGATACCTCTCCGTCATACGGAGTGACAAATCCCAGTCTTGATCCATGCCAACTCAACAGACACCCTTGGAGATACCTGTAGAGCATCTTTATAGTCACCTAGTTATGTTGCGACTTTGGTACACACAAGGCACTACTCCGGTGTCAGTGAGTTATATGATCTCCTGGTCATAGGAACATATACTTGACATGCAGAAAAATGATAGCAATAAACTTGATACGATCATATGCTACGTTCATAGTTTCGGTCTTGTCCATCACATAATTCTCCTAACGGTGTGATCCCGTTATCAAATGACAACTCATGTCCATGACTAGGAAACCATAGCCATCTTTGATCAACGAGCTAGTCCGGTAGAGGCTTACTAGGGACATGTTGTTGTCTATGTATCCACACATGTATTTGAGTTTCTGGTCAATACAATTATAGCATGGATAATAAACGATTATCATGAACAAGGAAATAAACCAATTTATTATTGCCTCTAGGGCATATTTCCAACAGTCTCCCACTTGCACTAGAGTCAATAATCTAGCATTACATGGTAAAGAATCTAACACACATAGAGTTCTGGTGTTGATTGTGCTTTGCCTGTGGAAGAGGTTTAGTCAATAGATTTGCAACATTCAGGTTCGTATGCACTTTGCAAATGTTTATGTCTTCCTCCTTGATGTAATCACGGATGGAATTGAAGCGTCGCTTTATGTGTCTGGTCCTCTTGTGAAACCTAGGTTCCTTGGCTAGAGCAATGGCACCAGTGTTGTCATAGAATAGAGTCATTGGGTCCAGTGCACTGGGCACAACTCCAAGATCTGTCATGAGCTGCTTCATCGAGACACCTTCCTTCGCTGCCTCCGAGGTAGCTATGTACTTTGCTTCACATGTAGAATCAGCTACTACGCTCTGCTTGGAACTGCACCAGCTTACCGCTCCCCCATTTAGAATATACGTATCCGGTTTGGGACTTAGAGTCATCCGAATCTGTGTCAAAGCTTGCATTGACATAACCCTTTACGATGAGCTCTTGATCACCTCCATAAACGAGAAACATTTGTTGGGGAACGTAGCAAGAATTCAAAAATTTTCCTACGCTTCACCAATATCAATCTAGGATATGCTAGCAATGAGAGAGAGGGAGTGCAACTTCATACCTCTTGAAGATCGCGAAACGGAAGCGTCGCAAGAATACAGATGATGGAGTCGTACTTGCGGCGATTCAAATCGCGGAAGAGCCAATCTAGCACCAAACGGACGGCGCCTCCGCGTTCAATACACATACAGCCCGGGGACGTCTCCTCCTTCTTGATCCAGCAAGGGGAGAGGATAAGTTGAGGGAGAGCTTCAGCAGCACGACAGCGTGGTGATGGACCTTGCAGTTCTCCGGCAGGGCTTCGCCAAGCACTACGGAAGAGGAGGAGGTGTTGGAGAGGGGGAGGGCTGCACCAGGGGAAAGGGTGCGGTAGCCCTCCCACCCCCACTATTTATAGGGGCAAGGGAGAGGGGGCCGCCCCCTCTAGATGCATCTAGAGGGGGGGCGGCGGCCAAGGGGGAGGCTTGACCTCCAAGCTAGGTGGGGCGCCCCCTTTAGGGTTTCCCCAGCCCTAGGCGCATGGGTCCTAGGGGGGAGTTGGTGCCCAGCCCACCTAGGGGTTGGTTCCCCTCCATATGTAGCCCATAGGGCCCTCCGTAGTAGGTGGACCCTCCCGGTGGACCCTCGGAACCCCTTCGGTGGTCCCGATACAATATCGGTAACCCCCCGAACACTTCCGGCGACTGAATAAGGACTTCCCATATATAAATCTCCATCTCCGGACCATTCCGGAACTCCTCGTGACGTCCGGGATCTCATCCGGGACTCCGAAAAACCTCCGGTAACCACATACTGTTTCCCATAACTCTAGTGTCACCGAACCTTAAGTGTGTAGACCCTACGGGTTCGGGAACCATGCAGACATGACCGAGAGATCTCTCTGGCAAATAACCAACAACGGGATCTGGATACCCATGTTGGTTCCCACATGTTCCACGATGATCTCATCGGATGAACCACAATGTCGGGGATTCAATCAATCCCGTATACAATTCCCTTTGTCCATCGGTATGTTACTTGCCCGAGATTCGATCGTCGGTATCCCAATACCTCGTTCAATCTCATTACCGGCAAGTCTCTTTACTCGTTCCGTAACGCATGATCCCGTGACCAACTCCTTAGTCACATTGAGCTCATTGTGATGATGCATTACCGAGTGGGCCCAGAGATACCTCTCCGTCATACGGAGTGACAAATCCCAGTCTCGATTCGTGCTAACCCAACCGACACTTTCGGAGATATCTGTAGTGCACCTTTATAGCCACCCAGTTACGTTGTGACGTTTGGTGCACCCAAAGCATTCCTACGGTACCCGGGAGTTGCACAATCTCATGGTCTAAGGAAATGATACTTGACATTAGAAAAGCTCTTTGCAAACGAACTACACGATCTTGTGCTATGCTTAGGATTGGGTCTTGTCCATCACATCATTCTGCTAATGATGTGATCCCGTTATCAATGACATCCAATGTCCATGGTCAGGAAACCACAACCATCTATTGATCAACAAGCTAGTCAACTAGAGGCTTACTAGGGATATTACGGTCTATGTATTCACACATGTATTACGGTTTCCGGTTAAACCAACTATAGCATGAACAACAGACAATTATCATAAACAAGGAAATATAATAATAACCATTTTATTATTGCCTCTAGGGCATATTTCCAACAGTCTCCCACTTGCCCTAGAGTCAATAATCTAGTTACATTGTGATGAATCGTACACCCATAGAGTTCTGGTGTTGATCATGTTTTGCTCACGGAAGAGGTTTAGTCAACGGATCTGCGACATTCAGATCCATATGCACTTTACAAATATCTATGTCTCCATCTTGAACATTTTCACGAATGGAGTTGAAGCGACGCTTGATATGCCTAGTCTTCTTGTGAAACCTAGGCTCCTTGGCAAGGGCAATAGCTCCAGTGTTGTCACAAAAGAGAGTCATGGGGCCTGATGCATTAGGAATAACTCCTAGGTCGGTAATGAACTCCTTCATCCAGATTGCTTCATGTGCTGCCTCTGAGGCTACCATGTACTCCGCTTCACATGTAGATCCTTCCAGGACGCTTTGCTGGCAACTACACCAGCTGACTGCCCTACCATTCAAAATATACACGTATCCAATTTGTGACTTGGAGTCATCCAGATCTGTGTCGAAGCTAGCATCGACGTAACCCTTTACGATGAGCTCTTCGTCACCTCCATAAACGAGAAACATATCCTTAGTTCTTTTCAGGTACTTCAGGATATTCTTGACCGCTGTCCAGTGTTCCATGCCGAGATTACTTTGGTACCTCCCTACCAAATTTACGGCAAGGTTCACATCAGGTCTGGTACACAACATGGCATACATAATAGACCCTATTGCTGAGGCATAGGGGATGACACTCATCTTTTCTCTATCTTCTGCCGAGGTCGGACATTGAGCCGTGATCAATCTCACACCTTGCAATATAGGCAAGAACCCCTTCTTGGACTGATCCATAATATGTAAGAATCTTCTCCAAGGTCCTTCATTGAAAAACACTTATTCAAGTAGGCCTTTACGCTTTCCAAAAACTCTATATCATTTCCCATCAATAGTATGTCATCTATGTTGCATATCGGGTTCCGGCAAAACCCTTAAGGTTCGAACACTCGGGTGCGCACGAAGATTTCCTCCTACTAAAATGCGCCCTCAACCTCGCTGCGATCTCTAAGCTAGAACGATGAACAACACAAGAGACACAAGATTTATACAGGTTCGGGCCACCGTTGTGGTGTAATACCCTACTCCTGTGTGTGGTGTGGTGGATTGCCTCTTGGGATGGTGATGACAGTACAAGGGAAGAATAGCCTTGCGTGGAGAGGTGTTCTTGTGCTTGGCCAACTTGTGTCGATGAGGATGATCTGAGTCAGTTGCCTTCTACTATGGTGGCTAGCCCTATTTATAGATGCCCTGGTCCTCTCCCCAAATATTGAGTGGGAAGGGATCAAACAACGACCATTTTGAAAGGGGATAGCTAGTACAAGCTATCCTGACTAAAGGTGGTCTTCGCCTGTCGAAGGCGCTAGTGGTGACGCCGTCTTGGGCTCCACGATGACCTCCGTCCTGCCGTCCTGCTGGTCTTGGTCTTGTTGCACCGATATGGAAACCTTTGCTCGATGCTCAAGACTCGCGCTGCGCTTGCCCCTTAGCACAAAAGGGGAACGAGACCTTCTGAGTTAGCGCCGCCTGCCTTGTCGTCATGGGCACCTCGCGAGGTACCCCTTGCATTGATCTCTCCGCCTCCTCGCGAGCCTGCCTGGTGAGGTCGCCCCTGAGCAGGCCTTGTGTCGTCCGCCCACGAGGTTTGGCCCCTCACGAGGGTCTTGAGTATTGGGTTGACGAAGACGGGCCATACTGGGCCACTGGTGGAGCCACGCCGCAGGCCGTAGGCAGGCAAGTCTGGGGACCCCCGTTCCCAGAACGCCGACAGTAGCCCCGGGGCCCAAGGCGCGCTTGGACTTGGCTTAGCAGCGAAGCCAAAGGGCAAGGGCGGAGCGCCGTGAGCCCCAACAGCCTACGGCCTTGGTCATCGCGTGGCGACTGATTGGATGTGGGCGTCTCCGCTTCCCCACGCTGCCTCGGCAACTGCCCGACTTGACGAGTCCCTGGTGCATGCAAAAAGGGTCATCATTACCTGCAATCGTGGAGGTCGACGGTTGGCCTCCCTTGGGCTATAAATAAGGAGGGGCAGAAGCCCCCGTCGCCCATCTCTTTCCATTCCGCTCGCTTCTCCTACCTCGCTCATGTTGCTTGTAGTGTCCGCATGGCGCCGACAAAGAGGTTTTCAGCCGCGGAGAAGGGGAAGGCTCGCCAGGAAGGGTCTGGCTCCCTCTGCCCAAGCGCGGACACGGTCGCCCTTGCAAGCACTCCGCGACTCGTGCTGTGGCTTCCCGCGGCCGCGGCAGTGGTCCTTCACATGGTGGTAGCCGCCTATGTTGAGGCAGCCCGGTTGGTATGGGAAGGCATGATGTGGCTGCACGGCCTCCCCGCCCGCGCTTCCACTCGGCGCAGGTGCTGCCAGTGTTCGTCTTGTGGTCGGATAACCCGGCCGGCAACTGGCTTCAGCTCCCTCGATCCTTCGTCGGCGAGTTGCCGGCCGCTGGCACAGGCGGGCTCTGGCTGTAGGCGGACGTGGCTACTGCAGTAGGGCCTCCTGGTTCGCGGTGGAGATCTTCGTCAACGGCAATGCAACCCTGGCCCGGGGCTGGCAAATGTTTGCCCGTGCGCGTGGTCTGGGCAGGCGGTGCACCCTCCACTTCAGGTATGACGGTGACGTGACCCTCTACATGAGGGTGTTCGGAGAAGATGGCCGTTGTGTTGGGTGCTGCCTTGAAGACAATGATGGCGATGAGGTGCTCGGTCCTGGCGACGGTCATGACGAGGGCGAAGGCCAACCCGCTCCCGGTGGCGACCGCGGCTCGTCAAGCCTCAGCGGCTCCTCCTCCAGCAAGAGCTCCTCCAGTGGTGGCTGCGATCAGCCACCACGCCTCCGTGCCCGCCTCGAGGGCGGCAGCAGGTCATCCCGTCGCCGCGCTCCGGTGAAGCGCGAGGTGGGGTCTGATTGAGCTCAGGAGGACGCGGTGGATCCCTCCTCGCGAGCTGTTGCAAGGCGCGTGCCGCTTTTGTTTTGTTTTCCTTCTTTTCCTGCATCGAGAAAGAGAATTATGGGGCCCCGTGGGGGGCGTGCAACAAACTTTGGTTCCCTAGTTATCGTGCTACATTCATTGTTCTTGTGCTGTGTTATGGTGTCGTTGTTATGCTTCTGCGCGTAGGAACAACTTAGCTTGGCACGTTTGAAGTAGTTTCCACCTCGCAAAGTGCCTGCTTCAGGCCTCGCCGGGCACCTTAAGAGCTGCAAAAAACTCGTTGAGAGATTACCATTTTCCAAACCTTGGTCGCAAGGGTTGCCGGGCATGGCCCGGCACTTCGTGTCGCGATGCCCGAGGGGCACGGACTAAGAGGGGTGCTCCCGCTGCAAACTCAAACGAAAGAGCCTCACGAAAACCAGAAGAAAAGGGCTCGCGAGGGCGCCCACACAACCCCCTCGCGAGGCTTGCGAGAGAGAGCGAATCAGACAAAGAGCCGAAGATAGAAAACAGAGGCAGGAAGCGAACAGAACCGGCAGGGAACACCAGAAGCAACTTTAATCAAGATCCAAACAAAGAAGAGCGAGCCAACTATAGAAAGGAAATGAAAAGCCGTGACTTGCACCTAGTCTAGTCTTTGACGTCTTCTCACCAGCGTGGAGCTAAGTGCTGCCACTAGGCGTGGGTGGGAGCCCCCAAGGTCCAAGGGCGGCAGTCCTGAGACTCCGGGGCGTGTACATCCCCACTCATTATTACGTGAGAGTGTCACGGGCGGCGAGCTTCACAGGCACTAGGCCTTCTTAACAGACACCGGGCCTTTCTTCAGGCGGAGAGCTTCACAGGCGCCGAGCCTTCTTCACAGGCACTGGGCCTTTCTTCAGGGGTAGAACTTCCGGAGGTGCTAGATGTTCCAAGCGTTTGGGATGGGCACCCCATCCTGAGTCTCCAGGCACGCGGCGCTAGGTCTGAAGACGTGGACGACCTTGAACGGGCCCTCCCACATGGGTGAAAGCTTATGCAGCCCTTCCCTGGAGAGCACCCGCCTGAGTACGAGGTCACCTACCTCGAGCGTCCTGGGGCAGATGTTGCGCCAGTGATACCGCCGAAGTGCCTGCTGGTACCTTGCCGCCCGTAGTGTGGCTTCACGGCGGCGTTCCTCCCCCAGCACGAGGTCCATCCCCCGCATGGCATCCTGCTGTGCCTCATCAAACGCCAGGACCCGTGCGGAGCAACGCATGACGTCGTGAGGGAGAACCGCCTCTGCTCCGTAGACGAGGAAGAATGGGGTCTTGCCCGTTGGCTTGGCGGCTGTAGTGCGGATGGAACACAGCACGGACTGGAGCTCATCGTACCAGCCCCTGCCGCAGGCCTCTAGCTTCTTCTTGAAGGTCCTGGTCTTGAGGCCCCTCAGGACCTCCGGGTTGGCGCGTTCAGCCTGGTCGTCGCTTCGGGGGTGCGCCACCGAAGCGTAACAGATCTGCGTTCCAAGGTTACCACAATATGTCTTGAAGAGATTGCTAGTGAACTGCGGACCGTTGTCGGTGATGATGCGGTTAGGGACCCCAAATCGGCTCACGAGACCCCTGATGAACTTGACCGCGGAGCCAGCTGGGATGGTGCGGACGACTTCCACCTCCGCCCACTTGGCGAACTTGTCGATGGCGACGTAGAGGTAGCGGTAGCCCCCATGCGCTCAAGGGAATGGGCCCAAGATATCCAGCCCCCTGACCGCGAACGGCCACGAGAGCGGGATGGTCTGCAGGCCCTCAGCTGGCTGATGGATCAGCTTGGCATGGAATTGACAGGCTTCGCAGGACTTCACCAGCTCGGTCGCGTCGTCGAGTGTCGTAGGCCAGTAGAACCCACTGCGAAACGCCTTGCCGACGAGGGTATGTGACGATGAGTGGTGCCCGCAATCTCCACCGTGTATGTCGGCCAGCAGCTCCTCCCCATGCTCCCTAGAGATGCAACATAGGGAAACGTCATTCGGCCGCTTCCGGTATAACTCACCGTCTTGGATGCAGTAGGCCGTGGCCTGCCGGGCCGCGCGCTCCGCGTCCTCCTCCTTCTCCCACAGCATTCCTTGCATCAGGTAGTCCTTGAATTCCTTGGTCCAGAATCCCTCCTGAGGCTCCAGCGCCAAGAGTAGGCGCGTTCCCGAGGTCGGGCCACAGGCCGGGGCTCCCGTGGCAGGTGGCTGAGGGAGTTCTTCCCGAGGATATGCCGTGCTTGAAAGTGATGGCGCCGCCGATGGCTTGAAGAGTTGTTCCTCGAAAACGCCGGGCTCCTGAGGCAGCCGCCTGGACGCCCTATTGGCGATGTCATCGGCCTCCTTGGTGCCGGGGGGCACATGCTGCAACTCCAACCCCCAAAACTGCTTTTCCATCTTGTGCAGTTCCGCAAGATACGCTTCCATGTGCTCATCCTTAGGCTCATACACCTTGTTGGAGAAGTTGACGAGGAGTTTTGAATCGCCCTTGATGAAGAGGCACTTCACTCCTAGCGCTGTTGGAGCTTTCAGGCCTTCTATGTGTCCCTCATACTCTGCTATGTTGTTGGAGATCTTCTGACCCTGCTAGAAACAGAGCTGTATGGCATAGTAGAGCTTGTCCTGAGTGGGGGATATAAGCACTGCACCAGCCCCTGCACCCTGCCGCGAGAATGCACCATCGAAGTACATGACCCAGCCATCTGGTGCCTCACTTCATGGCGAGAGAGACCGATCCTCGCCTGCCTTGAGCCCTGGTGCTTCCGTCCATTCTGCCACGAAATCAGCACTTGCGGCTCCCTTGACCCTGGGCATGCTGAACTCCAACTGAAACACTTGCAGCTCGATGTTCCATTCGGCAACTCTTCCAGCGGAGTTGGGGCTCCTGAGTACCCTTTCCAATGGGTAGGCTGAGATGACCTTGATGGGGTGACCTTGAAAGTAGTGCCACAGCTTGCGCGAGGCCACCAAGAGCGCGAGCAAGAGCTTCTGAGGCATGGGGTACCGTGCCCTTGCATCCCGCAACACCGTGCTAACGAAGTACACCGGGTGCTCGACAAGGGTGGGTGCGCTGACGTGGCCCGTGTCTTCCGGAGGTTGAGGCGCTTCCTGAGATGATGCAGCCCCCACCTCCTGGCTGCTTGGTGCGGACTCTTCAACCCTAGGGGCATCTTCCTGCTGAGCTTGGTCCCCTGTTGCCGCTATCGTGGTCCTCGCGAGGCTTTCCTGGTCTTGTGTTGCCACGGCTGAGGCCGCGGCCGGTCGTGACGCGGCCTTAGCCTGGCGTTCCTCCCGAACCGCCACCAGGGCTGTGCTGGCAGAGTAGGGAGTGGCGGTAAGGTAGAGCACCAGGGACTCGAGAGGGCGCGGTGCCACCATCATTGGAGGGCTGGTCAGATATTTCTTGAGGTCTTGAAACGCTTGGTCGGCCTCCTGTGTCCACTCAAACGAGCCCTTCTTCTTCATCAGCTTGAAGAACGGCAGGGTGCGCTCCCCCAGCTTGGAGATGAAGCGTCCTAACGCGGTTATGCGACCGGCGAGCTTTTGCATTTCTCTGAGGGTTTACATTGGACTCATGTCTTTGATTCCCTTGACCTTCTCCGGGTTGGCCTCGATCTCCCTGTGGGACACGAGGAAGCCTAGCAGCTTGCCGGAAGGGACACCGAACACACACTTCTCTGGGTTGAGTCGCAGGTCCACGTGGCGGAGGCTCGCGAAGGTCTCCTCCAGGTCCTGGATTAAGGTCCTTGCCTCCCGAGATTTCACCACAATTTCGTTGTCGTAAGCCTCGACGTTTTTCCTGAGCTGCCAGCCCAAAGCAATGTGCATCAACCACTGGAAGGTTGCACCCACGATGCGCAACTCGAACGGCATGCAGGTGTAGCAGTACGCTCCACATGGGGTTAGGAAGGCTGTCTTCTCCACGTCTTCCACCGACATCTTGATTTGGTGATAACCCAAAAACGCATCTAGGAAACACAGCAGGTCGCACTCGGCGGTGGAGTCGACAATCTGGTCGATGCGGGGAAGCGGGAACGGATCTTGAGGGCAGGCCTTGTTGAGGTTTGTGAAGTCGACGCACATGCGCTCCTTTCCTCCCTTTTTGGGCACGACAACGGGGTTTGCCAGCCATTCGGGGTAGCAAACCTCGCGAATAACACCCGCTGCCTCTAGCTTGCGGGTTTTTTGGACGATGAAGGCCTGCTTCTCGGTGGACTGCCGCCTCGCTTTCTGCTTCACGGGGCGTACATTGGGGCACACATTCAGGTGATGCTCAATCACTTCCCTTGGGACCCCCACTAGCTGCTTGGGCTCCCACGCGAACACCTCCTTGTTCGAGCGCAAGAACCTCACCAACGCCTCCTCTTAGTCGGGGTCGAGGTTGGAACCTATGGTGAAGGTGGCTCCCGAGGACCCGTCTTCCTCAACTGGCACCTTCTTGGTCTCCGCCTTGTCCTGAGTGAGCAGCATCTTCTTTTTGTTCGTTGCAGCCCCTTTGGCCTTGGAGGTGTCTGCGCCGGCGGGCTGAGCCGCCGCGGCGGCCTTGAGGGCCAGCTTGAGCGCCAGCAGAGCCTCCTTGGTATCTCCAGCTATGGTGAGGATGCCGCTGCTCTCGGGCATCTTCATGAGGTTGTAGGCCGGATGGGTTGCTGCCATGAACTGAGCCAAGGTAGGGTATCCGAGGATGGAGTTGTACGGGAGGCTGATGTGGGCGATGTCAGAGTTGACCAGCTCTGTGCGGTAGTTGTCATGGGTGCCGAAGGTTACAGGAAGGCGGATCTGCCCAAGGGAACTGGAGGAACCGCCTCCGACGCCCGAGAAGGCTGGGTTGGAGCTGTTC
Organism: Aegilops speltoides; assembly: GCA_021437245.1. Lineage (NCBI taxonomy): Eukaryota > Viridiplantae > Streptophyta > Magnoliopsida > Poales > Poaceae > Aegilops > Aegilops speltoides. The sequence goes on from CM038143.1 coordinate 149,241,430, forward strand.
CAGTGGTACATGGAGGAGGCTGAAGGTCTCCACCGAGAGAACGTTGAGGCCATCGCCACCGTCGATGAGGGTTTTGGTGATGGCCACCTGGCAGATGGTGGGCGTGCAGAGCATCGGGAGCACACCCGAGCAGGAGGTGTTCACAGGGTGATCTTCCGAGTTGAAGGTCAGGTCGGCCTTGGGCGCCACCCAACCCGGGGGAGCTCCTTGCCACGCGAGGGCGGCGCTGATCTGGCGAAAGAACGTCTTGGCATGGCGATCTGAGGGTGGCGCCTGCGAGCTGCCCAGGAGAGCTGCGACAACCGGGGGCGCTAGCGCTGCGTAGTGGGCCAGGAAGAGGTCGCACAGTTCCTCCCAGGAGGCAACAGAAGACACCGGCAGGTTGAGCAGCCAAGCGCGCGGGACGCCAGTGAGGGCCATGGGAAGCTAGTTATCCATGACCTTGTCGTCGCCCCCGGCCTTGAGGACGGCCTCCTCGTATGCCAGCAGGAAAACTAGCGGGTCCGCCGCGCTGTCATAGCGCGGCGACATCTCTGGCTTGAACTTGTTCGGCCACTACACCTGCCGTAAGGTGGGTGAGGGAGTCCTGGATTAGGGGGTATCCGGATGACCGGACTATATACATCGTCCGGACTATTGGAGCGTGAAGATACAAGACTCAAGACTCCGTCCCGTGTCCGGATGGGACTCTCCTTTGCGTGGAAGACAAGCTTGGCGATCCAAATATTGTATTTCCTTCCTTCTAACCGACTCCATGTAAACCCTAGCCCTCTCCGGTGTCTATATAAACCGAAGAGGTTGGTCCTTAGAAGGCCGATCACAACTACAATCATAATCATCATAGGCTAGCTTCTAGGGTTTAGCCTCTACGATCTCATGGTAGATATACTCTTGTACTACTCATATCGTCAATATTAATCAAGCAGGGAGTAGGGTTTTACCCCCATCGAGAGGGCCCAAACCTGGGTAAACATTGTGTCCCTTGCTTCCTGTTACCATCAGCCTGAGATGAACAGATCGGGACCCCCTACCCGAGATCCGCCGGTTTTGACACCGACAGTGGGGGCCAAGGCTTGGAGTCTCCTGGCCCCAGCGCTGGCGCCGGCCGCCGGAGCCGGAAGCGCAATGTCTGCCATGAAGACGAAGCACGGTGTTGGTGGAGAGAAGGTCAACGGAAGGAATAGCTCCGGTGCACCCCTACCTGGCGCGCCAAATGTTGGATATCGGGTTCCGGCAAAACCCTTAAGGTTCGAACACTAGGGTGCGCACACGAAGATTTCCTCCTACCAAAACGCGCCCTCAACCTCGCTGCGATCTCTAAGCTAGCACGATGAACAACACAAGAAACACAAGATTTATATAGGTTCGGGCCACCATTGTGGTGTAATACCCTACTCCTGTGTGTGGTGTGGTGGATTGCCTCTTGGCTGGTGATGAACAGTACAAGGGAAGAACAACCTCGCGAGGAGAGGTGTTCTTGTGCTTGGCCAACTTGTGCCGGTGAGGGTGATCTGAGTCAGTTGCCTTCTACTATGGTGGCTAGACCTATTTATAGAGGCCCTGGTCCACTCCCCAAATACTGAGCGGGAAGGGATCCAACAACGGCCATTTTGAAAGGGGACAGCTAGTACAAGCTATCCTGACTAATGGTGGTCTTCGCCTATCAAAGGCGCTGGTGGTGACACTGTCTTGGGCTCCACGATGACCTCCGTCCTGCCGTCCTGCCGTCCTGCTGGTCTTGGTCTTGTTGCACCGATATGGAAATCTTTGCATGATGCCTCGGTACTCCGCGCCTGCGCTTGCCCCCTTACCACCAAAGGGGAAACGAGGACACTGCGCGGGCTGGCGCCCGCCTGGCCTTGGTCGTCATGGCTTGCGTCATGGGCACCTCGCGAAGTACCCCTTTCCTTGATCTCTCCGCCTCCTTGCGAGCCTGCTTGGTGAGGTCGCCCTTGAGGAGGCCTTGTGTCGTCCGCCCTGCGAGGCTTGGCCCCTCGTGAGGGTCTTGAGTATTGGGTTGACGAAGACGGGCTGTACTGAGCCACTGGTGGAGCCACGCCGCAGGCCGCAGGAAGACAAGTCTGGGGACCCCCGTTCCTAGAACGCCGACAATCTACATATAATATGAGAAATGCTACAGAGCTCCCACTCACTTTCTTGTAAACACATGCTTCTCCATAAGTCTGTATAAACCCAAACGCTTTGATCATTTCATTAAAGCGAATGTTTCAACTCCGAGATGCTTGCACCAGCCCATAGATGGAGCGCTGGAGCTTGCACACCTTGTTAGCATTCTTAGGATCATCAAAACCTTCCGGCTGCATCATATACAATTCTTCCTTAAGGAAACCGTTAAGGAATGCCGTTTTGACGTCCATTTTCCATATCTCATAATCATAGAATGCGGCAACTACTAACATGATTCGGACGGACTTCAGCTTCACTATGGGTGAGATGGTCTCTGAAAGTGCAACTATCCCTGGGTGGTTTTGGTAATTCCTAACAACATATAGCTCATTGAGCTAATGCTATTTCAAGATAAATATTTCAGGAAAGCTCAATGATTGGCATGGCATGGATGAGAAAAGTGGACCCCTCAAAATGCTAAGGACAAAAGGATTGGCTCAAGCTCAAAGCATAAGACTCTACATTTTCCATTTTAGTGATCCAAGATCACATTGAGTCCATAGGAAAAGCCAATACTATCAAGAGGGGGTGAGGTGTTGCTTAATGAGTTTCTTACTCAAAGTGCTTAGTGATATGCTCAAAAAACCCTCAACTACTTTCTCACATCCACATATGTCCCAAACCAAAAGTCAAACTCGCCCCACTATAAACTGTCTATCCGGCGCCACCGAGTTCAGTTGACATAGCCACTGCCATAAACCCCAGTCTTTTCGGTCTCACCGATAGGGATCTCGGTCTCACCGAGATGGGATTGTAATCTCTATATTTCCCTTTGTAACATTTCGGTCAAATTGAGATGAGCGATCGGTCCCACCGAGATTGCAATGCAAACTCACTGTTTCCCTTCGTAACGTTTCGGTCCAACCGAGATGAGCGAATCGGTCCCACCGAGTTTTCCTGACCAACTCTCTGTGTGTCTATTACCAAAATCGGTCTCAATGAGTTTGTGTAATCGGTCTCACCGAGATTACGTTATGCTCTAACCCTAACCATATCGGTCCTACCGAGTTGACGTGTCGGTCCCACCAAAATTCCTAACAGTCACATTATTTACTAAATCGGTCCGACCGAGTTTCACGATTCGGTCCCACCGAGTTTGGTAAATTGTGTGTAACGGTTAGATTTTGTGTGGAGGCTATATATAACCCTCCACCCACTCTTCATTCGTGGAGAGAGCTATCAGAACATGCCTACACTTCCAACATACATTTTCTGAGAGAGAACCACCTACACTTGTGTTGAGGTCAAGATATTCCATTCCTGCCACAGAAATCTTGATCTCTAGCCTTCCCCAAGTTGCTTTCCACTCAAACCTTCTTTCCACCAAATCCAAATCCTATGAGAGAGAGAGAGAGTTGAGTGTTGGGGAGACTATCATTTGAAGCACAAGAGAAGGAGTTCATCATCAACACACCATTCGTTAATTCTTGGAGAGTGGTGTCTCCTAGATTGGCTAGGTGTCACTTGGGAGCCTCAGACAAGATTCTTGAGTTGAACCAAGGAGTTTCTAAGGGCAAGCAGATCACCTACTTCGTGAAGATCTACCCTAGTGAGGCAAGTCCTTCATGGGCGACAGACATGGTGGGATAGACAAGGTTGCTTCTTCGTGGACCCTTCGTGGGTGGAGCCCTCCATGGACTCGTGCAACCGTTACCCTTCGTGGGTTGAAGTCTCCATCAACATGGATGTACGATAGCACCACCTATCAGAACCACGGATAAAAAATCTCCATGTCAACAATGCATTTGCCTCCTCAAACTCCTCCCTTTTCCTTCATATGCAATCGTTTTACATTCTGCTGCTATACTCTTAGAATTGCATGTGTAGGTTGATTGCTTGACTTGTGCTAAGTTGCTAAAATTTGCCAAGAACTAAAACTGGGAAAAGGCTAGATTTTTATTTGGTCAAGTAGTCTAATCACCCCCCTAGACATACTTTCGATCCTACAGTCTCATCGTAGTCAACCCCTTTCGTAATGTTTCGGTCCAACCGAGATGAGCGAATCGGTCCCACCGAGTTTGCCTGACCAACTCTCTATGTGTCTATTACCAAAATCGTTCTCACCGAGTTTATGTAATCGGTCTCACCGAGATTACGTTATGCCCTAACCCTAACAATATTGCTCCTATCGAGTTGACGTGTCGGTCCCACCGAAATTCCTAATGGTCACATTATTTACTAAATCGGTCCGACTGAGTTTCATGATTCGGTCCCACCAAGTCTGGTAAATTGTGTGTAATGGTTAGATTTTGTGTGGAGGCTATATATACCCCTCCACCCACTCTTCATTCGTGGAGAGAGCCATCAGAACATGCCTACACTTCCAACATACATTTTCTGAGAGAGAACCACCTACACTTGTGTTGAGGTAAAGATATTCCATTCCTACCACATAAATCTTGATCTCTAGCCTTCCCCAAGTTGCTTTCCACTCAAACCTTCTTTCCACCAAATCCAAATCCTGTGAGAGAGAGTTGAGTGTTGGGGAGACTATCATTTGAAGAACAAGAGCAAGGAGTTCATCATCAACACACCATTTGTTACTTCTTGGAGAGTGGTGTCTCCTAGATTGGCTAGGTGTCACTTGGGAGCTTCCGAGAAGATTGTGGAGTTGAACCAAGGAGTTTGTAAGGGCAAGGAGATCGCCTACTTCGTGAAGATCTACCCTAGTGAGGCAAGTCCATCATGGGCGACGGCCATGTTGGATAGACAAGGTTGCTTTTTTGTGGACCCTTCGTGGGTGGAGCCCTCTGTGGACTCGCGCAACCGTTACCCTTCATGGGTTGAAGTCTCCATCAACATGGATGTACGATAGCACCACCTATCGGAACCACGGATAAAAAATCTCTGTGTCAACATTGCGTTTGCCTCCTCAAACTCCTCCCTTTACCTTCATATGCAATTGTTTTACATTCCACTGCTATACTCTTAGAATTGCATGTGTAGGTTGATTGCTTGACTTGTGCTAAGTTGCTAAAATCTGCCAAGAACTAAAATTGGGAAAAAGCTAGATTTTTATTTGGTCAAGTAGTTTAATCACGCCCCTCTAGACATACTTCCGATCCTACAAGTGGTATCAGAGCTTTGGTCTCCATTTGCTTTGATTTCCATAGCTTTTGGTGGTCATAGCATTGGTTTCACAACCTAGGAGAGCATGGCGTCTAGCGAGGGAAATTACCACCGTAGAGGTCCTTACTTTGATGGTACAAACTTTGCTAGTTGGAAGCATAAGATGAAAATGCATATTCTTGGACATAACCCCGCCGTTTGGGCTATTGTGTGTATTGCCTTGCAAGGTAAATTCTTTGATGGGAGAGAACCGAACCGTGAAGCTACCGCGGAGGATTTGAAGATGCTGGAATACAATGCTCAAGCTTGTGATATTCCTTCAACGGATTGTGCCCCGAAGAATTCAACAAAATCATCCGTCTTGAGAATGCAAAGGAAATTTGGGATACTTTGATTGATATGCACGAAGGTACATACTCCGTCAAGGAATCCAAATTGGATGTGCTTCAAAGTCAACTTGACAAGTTCAAAATGAAGGATTGTGAAGGTGTCGCTGAGATGTACTCTAGGCTTGCTCTCATCACAAATGAGATTGCCGGCTTAGGAAGTGAAGAGATGACCAACAAATTCATCATCAAGAAGATCCTAAGAGCCTTGGATGGAAACATGATAACGTGTGCACATTGATCCAAATGATGCCCAATTACAAAGATCTCAAGCCAACGGAAGTCATTGGAAGAATTGTTGCTCATGAGATGTCACTCAAGGATAAGGAAGAGCTCCACAACAAGTAAAGTGGTGCATACAAAGCCTCATGTGAAGCTCCCACATCATCAAGTGAGAAACAAACCTTCAATGAATAATTGAGCCTAATGGTGAAGAACTTCAACAAGTTCTACAAGAGTAGAAGCAAGGAAAGAAGTTCCAAGTCAAGTTCCTACAATGACAAAAGATCTTCTAGTCGTGAGCGCAATTGCTATAATTGTGGAAGACCCGGACACTATTCCAATGAGTGTACGGCTCCCTACAAAAGAAGAGAAGATTCTCCAAAAAGAAGGAGTAGAAGAGACGAATCACCATCAAGAGAAAGAAGGAGTAGATATGATCGTTATGAACGAAGAACATCCCGAAGAAGCAATGATTCGGAAAGGAAGGACAAGTCATCAAGGAGCTACACAAAACAAAGACATGAAGCTCATGTTGGTGAATGGGTATCCGGCTCCGACTCCGACAATCACTCCGAGAGAAGCTATCACTCCCACTCTAAATATACTCAAGATGAAGGTGTTGCCAGTCTAGCACTTGTGTCAACCAACTCCTACGCCATATTTGACTCACCAAATGAAGGAATTGGAAGATGCTTCATGGCTAAAGGCCCAAAGGTATCACACCCCGAGTATGTTGATTTCAATAGTGATGAAGATGACTAGTTAGGTGATGATGATTTACTTGTTGACAACTCTAGTGATGAATACTATGATGAAACGTCAATTAATCATGCTAATCAAGATAAAACGAATGACAATGATAAGGAGAAGATTGAGAGCCTAACTAAAGAATTAAACACTCTTTAAGTTATCTCGTGAAACTATCTTGGAAGATCATCAAGAACTTTTAAAGACCCATGAGAAGTTACGCTTTGAAAATCTCAACCTTGAGCAAGAGCATGAGTTTATAAAGGCAATCAATGATGATCTTCATGAGAAAAGTTCTTCTTACATTGCCAAGCATTTACTCTTATCTACTTACATGCCACAAGTCAAGTCTAGTAACAAGAACAAGAAAGATTCTTCTTCTAGTAGTAACAATAATCATGATAAATCTAATGTTGTTGCTTCTAGTAGTTCTCTTCATTCCACTAATGATTCTCTTAGCCATGCTACACTTGAGCAAGAAAATAGCTTATTGAAGGGAATTCTAGAGAAAGGTGTTTACAAGAGCCTTGCCGGAAGGAAGAAATTCGAGGAAATTGTACACAAGCAAGGAAGGCATCGGAAGAATCAAGGTGTTGGTTTTGAACAAAAGTTCAATGCCAATGGAGTTGAGTGGGAAGAATATCAATACCCCAAGATTAAGTTTGTTCCTCAACAAGAGAAGTATGATCCTACTTCTTTCAAAGGAACACAATCTCAAGATGATCTTCCACCACAAGACCACAAGCAAAAACGCAAGGACAAGCTTCAAGAGGAGATTGATGCATTTGAAGAAGCTCCTAAGGCCTTGGTCAAGTGGGTTCCCAAGACTACATCAAGTTCTACTTCATCAAGTTCGACTACAACTCCAAGGATTCCCATCAAGATGATGTGGATCCCAAATAAGAAGAATTAGAGAGTTCTTGAGGGTGACTCCGCCAACATACTTCACTCTTATCATTTTGGCAAGGACAAGTGCAATCAACTTCCACATCTTGCACTAGTTCAAGGAGTCACAAACCCTCTTGTTGGTATGCCAAGGGACAAGGTAACCTAATGCTTTCATGGACATCATCTTGTGTGTGCATCACTCTATGTCTATGGATATCCTTGTTTGTTCCTTGTGGGACTAACCCGTGTAGGTATTGAAAGTGCAAATCACTCCAATGGATTGCTTCAAATGATCTACATCAACATTGAGCATCCACATCTTCAACATCTACATGAAGTCATCATCGACAAAACCCAAGGTTAGTTCATCCCTCTTAGGGGGGATCTCACATCTAGGGGGAGCTTTACTCTAAGAATTGAGCTAAAGCAACTCGAATGGTGTGAACACAACAATGCTTTATGTAAAAGTGGTAACCCCACTTGTGCTTAAACGATGAGTATGACCTATGATCAAATGTTCTCATTTGACTCCTAAGTCAATATACTCATATATAGATGACCTAGTCATCGCCAATTGCTTGATAGATGGTAGAATTGGTTGTGCATGCTTTGCCACATATTTCATTTGCCATTTTATTATGTCAGCATGTTGGTTGCATATTGCTACGTCTTGAGCTTGCGTTGGTTTTCCTTGAAGAGGAAAGGGTGATGCAGCAATAGTAGCGTAAGTATTTCCCTCAGTTTTTGAGAACCAAGGTATCAATCCAGTAGGAGGCTCCTCAAAAGTCCCACACACCTACACAAACAAACAAAGAACTCGCAACCAACGCAATAAAAGGGTTGTCAATCCCTTCACGGGCACTTGCGAAAGTGAGATCTGATAGAGATAGTATGATAAGATAAATATACTTTTGGTATTTTATAATATAGATTGGAAAAGTAAAAGATGCAAATAAAAGTAGATTGAAAGCTTATATGATAAAAGATAGACCCAGGGGCCATAGGTTTCACTAGTGGCTTCTCTCAAGATGGCATAAGTATTACGGTGGGTGAACAAATTATTGTCGAGCAATTGATAGAAAAGCGAATAATTATGAGATTATCTAGGCATGATCATGTATATAGGCATCACGTCCGTGACAAGTAGACCGACTCTTACCTGCAGCTACTACTATTACTCCACACATCGACCGCTATCCAGCATGCATCTATAGTATTAACTTCATAAGAACAGAGTAACACATTCAGAAAGATGACATGATGTAGAGTGATAAACTCATGCAATATGATATAAACCCCATCTTTTTATCCTCGATGGCAACAATACAATACGTGCCTTGCAACCCTTATTGTCACTGGGTAAGGACACCGCAAGATTGAACCCAAAGCTAAGCACTTCTCCCATTGAAAGAAAGATCAATCTAGTAGGCCAAACCAAACTGATAATTTGAAGAGACTTGCAAAGATAACTCAATCATACATAAAAGAATTCAGGGGAGATTCAAATATTTCTCATAGATAAACTTGATCATAAACCCACAATTCATCAGATCTCGACAAACACACCGCAAAAAGAGTTACATCGAATAGATCTCCACAAGAGAGGGGGAGAACATGGTATTGAGACCCAAAAAGAGAGAAGAAGCCATCTAGCTAATAACTATGGACCCGAAGGTCTGTGGTGAACTACTCACAACTCATCGGAGGGGCTATAGTGTTGATCTAGAAGCCCTCCATGGTCGATTCTCCCTCCGGCAGAGCGCCGGCGAAGGCTCCAAGATGGGATCTCACGGATACAGAAGATTACGGCGGTGGAAATTGTTTTTCGTTGGCTCCCTGGATGTTTTCGGGGTACGTGGGTAAATATAGGAGGAAGAAGTAGGTCGGTGGCTGTCCGAGGGGCCCACGAGATAGGGGGCGTGCCCTCCACCCTCGTGGCCACCTCGGCTGCTTCTTGACTTGCACTCCAAGTCCTCTGGGTCACGTTCGTTCCAAAAATCACGCTCCCGAAGGTTTCATTCCATTTGGACTCCGTTTGATATTCCTTTTCTTCGAAATACAGAAATAGGCAAAAAAACAGTAATACGGGCTGGGCCTCCAGTTAGTAGGTTAGTCCCAAAAATGATATAAATGTGTAAAATAAAGCTCATAAACATCCAAAAGGGGTAATATAATAGCATGGAACAATCAAAAATTATAGATACATTGGAGAGTATCACATATTTTACTCATTCGAGGACATCCACTTGTTGTTTTGTTTGTTTGGTTTCTTTCCTTTTGCCAAGTGGATGGACAAGAATGCCTAAGAACCTTCTCTAGCTATCTATGCTTTTCTTGTCTCAAACTCTATTCATGCTACATCACAAAGTTTGATCAAGTTAGATTCGAACCACTTTGTGTGAGGAGCACTCGGAGTCTCCGATTCGTCATAGACTTAAACTTCCAAAACCTGTTTGTGCATTTCGGTCTGACCGATTCACCCTTTTCGGTCATACCAAGATCACTAAGTTGATCAAGGTTTTCATTCTCGGTGCAACCGATTAGAACCTTTCGGTCACACCGAGTTGCAATAACTGCTCGCAGTTTTGCATCTCTGTGCCACCGAGTTGTTCCACTCGGTCACACCGACAAGGTCAGGCTATATATACTCACGGGTCAAATTTTGGAAAAACATTTGAAACCCTTCGCCCGCGCATAACCTGCTCTGCCTCTTCGGGTCTCCCGATCGTCTTCTTGCCGCCAGCGACCTCCCGCCGCTGGTCTCCTCCACCGTCAATGGCATTCTGCCCCGCCATTGCCGTCGTAGCAAGTTCACCGCCGAGTTAGGGTATGAACTTGATACTTTGTGCTATTCTTTAACTCCGATTCCTAGCACATTGCTTTGCCATGATTCTTCCCATGTATGAAATCTTCCTGTCCAGCGAAAGCATTCCGTAAATTAGATTTGAATTGAAAATTTAGGGTTAGGTTTCCGCCGAACTCATCTCGGACCGACCGAGTTGTAGAAATCGGTCTCACCGATTTGTCTTAAGCCATTGCACATGCGATTTTCGGTCTGACCGAGAATTGCAAATCGGTGTGACCGAGATCGATGCTCTGTGAAACCCTAGCAGTCTTGGTGCCATCGAACTGTGACTCGGTCTGATCGAGTTCACTAGTTTTGGTTCGAAAAGCTGCTTCGGTATCACCGGATTTACAAATCGGTAGCTCCGAAATGCTTTCTATGGAAAACTAAAACTAAGTTTTTGACTCAATTGTTTTGCAAAAACCTCTATACTTTGTGATGCTCATGTACTCTACCTCATCTATATCTATTCACAGGGTCTGCTGTCAGTGAGTTTGCCTGAAGATGTCTGATCAAAGTGATAGTCAGAACAAGTCAGGGGAACAAGCTCAGTTGAGTGAGGGCACTAGTCCCTCAAGCAGCTATGATGAGGATAGCAGGAGCACTCCCAGTAACTTGCCAAAGGCAGCTTCCAGGACAAGGAGAAGAAAACCTCAGATTCAGAAGATGAGGATTATGTGGCTGTTAAAGATGAGTCCACCTCAAAGTAGAAAGTGATGAAGAAGGAATATGGCAGTGCTGCTACCACAAAGCCAGGCATGAACAGGAAGGCACCTGCCAGGAGAGTGCCAACATCCAAACCTAGGAAGGTTGCCACAGGTGAAACTATGAAGTTCACCATTGAATCTAAAGAAGAAGAAGCTGGTGAAGATAAGAAGAAGAAGAGGGAAAGAACCACTACTGCCAAAGTTCTTGGCAAGCCCTCCATGAGGAGAGATTCTGATGAAGAAGAAGAAGAGGAAGAGGATGTTGCACCAGCACCCAAAGCTCAGAAGCTCATGGGAGATTTAATTAAGTCAGGAGCTGCTCCATCTAAACCCAAAGCTGCTCCCAAGGCTACTGCTCCAGATCCAAAGCCTAAACCCAAGAGGAACACCAGAAGTATACCTTCTGCAGAGAAGAACAAGGCCCCAGTGCCTGAAGCTGCTGAAGAAGAAGATGATTCACTTGTTTTGAGGAAGTTGAAGCCCAAGATTCCTGACCATAATAATGCTCATCCAGTAGCTGAAGACATGCACATCAGAAAGGATGCTGGACTGAGATTGTGGAGACATTCAGATCCATATGCTGTGAGGAGAAGGACATGCGTTGACTATAGATTTCACACAAAGGAGCAACAAGATTTTTATGAGACAATTTTGCTTGACAAGAAGCCCATTGTGTGTGACATGAGATGGATCAACTGGGAGTACATCAAGAAAAATGAAGTTCACTATCCATGAGTATATGACAGCTTCAAAGCATGTGGAGTTGATGAATTTGTTGCCTAGAAGCTCACCAAGTGGAATGATGAGCTCATCATGCAATTTTACTCAACAGCTCACTTCTACCCAGATGGGAAGATCATCTGGATGTCTGAAGGTACCAGGTACCAATCCACTGTTCAATGCTCCAAAATAAATGAAGATGACTTGGATGTTTATGCTGAGAAGAAGAAAGACCACAACACTATGGAACACATGTATAGAGAGATCCCAGATAAAGCTTTGGAAACTCACAAGCTTGGATCTGTACACTTCTTGCTGTCTGGTCTGCCTACAATCAACTGGTTCCTTAGGCACACATTGCTACCCAAGTCTGGAGATTACAAGATGATCAGAGGACATGCTATCAACTTGCTGCATTTATTTGATGTGCCTCAAAAATTCAAAGTCATGAGTCTGATTGTGGAAACAATCAAGAGAATAGCAGCTGATCAGAAGAGAAGTTCTGGGTATGCTCCACACATTCAAGAGCTCATCAACTCAAAGATGGGCACAAGCACATATCTATTGGATAAGGAGCATCTACCCATATATCCTGATTTTGAAGATAACACAGTTGAGATGAATGAGGAGGAACCATCATCTGTGCAAGCACATGAGAAGAGAGAGAAGGCAAGGGCAGAGAAAGCTGCAAAGATGCCAACTGCTGAAGAGGCATCTCAAGTGTTCCTAAGAGCAAGCAAGATCATCTTGGCTATCTGATTGCCTCCACCTTGAGGATTGAGAAGGGCTTGACCACCCTGACTCGAAACCAGGAGAGTTTGGAGAGGATCATGGAGCAAAAATTCTATGTTCTTGATGTCAAGGTCACTGAGATCCAAACTGCAGTTGAGCAACTTCAGGAGGATGTGGAGGAGAAGAAGGGAAAGTCTACTACAGATGCTTTTGCTAGAGTGCCCAGAGGACATAGATCTGCTGCCGTGCCTGTTACAGACATGAGAGCTAGTTCATCTGCACCAGCAGCTACAACTTCAGTGCCACCAGCTCCAGCAGCCACTCCACCAGCTCCAGCTACATCAACATATGCTTTCGTCCTTGGAGTCATCTCTACACCACCTCATGAAGACCAAGCCTGAGAGTCGTTAAGCACTATGCATTTTTGAACTTTTTGGTAACTTGTTGCCAAAGGGGGAGAAAAATGTATAGATCTTAGGCTTCGAGAGGGAGTGTTGCTTTTTATCTCTCTTGTTTTTGGTTGAACTTCTTTATTGTGTGCTTGCTTGATACATTATGTCTTTTGTGAGATACTTGGATGATCATGTGTTTAATCATATGCTATGCTACCCTTAATGCTTGTTGGATGATATTATCTCTTATATCCTCATATGATCATTCACTTTGCTTGGTGATGAGTGCATATGTTCAATTATTATCATTTTGAGCGCTCCACCAAGATGTATGTGACATGGAAGAGTGCCCATGATCCTAACACATTGTGCATTTGCAGTCCAAAGAAAATTTTTAAATAATGCACAAATTTAGGGGGGGCTCTTGCTTATCACATACTTCTCAAAGCGACGATGTTTTTAAATCTTATTATCTTTTGTCGAAGCTTTCATCTATATGTTGTCATCAATTACCAAAAAGGGGGAGACTGAAAGTGCAACTATCCCTGGGTGGTTTTGGTAACTCCTAACAACATATAACTCATTGAGCTAATGCTATTTCAAGATAAATATTTCAGGAAAGCTCAATGATTGGCATGGCATGGATGAGAAAAGTGGACCCCTCAAAATGCTAAGGACAAAAGGATTGGATCAAGCTCAAAGCACAAGACTCTACATTTTCCATTTTAGTGATCCAAGATAACATTGAGTCCATAGGAAAAGCCAATACTATCAAGAGGGGGTGAGGTGTTGCTTAATGAGTTTCTTACTCAAAGTGCTTAGTGATATGCTCCAAAAACCCTCAATCACTTTCTCACATCCACATATGTCCCAAACCAAAAGTCAAACTGGGCCCCACTAAAACTGTCTATCCGGCGCCACCGAGTTCAGTTGACATAGCCACTGCCATAAACCCCAGTCTTTTTGGTCTCACCGATAGGGATCTCGGTCTCACCGAGATGGGATTGTAATCTCTATGTTTCCCTTTGTAACGTTTCGGTCAAACCGAGATGAGCGATTGGTCCCATCGAGATTGCAATGCAAACTCACTGTTTCCCTTTCGTAACGTTTCAGTCCAACCGAGATGAGTGAATCGGTCCCACCGAGTTTGCCTGACCAACTCTCTGTGTGTCTATTACCAAAATCGGTCTCACCGAGTTTGTGTAATCGGTCTCACTGAGATTACGTTATGCCCTAACCCTAACCATATCGGTCCTACCGAGTTGACGTGTCGGTCCCACCAAAATTCCTAACGGTCACATTAACTAAATCGGTCTGACCGAGTTTCATGATTCGGTCCCATCGAGTTTGGTAAATTGTGTGTAATGGTTAGATTTTGTGTGAAGGCTATATATACCCCTCCACCCACTCTTCATTCGTGGAGAGAGCCATCAGAACATGCCTACACTTCCAACATACATTTTCTAAGAGAGAACCACCTACACTTGTGTTGAGGTCAAGATATTCCATTCCTACCACATAAATCTTGATCTCTAGCCTTCCCCAAGTTGCTTTCCACTCAAACCTTCTTTCCACCAAATCCAAATCCTGTGAGAGAGAGAGAGAGAGAGTTGAGTGTTGGGGAGACTATCATTTGAAGCACAAGAGTAAGGAGTTCATCATCAACACACCATTTGTTACTTCTTGGAGAGTGGTGTCTCCTAGATTGGCTAGGTGTCACTTGGGAGCCTCCGACAAGATTGTGGAGTGGAACCAAGGAGTTTGTAAGGGCAAGGAGATCGCCTACATCGTGAAGATCTACCCTAGTGAGGCAAGTCCTTCGTGGGCGAAGGCCATGGTGGGATAGACAAGGTTGCTTCTTCGTGGACCCTTTGTGGGTGGAGCCCTTCGTGGACTCGTGCAACCGTTACCCTTTGTGGGTTGAAGTCTCCATCAACGTGGATGTACGATAGCACCACCTATCGGAATCACAGATAAAAAATCTCCGTGTCAACATTGCATTTGCCTCCTCAAACTCCTCCCTTTACCTTCATATGCAATTGTTTTACATTTCGTTGCTACACTCTTAGAATTGCATGTGTAGGTTGATTGCTTGACTTGTGCTAAGTTGCTAAAATCTGCCAAGAACTAAAATTGGAAAAAGGCTAGATTTTTATTTGGTCAAGTAGTCTAATCACCCCCCTCTAGACATACTTTCGATCCTACAGTCTCATCGTAGTCAACCCCTTGAACTTGTTGATAACCATTAGCGACAAGCTGAGCCTTATAGATGGTCACATTACCATCCGCGTCAGTCTTCTTCTTGAAGATCCATTTATTTTCTATGGCTTGCCAATCATTGGGCAAGTCTATCAAAGTCCATACTTTGTTTTCATACATGGATCCTATCTCGGATTTCATGGCTTCAAGCAATTTGTTGGAATCCGGGCCCGCCATCGCTTCTTCATAGTTCGAAGGTTCACCGTTGTCTAACAACATGATTTCCAGGACAGGGTTGCCGTACCACTCTGGTGCGGAATGTTGCCTTGTGGACCTACGAAGTTCAGTAGCAACTTGATCCGAAGTTTCTCATCATCATTAACTCCCTCTCTAGTCGGTGTAGGCACCACAGAAACATCTTCCTGATCTGCGCTACTTTACAGTTCAAGAGGAAGTACTTCATCAAGTTCTACTTTCCTCCCACTTCTTTCGAGAGAAACTCTTTCTCCAGAAAGGATCTGTTCTTGGCAACAAAGATCTTGCCTTCGGATCTAAGGTAGAAGGTATACCCAATGGTTTCCTTAGGGTATCCTATGAAGACACATTTTTCCGACTTGGGTTCGAGCTTTTCAGGTTGAAGTTTCTTGACATAAGCATCGCATCCCCAAACTTTTATAAACGACAACTTAGGTTTATTCCCAAATCATAATTCTTACAGTGTCATCTCAACGGATTTAGACGGTGCCCTATTTAAAGTGAATGCGGCTGTCTCTAAAGCATAACCCCAAAATGATAGCGGTAAATCAGTAAGAGACATCATAGATCGCACCATATCCAATAGAGTGCGATTACGACGTTCAGATACACCATTACGCTGAGGTGTTCCAGGCGGCGTGAGTTGTGAAACAATTCCACATTTCCTTAAGTGCATACCATACTCGTGACTCAAATATTCTCCTCCACGATCTAATCGTAAGAACTTTATCTTCATGTCACGTTGATTCTCTACCTCACTCTGAAATTCCTTGAACTTTTCAAAGGTCTCAGACCTGTGTTTCATTAAGTAGACATACCCATATCTACTTAAGTCATCAGTGAGGGTGAGAACATAATGATAGCCACTGCGAGCCTCCACACTCATTGGACCACACACATTAGTATGTATTATTTCCAACAAGTTGGTTGCTCGCTCCATCGTTCCGAAAAATGGAGTCTTGGTCATTTTGCCCATGAGGCATGGTTCGCATGTGTCAAATGATTCATAATCAAGAGACTTCAGAAGTCCATCTGCACGGAGTTTCTTCATGCATTTGACACCAATGTGACCAAGGCGGCAGTGCCACAAGTATGTGGGACTATCATTATCAACCTTATATATTTTGGTATTCACACTATGAATATGTGTAACATCACATTCGAGATTCAGTAAGAATAAACCATTGACCAGCGGGGCATGACCATAAAACATATCTCTCATATAAATAGAACAACCATTATTCTCGGATTTAAATGAGTAGCCATCTCGCATTAAACGAGATCCAGATACAATGTTCATGCTCAAAGCTGGAATTAAATAACAATTATTGAGGTTTAAAACTAAGCCCGTAGGTAAATGTAGAGGTAGCATGCCGACGGCGATCACATCAAACTTGGAACCATTCCCGATGCGCATCGTCACCTCATCCTTCGCCAGTCTCCATTTATTCTGCAGCTCCTATTTTGAGTTACAAATATGAGCAACCGCACCGGTATCAAATACGTAGGAGCTACTGCGAGCGCTGGTAAGGCACACATGAATAACATGTATATCACATATACCTTTGGTGTTGCCGGCCTTCTTATCCGCTAAGTACTTGGGGTAGTTCCGCTTCCAGCGACCATTTCCCTTGCAATAAAAGCACTGAGTCTCGGGCTTGGGTCCATTGTTTGGCTTCTTCTTGGCAGATGATTTACCGGGCACGGCAACTCCCTTGCCGTCCTTCTTGAAGTTCTTTTTACCCTTGCTTTTCTTGAAACTAGTGGTCTTATTCACCATCAACACTTGATGTTCCTTTTTGATTTCCACCTCCACTGATTTCAGCATTGAATATAACTCCGGAATGGACTTCTCCAGCCCCTGCATATTGTAGTTCATCACAAAGCTCTTGTAGCTAGGTGGGAGCAACTGGAGGATCCTGTCAATGACCGAGTCCTTTGGAAGATTAGCTCCCAACTGAGACAAGCAGTTGTGCAACCCAGACATTTTGAGTATATGCTCGCTGACAGAACTGTTTTCCTCCATCTTACAACTATAGAACTTGTCGGATACTTCAGATCTCTCGACCAGAGCATGAGCTTGGAAAACCATTTTCAGCTCTTGGAACATCTCATATGCTCCGTGCTGCGCAAAACGCTTTTGGAGCCCCGATTCTAAGCTGTAAAGCATGCCGCACTGAACCAGGGAGTAATCATCACTACACGACTGCCAGGCGTTCATAACGTCTTGAGTTGCTAGGAAAATGGGTGCGTCACCTAGCGGTGCTTCAAGGACATATGCTTTCTTGGCAGCAATGAGGATGATCCTCAAGTTTCGGACCCAGTCCATATAGTTTCTACCATCGTCTTTCGGCTTGGTTTTCTCTCGGAACGCGTTGAAGTTGAGGGCAACATTAGCATGGGCCATTTGATCTTCAAGGCATATTGTAAAGATATTTTAGACTATGTTCATGATAATTAAGTTCATCTAATCAAATTATTTAATGAACTCCCACTCAGATAGACATCCCTCTAGTCATCTAAGTGATACATGATCCGAGTCAACTAGGCCGTGTCTGATCATCATGTGAGACGGACTAGTCATCATCGGTGAACATCTCCATGTTGATCGTATCCACTATACGACTCATGTTCGACCTTTCGGTCTCTTGTGTTCTGTCGTGGAAACGTCACAACGGATGTCCTAGTGTGAGGACTTAGTCGTGAGGCCAACGCATCTATGTGGTAGCTTGAGAGGGGTTGATCGGGACGAGAAACACAACACACAAGACAAGGATTTAGACAGCTTCGGGCCCCGGGAAACACCATCCGGTAATAGTCCTACATGCTGTTTGTGGCTAGGTCTCATTATGCTCATGAGGGAGACGTCATATCTCTGGCCCTCCTCTAGTTGTGTCTAGCCTTAACTATTATTTTCTTGCTCTCCCCTCTTGGGGTGCCCCGCCCCTCCTTATATAAGTTGAAGGGGCGGGTTACATGTAGAGTCAAAACTCGGATTAGGACTTAACCTATCTTGACGTCTTACCATGGGCTTCTCACCATGGGCTTCTTAACGTCTTGGGCTTCTTAACATCTTGGGCTTCTTAACGTAAGCCGGCTTACAATTTGGCTTACAATCTGGCTTAACTGTCTGTCGGCTTAACTGTCTGCCGACTTAACTGTCTGCCGTCTTAACTTGCTTAACTGTGTCCGCCGACTTACAATGCTTAACTATCCTCCGGCTTATATCTGTCGGGTCACTAATGAAACACCAAGTCCCAGCCGGGTCATATCTCCGGCCGGGTCACACCGCGGGGTATATCCCTAACATTAGCCCCAAGTTTAATTTGGATTCATCCATGTTAAACTGATCCTATAAAACAAACACAAGAACAATTTTGACAGATTATGCTCCGTTTAAGACATCTTGTAAACCGGCACCTGATCCTCCTTAACTCCTTGGTATTTCCTTCTTCTAGAAAATCCGGGTCAATAGGCCAGCTTCATAATCAATTTGCTGACATTAGTTTCTCAAAGAAAAAACATTGGTCATGAAATACCCATCTGATTTTCAGCCAGCTTGAAGATGTAGAACTTGCCGATTTATCATTGCCAAAATATCCGATTTGTAAATATTGATAGCTCCGGGTTATAACTGTGGCTAACATCAAACTTGAAAATGTACCTCCATTATATTCATATCACTTGTAGCCCCCAAGTGCCGGGTCATTATGAAATAATGAGCAGGGACTTTGTAAATATGATCATGTAGACTTGAGCAGCAACGTGTAGCCCCCAAGGGCCGGCTTAGTAAGATAATACTGAGCTGGGACTTTCTATATAATTCATTGATAATAACATCATATGATGTAATCTCCACCATGGGGCTTGAACCCATGTCCATAAGGTTAAGAGCTTTGTACTCTACCAACTAAGTAGTGGATCTTTCAATATAATGGACTGAGGCTTGTGTACCTTGAATTGTTGACAGGAGCAATTGGTAGCCCCCAAGGGCCATCTCATTACAATGGGATGAGTCGGGTCTTCAATAAGTTGATCAAAAAATGACTTTAAATTAGCCCCAAGTGCCATGGTGCATGCTGGCAGTGACATGGGACTTGCATATTTGATGTAATCTCAATTTGAATAATGTAGCCCCCAAGTGCCGAGTCGTAAGCCTGCAGCAACTCGGGACTATTCCCTCCATTTTAAAAATAAATCATGTCCATTAATAAAATAATAACCATTGGATTGAAGCTACTTTGAAGGCCTCCATCATAATATTGGCTATTGATAACCATAATAAAAATCCAGCCACGTTGGCTATTAATGATTTAAATAATATAACCCGGTTTGAAAACCGGTTCCTATGACATGTGCCGGTTTAATCACAATTAGATATACTTATAATAAAAAAATATCATACGTGTGATATTGAATCGTACTGCCGGCTTATGATACCAATGAAGTAAGGGTGATAACCCAAATCTTAGAAGCCAATACTTCCAACTATTTAACATTGTCATATGCTGGCGAATTATCGTTGAAAGCCAGGCCGGGTTAATAGAAACCATGGGTATGCTTCAAATATGAGATGTGAGATTGAAGGCTGCATGGCCGGAATCACTTTAAACCAAAAGGCAAGATAGTATCAAGAAGAATCAGAAAAAATCTTCAAAAAATCAAGCCAAATGAGAAAAAACGAGGCTATGGTTCGAATACGACCAAGAAGCCAGACCATAAGGGTTAATAGCTATGATTTGAATACGATCATGAAGCGCCCGAATGGTTTTTGGCATTGCGCCAATCAAAGGGGTACTGACAGCTATGATTCGAATACGATCAGGAAGCCCCCAGTGACCTTGAAATGTCGGCATTGCGCCGATCAAGAGGGTACCGACAGCTATGTTCTCTTTGGTGAATACATATATGTTTGAACTGGAAGCCCCCAAATGACCTTGAAGTGTTGGCATTGCGCCGATCAAGAGGGTACCGACAACTATGTTCTCTTTGGTGAATACACCTATGTTTGAAAAGGAAGCCCCCAAATGACATTGAAGTGTTTTGACGACTTTGATTCGAATATGATCAGTAAGCCAGATCAAAAGGGGTTAAGCTATGATTCGAATACAATCCAGCCCCCAATGATCAAATTGATTGAACGGCTGATTTGAATACGATCTGGAAGCCGTGCCAAAGGGGTTAAGCAAGATTCAAATACGATCAGCCCCATATGGTCATTGAAGTAGGGTACCTATGTTTGAGTTGTGCCTTGCAACAGACTCTCTTTGATCCCTTTAACTTTTTCTGAGACCTCGAGCTTTGCGAGAGATAAATTCTTCTTGAGCAAGAATTTTTTCTGATGGCCTTTAAGCTGGCAACATTTACTAAGCCATGTCCATGTAGCTTTCGGTGTCAAAACCAGTGGATCTCGGGTAGGGGTCCTGAACTGTGCGTCTCAGGCCAATGGTAATAGGAGGCGGGGGACACGATGTTTACCCAGGGCCCTCTTTATGGAGGTAATACCCTACTTCCTGCTTGGTTGATCTTGATGATATGAGTATTACAAGAGTTGATCTACCATGAGATCGTAGAGGCTAAACCCTAGAAGCTAGCCTATGATTATGATTGTTCTTCTCCTACGGACTAAACCCTCCGGTTTATATAGACACCGGAGGGGGCTAGGGTTACACAGAGTTGGTTATAAAGAAGGGAATCTACATATCCGAATTGCCAAGCTTGCCTTCCACGCAAAGGAGAGTCCCACCCGGACACGGGACGAAGTCTTCATTCTTGTATCTTCATAGTTCAACAGTCCGGCATAAGAATATAGTCTGGCTGTCCGAGGACCCCCTAATCCAGGGCTCCCTCGGTAGCCCCTGAACCAGGCTTCAATGACGATGAGTCCGGAGTGCAATTGTCTTCGTCATTGCAATACGGGTTCCTTCTCCGAATACTCCAAAGAAGACTTTGAACACAAGGATCGTGTCCGGCTCTACATAACAAGTTCCACATCCCACCGTAGAGAGCACAATATTCCACAAGTCTAATCTGCTGACAACTTTTTCATAGCGTGACATCACGTTGCGGCCCGGTCATTATTCGAACCATTTTCTCAACCTGCTACTGCACGTCTCACAAGGCAGTTTTACTGGCACGTCTTGTCAAAGCAGAGATCATGTCCCCTTATCATGGGATTCTCATCAATACGGGTGTGGGTAACCCAACCGCGCCATCAACACGGCGCTTGGGGAATAAGCGAGTTTCCAGGGCAAGTGGGGAGGCGCATGATTTTTACTGCCTTTATAAAGAGACAAGGATTCCCCTTTTTCACCCACACCTTCTTCTTCCTCTACTCATCCATTCTCGAGCTCCAACGCCCAAACTTTCACCTTCTCCGCAAAGTCATTCCGAACATGTCCGGAGCGGGAGGCAAGTGGATGGCCTCCTCCGTCACGAAGGAGGACATCAAGAAGCTTCGGGAGGCCAGGTACCTATCCGCAAACATTGCACATCGGCTTTCGGCCAAAGGGCAGATCATCCCTACCCCGAAACCTTAGGAAAGGGTAGTATTCCTCTCTCACTTCGTCCGCGGGCTGGGATTCCCCCTCCACCCGTTCGTCCGCAGACTGATGTTCTACTACGGGCTGGATTTCCATGATCTGGCCCCCAACTTCATCCTCAACATCTCGGCGTTTATCGTCGTGTGCGAGGCCTTCCTCCGCATCACGCCCCACTTCGGCCTATGGCTGAAGACCTTCAACGTGAAGCCAAAGGTGGTGGGAGGCCAACAAGTGGAGTGCCGGGGTGCCATGGTGGGCAAGATGCCCAATGTCACCTGGCCCAAGGGCTCCTTTGTGGAGACTGTGAAGGGGTGGAAGTCAGGGTGGTTCTACATCACCCAGCCGCGTGACGCTAACTGGGCGGCGACCCCCGAATTTTGATCTGGCGTCCCTATGCGGCTCACCTCCTGGAAATAGAAGAGCTTTGCTTGGGGCTCAATGGAAGAACTGACCGGACTTCAGACCTGCATCCAAAATATGATAAGCAAGAAAATCAAGCTCGTCAATGTGGTCCAGGTTATGCTCCTCCGCTGGATCCTTCCGTGTCAAAGACGGGTTTGCAATCTGTGGGAGTTCGACCCGGCCGAACACCAGACGCTGCAAGAGCTCTTCGGCATGACGCACGAAGACGTCTGGAAGGTGCTTTTCAAGGCCACCGAGGTACCACCGCCCATAACTGAAGATCGCGGACTCAGCGCAAAACGCCGAGCCAATCCGGTAAGTTTCATATTTTGCAAGATATTCCCTTTACCAGCATATCAGCGGGAGGAATCTAAGCCCCCATGCCAGTTTTACAGGCCTGGGTAGCGATAGCAGAGCAGATCGACTATCCGGCTCCGCTTCCCAAAGATCCCGAATCGCCTCTTCTAACGAAGATGCTGTTTCCAACGCCCTATGATGTGCCGGAGAAGAAGGCCAAGAAGATGGCTGGCAGGGACCAGAGAAGGTCTTCGACACAGGGTTGCGTCGGACGTGACGTCCGAAGACACCGAGACGCACTCCTCCTCCGAAGACGAGGAGGAGGAGGATGAAATCACTCCCCCCATCGGGGGGAGAAAGTAGAGGAAGGCCACCACGCACGGGGAGGCCGAGGTGTCCAAGAAGGGAAGAACCTTCTTGCCGGACCACTCCACCACAGCCACCAACAGCGGCGAGGAGTGGGAGCCCAGGGACAAGCCCGTGGCTAAGTCGTAAGTATCCGGACACAATAGTATTTCCTATATGTTTACTTTATTGCTTCTTATCATACCAGACGTGCACCTGCAGTCCGGCCAAATCCAGCATCGAGATATCCTCCTCTTTGGAGGGATCTCTGGACCCATCGGTGATAAACAGCGATTCGCTCCTGACGGCCTCCTCCCCTAGCGCCGCGAAAGACACTGATGTGTTGTCTCAAAGGATACCAGGCCAAGGGGAGACAGCTCTGGAGACCCCCATGGACTCCGATAATGGGGGCCGCAACTAGTTTGGCCCCCAGTCGAATACGGCTCCGGAAACCCAAGTGGTGCCGGATTCAGGCGAGCAGCCTCTTTCCAAGGAGGACGAGCCGCCTGCACCGATGACCTCTGACCATCCAGAGGCACCGGACAACTTGCTGGAAACGCTTCGCAGTGCTTCCATTGGTGAAGAACACCTTACTCTTATGAGTACGGTGATTGAGAAGGCCCGGTCTGCCAAAAGCGGATTGACCGAAGCCTGCGCTAGCCTTCTAACAGGCTTTGAGGTAGTAATAAAAATTGTGAGAGAATATCATAGTGTAGACAGTAGCCCCTGATGCTCTGTTTGATGTTCGGAAAGAAAAGCCGAACAGAGGATCAAATAATATTCGCAGGAGTCTAACATAAAATGTCTATGTGAATAAGCATGCGTCGCTGCTGGCCACTGCCGCTCGTACTGCGGAGGTCTCTGGACTAAAGGAGGAGCTGGAGCGGACCGAGGAAGAGCTCGTCCTCACGAAGAGGTAGCTGGAGGAAAGTCAAGGTACGCAATGCCCTGCCTGTATATTTATAAAGGACAAATGGTTTCAGCTGACAGAAGCGTCATAAACTTTGATAGGGGCCACGACCGAAGTGGCGGCCCTTAAAAAGGCGCTAGCCGAGGCCGAAGACAAAGCCGCCAAGGAGCGCGTCGAGCGCGAGAAGCAAGAGGCCTGGGTCAGTGAGGTCCAGCAAGAGCTCCAGGATTTCGTTCAGAAAGACGAGTCCTTGGAGCGTGACTCCAAGACTCAAGAGTCTGAGCTTGCTAAGGCCCTCCAGAGCGTGCAAATGCCAAAGCCGAAGCCCAGAAGGCCCTCCAGGAGATTCAGGCAGCCAAGAAGATTGCGGCGGGTAAGGCATTCGTTATGCAAAGCACTCATGTGAAGGAGACATTCCTTTTACTTACCTGAATTTGGAGCTCTCCAGGAGCATTCACAAATCTGCCGCGCAGCATATCTGATGCCGTTGAGTTCTACCGAGCCGAAGAAGGGAGCTCGACGGAGAAGTTGTTCTGGTCTCAATATATTGGGACAGAACATCCGATGCCCTTGAGCGACTAGCTGAAGCAACTGGCCGAACTGCACAAGGCAGCCGAACTGGCCATGAAGGACCTCATAGTCCAGCTGTGGCCTGCAGAGCCTATGCCCAGTAGCTACTTCGGTCTCGTGAAGCGGCTTGTGAGTGCCTGCTCACGGCTTGAAGTCATAAAGTGGTCGGTTTGCATCGAAGCTGCTCAAATGGCCTTCGCCCATGCAAAAGTGCACTGGGCAAAGATGGATGCCGGAAAGCTGATAACCGAGGGGCCACCAAAGGGCAAGGAGCACCGCCGGCCTGAAAAATATTATGATAGTGTCCTGAAGGGCTCCCTCCTTGTGGCGGAGCAATGTACTAAGGATTTAATCTTTGAGTGAATGCACTTATTTTATCCTGTAATATGAAACAAGTTCATTTGCGCAATATAATGCTTTGTTGATTTAAAATTTTACCTTCTATATAGCCGTTTACAAAATCTGAGAGTTGGCCAGTCGTTGGCTTCTGCCCCCATGTAGCTAGTACAGGGGTGTTTGGGATAAATCTAAGCACTCATTATCGAAATTGTTGGTCCTTTAAGGAGGTGTTTAGCGCGACGAACAAGGCAATCAGACTATACAGCTTTATCACCCTCACTTAGCCATAGAAGTTCTATAATTTTAAATTTTGGCGTAGCCCCTGGTATTCGGAAGGCCGAACTTGGGGCACTATACACGCCTAAATCGGACAAAGACCGATTCCTTGCCTTAAGCGGAAAAAATATTTAAGGATTTAAAACCTCTCGAACAGCGACCAGCTCTCGCCGCATCATGATAGTCACTTTTTGAATTTCTCTACTGAGGTGCTCGTCCGGAAGAACCGGGATATAATGCAGTAGTTCTCCCTTTACTACCCTAGCCGATATAGCGGAACGTAGGGTAGCAAGCACAGGAGCCGGGCAACCCAACTATTGACCCAAGACATGATCCATAGCTGATGCATATAATGCTATAAGTTCGGGGTGCCGCACTATCGAAAGTGTTCGGACTTTCTTGCCGTGTTATGGGGTACACTCATAGTTTCAAATAGCGGAGATAGCATCCGCTATTGAGTCCGCAATAGCGCTAGCGCAATAGCATCCGCTATTGATCAAATTAAATGTATTTACTTTTTGGGAAGGATCTAGAAATATACACAACAATCTAGTGTTTTTACAAATCCGCTATGTGGGCATAGCGCCCGCAATATCACCCGCTATCCGCATTCCGCTATGCGGAACCCAATCCGCTACCAGTCCGCTATCCGCTATTTAAAACCATGGTACACTGAAGCCCCTGGCGAACTGAATGTACCAGAATGTATGGGTGCGATTTGTAATAAATAAACAATCAAGGAAAAAGGAAATGAAGTAATAAGCCAACGTTGTAAATTGTTTTCCATTGTTATTTGAATGATACGTCGAGGCATATGTGTACAAGTAGTGCGATAAGCAAAATAGGACTTATTTGACATACCCTAACCAAGAGCGAGCTGCGTGTAGGTATGTAAAACAGGTATAGCGGTCATTATGAGAGACCACCTGGGGATTCCCTTGTGCGTCAAAGCTCCTTGCATCCTTGGTGTTTCCGTCCCGTGATGGGTCCGATAATGAGGTTATCGGAAGAGCCTCAAGAATATAGGGACCTAAAAGAAAGAAAAGGGTAAAGGTATACGGATCCTGGGGCGGTTGAGCTGCATTGTAGACCACAGTCTAGTTGTGCCTCCGTCTATGCCCATGGTATTTTAAGTGCGTAACTATGTACGCGCGGCACAAATTTCACCGCTTGATTGGGACTAGGACGGAGGCTGCATTGCTAGGCGAGCTCTGGACAGGCTGGATGATCCTGTTGCAGAGTACTTCAGACTCTCTTGATGGTGTCCGGAGGCTTTGTTGCCGAATTGCAGGTCTGCCCAAAGAGGCTGCTCTGTACTTCTGCTGTGAGGGCTACAATGTGCTCCTCCGTATGGAGGGAGCTCTCTGTGTTTCCATTGACTGTTATAACCCCGCGAGGTCCGGGCGTCTTGAGCTTGAGGTAGGTATAGAGTGGCACCGCATTGAATTGAGCGAATGTGGTTCGTCCTAGCAGTGCATGATAACCACTGCAGAAAGGGACGATATCGAAGGTTAACTCCTCGCTTTGGAAGTTGTCTGGGGATCTGAAGACCACTTCCAGTGTGATTGAGCCCGTACAACAAGCCTTTACACCTGGTATTACACCTTTGAAGGTGGTTTTGGTGGGTTTGATCCTTGAGGGATTGATGCCCATTTTGCGCACTGTATCCCGATAGAGCAGGTTCAGGCTGCTGCCACCGTCCATTAGGACTCGTGTGAGGTGGAATCCATCAATGATAGGGTCAAGGACCAGTGCGGCCGAGCCACCATGATGGATACTGGCCGGATGGTCCCTGCGATCAAAGGTGATCGGACAGGAAGGCCATGGGTTGAACTTTGGGGCAACTGGCTTCATCGCGTAGACGTCCCTTAGTGCACGCTTCCGCTCCCGCTCCCGCTTGGGAATATGGGTGGCGCATATCATATTTACCGTTTTTACTTGGGGAGGAAATTTCTTCTGTCCTCCTGTGTTTGCCGGCCGAGGCTCCTCGTCGTCATCACTATGCAGCCCCTTTTCCTTGTTTTCGGTGTTCAACTTGCCGGCATGTTTAAATACCCAACATTCTCTGTTGGTGTGGTTGGCTGGTTTATCGAGGGTTCCGTGGATTTGACATGAGCGATCGATTATGCGGTCCAGACTGGACGGGCCCGGATTGTTTCTTTTAAATGGCTTTTTCCATTGACCGGACTTGGAGCCACTGAATCCGGCATTGACGGTCGTGTCTTCGGCATTATCGCCCTTATTGTGACGCTTGTGTCTGTTGCGCCGGGGCTTGCCGTTGCTATCTCTGGCGTCTGAAGTGCCAGGATTTCATGATGTGCTATTGCTACAAGCCAACCAGGTGTCCTCGCCCGCGCAAAAGCGGGTCATAAGTGTCGTAATGGCTGCCATGGATTTCGGCTTCTCTTGGCCAAGGTGTCAGGAAAGCCACTCGTCACGGATGCTATGCTTAAAGGTCGCTAGGGATTCAGCATCCGGACAGTTGGCAATTTGGTTCTTTTTAGTTAAGAATCGAGTCCAAAATTTCCTGGCTGACTCTCTGGGCTGTTGGGTTATGTGAATTAAGTCGTCAGCGTCCGATGGTTGCACATAGTGCCCTGGAACTTGTCAAGGAATGCGTCTTCCAGGTTCTCCCAACTGTCAATGGAGTTTGCCGGTAGACTATTCAGCCAATGCCGAGCTGGTCCCTTGAGTTTTAGTGGGAGGTACTTGATGGCATGTAGATCATCACCGCGGGCCATGTGAATGTGGAGAAGGAAATCTTCGATCCATACCGCGGGGTCTGTTGTCCCATCATATGGTTCGATGTTCACAGGCTTAAACCCTTCTGGGAATTCATGCTCCATTACTTCGTCAATGAAGCATAGGGGGTGTGTGACGCCTCTATGCCGGGCGACAATGCGACGCAATTCAGATGAATCTGGTCTGCTGTATTCGGCCCGGACGGATTTGTATTTAGTATGTTCGGCGTGGCGGTCATCGTCACGTGTTGGGGCGCGGCCCCGCGATCCGTAGAGATCTTGACTATCCTGCTTTAGTTTCCAATTCGACTCGCAGGTCCTGCGTGTATCCCCGAGCCTTCATGTTTTTATTTGTTCGGCGACGGGGTGCGGGCTGGTGTTCGGGCTGATACGTCGCTTTGTCTCGACCACGAGGTGGTCGGTCAGCCGCATCCTGCGCTGGTAGTATAGGCTCTAGTGCCTCGTCCTCGAATTGAGGTATCAACCTACGCCTCGGGTAATTTTTGGTTGGGCACTCGAGTCCGTATTCCTCGGACGCAGGACCTCAGTCCATCTGTCAGTTCGCAGATCTTGATCAGCTTGAAGCTGCTGCTGTTTTTTCTTCAGGCTCTTTGCAGTGGCTATAAGCCGGCTCTTGAAGCGCTCCTGCTCGACGGGATCCTCAGGCACGATAAATTGTTCGTCGCCGTGGCTCACTTCGTCTTCGGAGAGGGGCATGTAATTGTCATCCTCTGAGTCTCCATCCATTGCCTGTTCATCAGGGCTAGCTTGCCCATACTCCCGTCCGGATTGCTCGAAGCTTGGCTGGGCGGGATTGTTTTCATCTTTGGCATCATCCGGAGTGCTATTGTCTCTTGTGCCGGTATCGCTATTTTTGCTATGGCAGGGTTTAGAGCGGCGCCGGTGATGTCGGCATTTAGATCGCTTCTCAAGAGGGTCACCCTCTGTTGCACCCTTTTGATCCTCGCCATTGTTTTCTTTGGGTGTGTCCACCATATATATGTCATATGATGAGGTGGCTGTCCAGTGCCCTGTGGGCGGTGGTTCTTGTTCTTCTCCGGCATCGTTGTCCATATCGTTGATGTCTTCGGAGTCGAAATCAAGCATGTCGGTTAAGTCGTCGACAGTGGCTATTAAGTGGGTGGTGGGTGGGTAACGAATTCCTTCGTCATCCGCTTCCCACTCAAGCCGGACATAGTTCGGCCAAGAGTCTCCTGACTAGGAGAGAGATTTTAATGAGTTTAGCACGTCGCCCAAGGGCGAGTGCTGAAAGATATCCGCGGAGCTAAACTCCATGATCGGTGCCCAGTTAGGTCTGATGGGCACAGATGCACGTGGTTCGGAGCCTATGGCCGGAGACGAGTCCGAGGGTCCGACGACACAGACCTCCTTGGAAGTGAGATCGGTGTTCGGCTCTATCGCCGCTGAGTGTGCGGCCTCCATGGCGGGGTCCATACGCCCGTCCTCGGAT
The DNA here is from genome assembly GCA_021437245.1 of Aegilops speltoides. Taxonomy (NCBI): domain Eukaryota; kingdom Viridiplantae; phylum Streptophyta; class Magnoliopsida; order Poales; family Poaceae; genus Aegilops; species Aegilops speltoides. The sequence goes on from CM038143.1 coordinate 149,270,672, forward strand.
GGCACGATCTGCTCTGGATTTAAAGCCGGGGCAGCTGCAGGTGTGATCTCCTGAACAACGTCCGATGGCAGATCTAAGTCATGCTCATCGCGACTGCTGGGGGCACATGTCATGATCCCGAATACGTGAAGATCAAGTCTCCGCGGATGTCGGCAGTGTAGTTCAGGCTTCCAAACCTGACCTGATGGCCAGGGGCGTAGCTATCGATCTGCTCCAGATGGCCAAGCAAGTTGGCCCGCAGTGCAAAGCCGCCGAATACGAAGATCTGTCCGGGGAGGAAAACCTCACCCTAGACCGCATCGTTGTAGACGATTGAAGGAGCCATCAAGCCTTACCGTGACGACATAGTGGAACTCTCAATGAAAGCACCAATGTCAGTGTCAAAACCAGCGGATCTCGTGTAGGGGGTCCCGAACTGTGCGTCTAAGGCCAATGGTAACAGGAGGCGGGGGACACGATGTTTACCCAGGTTCGGGCCCTCTCTATGGAGATAATACCCTACTTCCTGCTTGACTGATCTTGATGATATAAGTATTATAAGAGTTGATCTACCACGAGATCGTAGAGGCTAAACCCTAGAAGCTAGCCTATGATTATGATTGTTCTTGTCCTACGGACCAAACCCTCAGGTTTATATAGACACCGGAGAGGGCTAGGGTCACACAGAGTCGGTTACAAAGAAGGGAATCTACATATCCTAATTGCCAAGCTTGCCTTCCATGCAAAGGAGAGTCCCACCCGGACACGGGACGAAGTCTTCAATCTTGTATCTTCATAGTCCAACAGTCCGACATAAGCATATAGTCCGGCTGTCCGAGGACCCCCTAATCCAGGATTCCTGAGTAGCCCCCGAGTCTTTAAGATGACTCAATGAGTTGACTTAAGATTCTCTATAGTTTACCGTGATATAGACCGGTTTGAGTTCTGCATGTGAGAACTTGGAAGCCAGAGTAATTGCTCTTTTAAAGAAAGCAATATGTAATATAAAAATGTATTGGATGGACTTCACCTGATATCTCAGGCCAGAAATTATCCACCGCAGAGTTGATGATCACGGTAAAGCTGAGATCAATCATGGGTGAGCCAGCCGCGACGTTGTGAGCCAGTAGACGGACGAGTTGATGTAGACAAGAGCAGTGACTTGCGCACGTCCGTTCATCAGGTGGTGTGGCACGGATGAAACGTCGGGTCCGAACGTTTGCCAGTGTGCGCTCCGTACCCATAGTATAACAATAATTTTACCTGTGTATAAAAACACCATAGGGCAGTGTAATGGTGCTCAGAGGAATTAAAATGTAATATATAGGAGGGATAACACCTGATTTTGTTTTTGTCAGCCGAACGTAGATACTGGTGCCAGATAATGCCGGATAGTATATGGACGTTGGGCTCCGCTGATGTGTTGTAGCATAACACCCATGTGACCCTCCTTTGTCTATACTGTTGCAACTTGAATTTTTTATTGCCCCCAATAATAATTGTCCATTGTAAGCAACGCTTGATACGTCTTCAACGTATCTATAATTTTTGATTGTTCCATGCTATGATATTGCCCCCTTTGGATGCTCATGGGCTTTATTTTACATATTTATATCATTTTTGGGACTTACCTCCTAACCGGAGGCCCAGCCCGTATTGCCGTTCTTTTGCCTATTTCAGTATTTCTAAGAAAAGGAATGTCAAATGGAGTCCAAATGGAATGAAACCTTCGGGAGCGTGATTTTTGGAATGAACGTGATCTAGAGGACTTGGAGTGCAAGTCAAGAAGCAATCGAGGCGGCCAGGAGATAGGATGGCGCGCCCAGCCCCTCTGGGTGCGCCCCTGTCTCCTGGGCCCCACGAGTGGCCACCGACGTACTTCTTCCTCCTATATATACCCACGTACCCCGAAAACATCCAGGGAGCCAACGAAAAACAATTTCCATCGTCGTAACCTTCTGTATACGCAAGATCCCATCTTGGAGCCTTGGCCGGCGCTCCGCCGAAGGGGGAATCGACCATGGAGGGCTTCTACATCAACACCATAGCCCCTCCGATGAGTTGTGAGTAGTTTACCACAGACCTTTGGGTCCATAGTTATTAGCTAGATGGCTTCTTCTCTCTTTTTGGATCTCAATACAATGTTCTCCCCCCTCTTGTGGAGATCTATTCGATGTAACTCTTTTTGCGGTGTGTTTGTCGAGATCCGATGAATTGTGGGTTTATGATCAAGATCATTTATGAGAAATATTTGAATCTTTTCTGAATTCTTTTATGTATGATTGAGTTATCTTCGCAAGTCTCTTTGAATTATCAGTTTGGTTTGGCCTACTAGATTGATCTTTCTTGCCATGGGAGAAGTGCTTAGCTTTGGGTTCAGTCTTGCGGTGTCCTTTCCCAGTGACAGCAGGGGCAGCAAGGCACGTATTGTATTGTTGCCATCGAGGATAAAAAGATGGGGTTTATATCATATTGCTTGAGTTTATCCCTCTACATCATGTCATCTTTATTAATGCGTTACTCTATTCTTATGAACTTAATACTCTAGATGCATGCTGGATAGTGGTCGATGTGTGGAGTAATAGTAGTAGATGCAGGCAGGAGTCGGTCTACTTGTTGCGGATGTGATTCCTATATACATGATCATGCCTAGATAATCTCATAATTATTCAATTTTCTATCAATTGCTCGACAGTAATTTGTTCACCCACCGTAATACTTATGCTATCTCGAGAGAAGCCACTAGTGAATCCTATGGCCCCCGGGTCTATCTTTTATCATATTTTCCTTCAATATGCTTTTATTTGCATCTTTACTTTTCGCATCTATATTATAAAATACCAAAAATATATTTATCTTATCATACTATCTCTATCAGATCTCACTTTTGCAAGTGGCCATGAAGGGATTGACAACCCCTTTATTGCGTTGGTTGCGAGTTCTTTGTTTGTTTGTGTAGGTGTGTGGTACTTTTGAGGAGCCTCCTACTGGATTGATACCTTGGTTCTCAAAAACTGAGGGAAATACTTACGCTACTATTGCTTCAACACCCTTTCCTCTTCAAGAAAAACCAACACAAGCTCAAGACGTAGCAAGAAGGATTTTTGGCACCGTTGTCGGGGAGGTCTTCACTCAAGTCAAGACATACCAAGTACCCATCACAAACTCATCTCCCTCGCATTTACATTATTTGCCATTTTCCTCTTATTTTCCTCCCCCCACTTCACCCTTGCCGTTTTATTCGCCCTCTCTTTCCCAATCTTCTTCTCATCTCTTTTCCGTTTGCCTTCCCGTTGCCATGGCCGAATCAAAAAGAACTAAGGGTCCTCTCCCGGGTTCTAGTACCTTGGATAACCCCTCTATCCTCTCTAAGCTCATAAATAATGATGCTATGGAAAGACCCACCGGGGTCACCAATGAGAGCTTAAATATTTTAATGAAGATGACTCCGGATTTTTTCGCTATTTGCTTGATGAGTCTTTAAAAGATGCTTGGGATAGGTTATTAAGGATTCGGGCTAGCTATGTGCCACAATATCAAATTGAAGTTTACTTAAAAAGTTTCTATGTTGGCTTGCCCGCTTCTTTCAAACAAGTTCTAGATTCTATTTTTGAAGAAGGTTTTCTTGAGGGGATGTTATAGACACCTATGAAAAAAAATGAAAACCATAGTTGGGCACCCTATGAATGATAAGGTTGAATCAACTACTCTCTTGTGCTTTTATCAAAATGAAATTATCAAAGAGATGAAGTCCAGCTTAGATGCAAATTTCCGTAGTGTGCTTAATCTTACTTCATCCATTAATGGCAATGTGCTTACCCTAAATAGAAGAATGAATTCCATAGAAAGGAGATCCTCTTTTTCCTTTCCGAGTGCGAAAGATGGCACTACTTAGATCTATCTTCGCTTTTATGCCTAGCTAGGGGCGTTAAACGATAACGCTAGTTGGGAGGCAACCGAATTTTATTTGTTTTTTGTTTTTGTTTCTGTTTAGTAATAAATTTTGCATCTACCTACTGTTTAGATGTGTTTTTATGTTTTAATTAGTGTTTGTGCCAAGTAGAACCTATAGGATAACCTATGGTGATAGTTAATTTGATTCTGCTAAAAAACAGAAACTTTTCGCGCACGAAATTAGTTTTGTTAAATCACAGAAACGGGATTTTGCGTTGATTCTTTTTTCTGATGATCAATAGACAAATTTTCCAGGACTTCCTATTTTGGTACGATTTTTAGAGTTACAGAAGTTTGCGTTAGTTACAGATTTTTACAGACTGTTCTGTTTTTGACAGATTCTGTTTTTCGTGTGTTGTTTGCTCATTTTGATGTATCTATGGCTAGTAAAATAGTTTATAAACCATAGGGAAGTTGGAATACAGTAGGTTTAACACCAAAATAAATAAAGAATGAGTTAATTACAGTACCTTATGTGGTGGTTTTGTTTTCTTTCACTAACGGAGCTTATAAGATTTCCTGTTGAGTTTTGTGTTGTGAAGTTTTCAAGTTTTGGGTAAAGATTTGATGGACTATGGAATAAGGAGTGACAAAAGCCTAAGCTTTGGGATGCCCATGGCACCCCAAGATATTCAATAATAGCCAAAAGCCTAAGCTTGGGGATGCCCGGGAAGGCATCCCCTCTTTCGTCTTCGTTCATTGGTAACTTTACTTGGAGCTATATTTTTATTCGCCACATGATATGTGTCTTGCTTGGAGCGTCGTGTATGATATTAGTCTTTTCTTTTTAGTTTTCCACAATCATCCTTGCTGTACACACCTTTTGGGAGAATCCTACTTGATTAGAAATTTGTTAGAATACTCTATGTGCTTCACTTATATCTTTTGAGTTTGATAGTTTTTGCTCTAGTGCTTCACTTATATCTTTTAGAGCACGGCGGTGGCTTAATTTTGTAGAAATTGCTAGTCTGTAATGATTCACTTATATTATTTTTAGAGTCTTTTAGAACAGCATGGTATTTGCTATGGTTATGAAATTGGTCCTAGAATGGTAGGCATCCAAGTTGGGTATAATAAAAACTATCATAGGAAGTGAATTGGATGCTATGATCAATTTGATACTTGATAATTGTTTTGAGATATGAGGTAGTGACATTAAAGTCATGCTAGTTGGGTGATTATGAATTTAAAGAATGTTTTTGTTGAAGTTAGCAAGTCCCGTAGCATGCACGTATGGTTAAAGTTGTGTAACAAATTTGAAACATGAAGTGTACTTGGATTGTGCATCCTTATGAGTGGCGGTCGGGGACGAGCGATGGTCTTTTCCTACCAATCTATCCCTCTAGGAGCATGCGTGTAGTGATTGGTTTTTGATGACTTCTAAATTTTTGCAATAAATATATGAGTTCTTTTTACTAATGTTGAGTCCATGGATTATACACACTTTTACCTTTCCATCATTGCTAGCCTCTTTGGTACCGTGCATTGCCCTTTCTCACCTTGAGAGTTGGTGCGAAATTCGCAGGTGCATCCAAACCCCGTGATATGATACGCTCTATTACACATAAACCTCCCTATATCTTCCTCAAAACAGCCACCATACCTACCTATTATGGCATTTCCATAGTCATTCCGAGATATATTGCCATGCAACTTTCCACTGTTTCGTTCATCATCATGACATACCTTACTTTTGTCATATTGCCATTGCATGATCATGTAGTTGACATCGTATTGGTGGCAAAGCCACCATGCATAATTTTTCATACATGTTACTCTTGATTCATTGCACCATCCCGGTACACCGCCGGAGGCATTCATATAGAGTCATATCTTGTTCTAGTTTCGAGTTGTAATTCATATGTTGTAATCAATAAAAGTGTGATGATCATCATTATTAGAGCATTGTCCCAAAAAAAGAAAGGCAAAAAGAAAAAAGAAAGGCCAAAGAAAAAAAAGAAAAAAAAAAAAAAAAAAAGAAAATAAATAAAAGGGGCAATGTTACTATCTCTTTTTCCACACTTGTGCTTCAAAGTAGCACCATGTTCTTCATATAGTGAGTCTCATATTTTATGCTTCAAAGTAGCACCATGTTTTTCATATAGAGAGTCTCATATGTTGTCACTTTCATATACTAGTGGGAATTTTTCATTATAGAACTTGGCTTGTATATTCCTATGATGGGCTTCCTCAAATGCCCTAGGTCTTCGTGAGCAAGCAAATTGGATGCACACCCACTAGTTATCTTTTGTTGAGCTTTCATTCATTTATAGCTCTAGTGCATCCGTTGCATGGCAATCCCCACTCCTCATGTTGACATCAATTGATGGGCATCTCCATAGCCCGTTGATTATCCTCGTCAATATGAGACTTTCTCTTTTTTTGTCTTCTCCACACAATCCCCATCATCATATTCTATTCCACCCATAGTGCTATATCCGAGATTATTTAAGTACAAAACAATTGCTTGGCTTGTCATCGGGGGTGTAGAATTTGGGAACATTTTTGTGTGACAAAAATGAAGCATAGCCTAACTATATGATTTTGTAGGGATGAACTTTCTTTAGCCATGTTATTTTGAGAAGACATGATTGCTTTGATTAGTATGCTTGAAGTATTACTATTTCTTGTGGCAATATGAAATTTTATTTTGAATCATTTGGATCTGAACATTCATGCCACAATAAAGAAAATTACATTGAGAATTCTGCTAGGAAGCATTCCACATCAAAAATTCTGTTTCTACCATTTACCTACTCGAGGACAAGCAGGAATTAAGCTTGGGGATGCTTGATATGTCTCCAACGTATCTATAATTTTTGGTTGTTCCATGCTATTATATTACCCCTTTTGGATGTTTATGGGCTTTATTTTACATATTTATATCATTTTTGGGACTAACCTACTAACCGGAGGCCCAACCCATATTGCTGTTTTTTTGCCTATTTCAGTATTTCGAAGACAAGGAATATCAAACGGAGTCCAAACGGAATGAAACCTTCGGGAGCGTGATTTTTGGAACGAACGTGATCTAGAGGACTTGGAGTGCAAGTCAAGACGCAATCGAGGCGGCCAGGAGATAGGAGGGCGCGCCCACCCCCTCTGGGCGCGCCCCCTGTCTCCTCGGCCCCATGAGCGGCCACCAACGTACTTCTTCCTCCTATATATACCCACATACCCCGAAAACATCCAGAGAGCCAACGAAAAACAATTTCCACCGCCGTAACCGTCTGTATCCGCTTGATCCCATCTTGGAGCCTTCGCCGGCGCTCCGCCGGAGGGGAAATAGACCACGGAGGGCTTCTACATCAACATCATAGCCCCTCCGATGAGTTGTGAGTAGTTTACCACAGACCTTCGGGGCCATAGTTATTAGCTAGATGGCTTCTTCTCTCTTTTTGGATCTCAATACAATGTTCTCCCCCTCTCTTGTGGAGATCTATTCGATGTAACTCTTTTTGCGGTGTGTTTGTCGAGATCCGATGAATTGTGGGTTTATTGTCAAGTTTATCTATGAGAAATATTTGAATCTTTCTCTGAATTCTTTTATGTATGATTGAGTTATCTTTGCAAGTCTCTTCGAATTATCAGTTTGGTTTGGCCTACTTGATTGATCTTTCTTGCCATGGGAGAAGTGCTTAGCTTTTGGTTCAATCTTGCGGTGTCCTTTCCCAGTGACAGCAGGGGCAGCAAGGCACGTATTGTATTGTTGCCATCGAGGATAAAAGATGGGGTTTATATCATATTGCTTGAGTTTATACCTCTACATCATATCATCCTTCTTAATTCGTTACTCTGTTCTTATGAACTTAATACTCTAGATGCATGCTGGATAGCGGTTGATGTGTGGAGTAATAGTAGTAGATGCAGTCAAGAGTCGGTCTACTTGTTGCGGATGCGATGCCTATATACATGATCATGCCTAGATAATTATTCGCTTTTAAATCAATTGCTCGACAGTGATTTGTTCACCCACCGTAATACTTATGCTATCTTGAGAGAAGCCACTAGTGAAAACCTATGGCCCCCGGGTCTATCTTTTATCATATTTGCCTTCAATCTGCTTTTATTTGCATCTTTACTTTTCGCATCTATATTATAAAATACCAAAAATATATTTATCTTATCATACTATCTCTATCAGATCCTACTTTCGCAAGTGGTCGTGAAGGGATTGACAACCCCTTTATTGCGTTGGTTGCGAGCTCTTTGTTTGTTTGTGTAGGTGCATGGGACTTTTGAGGAGCCTCCTACTGGATTGATACCTTGGTTCTCAAAAACTGAGGGAAATACTTACACTACTATGCTGCATCACCTTTTTCTCTTCAAGGAAAACCAACGCAAGCTCAAGACGTAGCAACGCTCGAGCGGCGGCTCAACAATGAAACAAGGCAAAGAGGCCATGGTATTTTCCACCAGGCAGCACGACACGGACGACCCAGCAGAACAATGCCGGCGTGCACTCCGTATGCGCGATAATCACCACTTTTGTAATTGTTCTGCATAAAAGACAGTGCAGGCCAGGCCAAGATAAACTGTTTTTGGACAAAAACAATATGTGATAATAAAACAAACATGGATGAATATCACCTGATTCGTCTGGATGATAGACGGAGTCATACATTCCGTCCGTAGATCACCTTCAGTAATTTCAATAGTGATTCATCCGTTCTCTCGTTTTATTGCAACGAGGTATTTGTGGCAGCGGCCGCTGGGCGTTGCCGACTCAAGCAGCAACAGTGGCGATTTAAGACATACTCAAGATCGCGGCGACTTGCGGCGCGGCCTGATACGTCCATTTTGCATCATGCTTTTATATCAATATTTATTGCATTATGGGCTGTTATTACACATTATATCTCAATACTTATGGCTATTCTCTCTTGTTTTACAAGGTTTACCATGAAGAGGGGGAATGCCGGCAGCTGGAATTCTGGCTGGAGAAGGAGCAAACATTGGAAACCTATTCTGCACTGCTCCAAAAATCCTGAAACTCCACGAAACCTATTTTTGGAATTAATAAGAATTATTGAGCGAAAGAAATACATCAGGGGGCCCACACCCTGTCCAGGAGGGTGGGGGGCGCGCCCCCCTACTAGGCACACCCCATGTCTCCTAGGCCCTCTGGTAGCTCCCCGGTGTCCATCTTCTGCTATATGAGGGCTTTTACCCTGGGAAAAATCGTGGGCAAGCTTACAGGACGAAACTCCGCCGCCACGAGGCGGAACCTTGGCGGAACCAATCTAGGGCTCTAGCGGAGCTGTTCTGCCGGGGACACTTCCCTCCGGGAGGGGAAAATCATCACCAACGTCATCACCAATGATCCTCTCATCGGGAGGGGGTCAATTTCCATCAACATCTTCACCACCACCATCTCCTCTCAAAACCCTAGTTCATCTCTTGTATCCAATCTTGTATCCAAACCACAAATTGGTACCTGTGGGTTGCTAGTAGTGTTGATTACTCCTTGTAGTTGATGCTAATTGGTTTACTTGGTGGAAGATCATATGCTCAGATCCTTAATGCATATTATTACTCCTCTGATTATGAACATGAATATGCTTTGTGAGTACTTACGTTTGTTCCTGAGGACATGGGTGAAGTCATGCTATTAGTAGTCATGTGAATTTGGTATTCGTTCGATATTTTGATGAGATGTATGTTGTCTTTTCCTCTAGTGGTGTTATGTGAACGTCGACTACATGACACTTCACCATTATTTGGGCCTAGAGGAAGGCATTGGGAAATAATAAGTAGATGATGGGTTGCTAGAGTGACAGAAGCTTAAACCCTAGTTTTTGCGTTGCTTCGTTAGGGGCCGATTTGGATCCATATGTTTTATGTGGTGGTTAGGTTTACCTTAATACTTCTTTTGTAGTTGCAGATGCTTGCAATAGGGGTTAATCATAAGTGGGATGCTTGTCCAAGTAAGGGCAGTACCCAAGCACCGGTCCACCCACATATCAAATTATCAAAGTACCGAACGCGAATCATATGAACGTGATGAAAACTAGCTTGACGATAATTCCCATGTGTCCTCGGGAGCTCCTTTCTCATTATTAGAAATTGTACAGGCTTATCCTTTTCTACATAAAGGATTGGGCCACCTTGCTGCACTTTATTTACTTGTTACTCGTTACTATTTATCTTATCACAAAACTATCTATTACCTATAATTTCAGTGCTTGCAGAGAAAACCTTACTGAAAACCGCTTATCATTTCCTTCTGCTCCTTGTTGGGTTCGACACTCTTACTTATCAAAAGGACTACGATAAATCCCCTACACTTGTGGGTCATCAAGACTCTTTTCTGGCGCCGTTGCCGGGGAGCATAGCGCTTTTAGTGAGTGGAACTTGGTAAGGAAACATTTATATAGTGTGCTGAAATTTTCTGTTACTTGTCACTATGGAAACTAATCCTTTCAGGGGCTTGTTCGGGGTATCTTCACCCCGACCAGAAGAGCAAAGAGTTGCTCCTCAACCTACTGAACTTTTTGAAAATATTTACTTTGAGATTCCTTCGGGTATGATAGAGAAACTCCTAGCTAATCCATTTGCAGGAGATGGAACATTGCATCCTGATTTACACCTTATCTTTGTGGATTATTTAAGCTTGCAGGTATTCCCGATGATGTTGTCAAAAGGAAGGTCTTCCCTTTCTCTTTGAAGGGAGATGCATTGACATGGTATCGGCTATGTGATGATACGAGATCTTGGAATTATAAGAGATTGAAGTTGGAATTTCACCAAAAGTTCTATCCTATGCATCTTGTTCATCGTGATCGTAATTACATATATAATTTCTGGCCTCGCGAAGGAGAAAGCATTGCTCAAGCTTGGGGGAGGGTTAAGTCAATGTTATATCATGCTCCAATCATGAGCTCTCCCGGGAAATGATTATTCAAAACTTTTATGCTCGGCTTTCTCTTAATGATCGCAACCTGCTCGATACTTCCTGTGATGGTTCTTATATGTTGAAGACTATTGATTTCAAATGGGACTTATTGGAAAGTATTAAACGCAACTCTGAAGACTGGGGTTCCGACGATGGTAAGGAGTCAGGTATGACAGCTAAGTTCGATTGTGTTAAATCTTTTATGGATACCGATGCTTTTGGTGGATTTAGCGCTAAGTATGGACTTGACTCTGAGATAGTAGCTTCTTTCTATGAATCTTTTGCTACTCACGTTGATCTCCCTAAAGAGAAGTGGTTTAAATATAATCCTCCTGTTGAAGTGAAAGTAGTTGCACCTATTACAGTTGAAGAAAAGACTATCACCTATAGTGATCCTATTGTTCCTACTACTTATGTTGAGAAACCTCCTTTTCCTGTTAGGATAAAGGATCATGCTAAAACTTCTACTGTTGTTCATAAGAGTAATACTAGGACTTATACACCTTCTGAGCAAATCAATGTTGAACCTAGTATTTCTATGGTTAAAGATCTCTTGGATGATGATTTAGATGGGCATGTTATTTATTTCTGTGATGAATCTGCTAATATTGCTAGACCAGATACTAAGATACATAGACCTGTCGTAGGCATGCCTGTTATTTCTATTAAAATAGGAAATCATTGTTATCATGGTTTATGTGATATGGGTACTAGTGCTAGTGCAATACCTTATGATCTATATAAAGAAATTATGCACGAAATTGCACCCGCTGAATTAGAAGACATTGATGTCACCATTAAGCTTGCTAATAGGGATACCATTAAACTAGTTGGGATTGTTAGAGATGTTGAAGTCTTGTGTTGGAAGGTTAAATACCCTGCTGATTTTCTTGTTCTTGGTTCCCCACAAGATGATTTTTGTCCCATTATTTTTGGTAGACCCTTCTTGAATACAGCTAGTGCTAAGATTGATTGTGAAAAAGATACTGTCACCGTTGGCTTAGATGGTATGTCTCATGAGTTTAATTTTGCTAAGTTTCGTAGACAACCTCGTGATAGGGAACCACCTAGTAAGGATGAGATTATTTGTCTTGCTTCCATTGCTGTGCCTCCTACTGATCCGTTAGAACAATATGTGCTTGACCATGAAAATGATATGTTTATGAAGGAAAGAAGGGAAATAGATGAAGTGTTCCTTAAACAGAACCTGTCTTTGAAACATAATCTTCCGTTGAAATTCTTGGGGATCCCCCTCCACCCAAGGGTGATCCCGTGTTTGAACTCAAACCATTACCCGATAATCTGAAGTATGCTTATCTTGATGAAAAGAAAATATATCCTATTATTGTTAGTGCTAACCTTTTAGAGCAAGAAGAAGAAAGATTATTGAAAACTCTGAAGAAGCACCCAGCTGCTATTGGATATACTCTGGATGATCTTAAGGGCGTTAGTCCCACGTTATGCCAACACAAAATTAAATTGGAGGACGATGCCAAACCAGTTAGAGATTCTCAACGACGATTGAATCCTAAGATCAAAGAAGTGGTAAGAAAGGAGATACTAAAGCTCCTTGAGGCAGATATAATTTATCCCGTTGCTGATAGTGATTGGGTAAGCCATGTCCATTCTGTTCTTAAAAAGAGAGGTATTGCCGTTGTTCCTAATGATAAAGATGAATTGATCCCGCAAAGAATTATTACAGGTTATAGGATGGTAATTGATTTTCGTAAATTAAATAAGGATACTAAGAAACATCATTACCCTTTACCTTTTATTGATCAAATGCTAGAAAGACTATCCAAACACACACATTTCTGCTTTCTAGATGGTTATTCTGGTTTCTCTCAAATACTGTGTCGTGGGGATCAATCAAAAACTACTTTTACTTGCCCTTTCGGTACTTTTGCTTATAGACGTATGCCTTTTGGTTTATGTAATGCACCTGCTACCTTTCAAAGATGCATGATGGCTATATTCTCTGATTTTTGTGAAAAGATTTGTGAGGAATTCATGGATGACTTCTCCGTTTATGGATCCTCTTTTGATGATTGTTTGAGCAAACTTGATCGAGTTTTGCAGAGATGCGAAGACACTAGTCTCGTCTTGAATTGGGAAAAGTGTCACTTTATGGTTAATGAAGGCATTGTCTTGGGGCATAAGATTTCCGAGAGAGGTATTGAAGTTGATAAAGCCAAAGTTGATGCTATTGAAAAGATGCCATGTCCCAAGGACATAAAAGGTATAAGAAGTTTCCTTGGTCATGCCGGTTTTTATAGGAGGTTCATTAAGGAATTTTCTAAAATCTCTAGGCCTCTGACTAATTTATTGCAAAAGATATTCCTTTTGTCTTTGATGATGATTGTGTAGAAGCATTTGAAATACTTAAGAAAGCTTTGATCATCGCACCTGTTGTTCAGCCACCGATTGGAATTTACCTTTTGAAATTATGTGTGATGCTAGTGATTATCTTTGTAGGTGCTATTCTAGGGCAAATAGTTGATAAGAAATTGAATGTTATCCGTATGCTAGTAAGACTCTTGATCTTGCCAGAGAAATTATGCTACTACTGAAAAAGAGTTCTTAGCAGTTGTGTTTGCATGTGATAAGTTTAGACCTTATATTGTTGATTCCAAAGTTACTATTCACACTGATCATGCTGCTATTAAATATCTTATGGAAAAGAAAGATGCTAAGCCTAGGCTCATTAGATGGGTTCTCCTGCTCCAAGAATTTGATTTACATATTATTGATAGAAAGGGAGCTGAGAACCCCGTTGCAGGCAACTTGTCTAGGTTAGAGAATGTTCTTGATGACCCACTGCCTATTGATGATAGCTTTCCTGATGAACAATTAGCGGTCATTAATGCTTCTCGTACTGCTCCTTGGTATGCTGATTATGCTAATTACATTGTTGCTAAATTTATAGCTCCTAGTTTCACATACCAGCAAAAGAAAAAGTTATTTTATGATTTAAGACATTACTTTTGGGATGACCCACACCTTTATAAAGAAGGAGTAGATGGTGTTATTAGACATTGTGTGCCTAAGCATGAACAGGAACAGATCCTACGCAAGTGTCACTCTGAATCTTATGGAGGACACAACGCTGGAGATAGAACTGCACACAAGGTACTACAATCTAGTTTTATTGGCCTACTCTCTTCAAAGATGCTCGTAAGTTTGTCTTATCTTGTGATGAATGTCAAAGACTAGGTAACATTAGTAGACGTCAAGAATTACTCTCTCATTATTGAACCGTTTGATGTTTGGGGCTTTGATTATATGGGACCTTTTCCTGCCTCTAATGGTTACACACATATTTTAGTTGCTATTGATTACGTTACTAAGTGGGTAGAAGCTATTCCAACTAGTAGTCCTGATCATAACACTTCTATTAAAATGCTTAAAGAAGTTATTTTTCCAAGGTTTGGAGTTCCTAGATATCTTATGACTGATGGTGGTTCACATTTTATTCATGGTGCTTTCCATAAGATGCTTGCTAAGTATGATGTCAATCATAGAATCGCATCTCCTTATCATCCACGGTCTAGTGGTCAAGTAGAGTTGAGCAATAGAGAGCTCAAATTAATTTTGCAAAAGACGGTGAATAGATCTAGAAAGAATTGGTCCAAGAAACTTCATGATGCATTATGGGCCTATAGAACTGCATACAAAAATCCTATGGGTATGTCTCCCTATAAGATGGTTTATGGAAAAGCGTGTCATTTACCTCTTGAACTTGAACATAAAGCATATTGGGCTATTAAAGAGCTCAACTATGACTTCAAACTTGCCGGTGAGAAGAGGTTGTTTGATATTAGCTCATTTGATCAATGGAGAACCCAAGCCTATGAGAATGCCAAGCTATTCAAAGAAAAAGTCAAACGCTGGCATGACAAAAGGATACAAAAGCATGAGTTTAACGTAGGAGATTATGTGTTATTATTCAACTCTTGTTTAAGATTTTTTGCAGGAAAACTTCTCTCTAAATGGGAAGGTCCTTACGTTATCGAGGAGGTCTATCGTTCTGGTGCCATAAAAATCAACAACTTCGAAGGCACAAGTCCGAGGGTGGTAAACGGTCAAAGAATTAAACATTATATTTCAGGTAATCCTATCAATGTTGAAACTAATATGATTGAAATCGTAACCCCAGAGGAATACATAAGGGACACTTTCCAGAACGTTCCGGACTCCGAAAAGGAATAGGTATATGGTACGGTAAGTAAACCGACTCCAAAACAACTCCAATGGCAATTTTTATCAGTTTTGGAATATTAAAAAATTTTAGGAAGAAAGAAGTAGTCCGAAAGGGACATGAGGCCCCCACGAGAGTGGAGGGCGCGCCCCCTGTCTCGTGGGCACCTCGTGTGCCTCCCGGACTCCGTTTTCTTGCACGTTATGTATTTTGGTTGGTAAAAATTCATTATATATACTCCCGAACGTTTGGACCACTCTATCACGCAAATATCCTCTGTTTTCATTTCGAGCTGTTTCTATTTCAGATCCAAAGCATCATGTCGTCTCCAAGCGCTCCCAAGGACACGTTTTTCGAGAGGGTTATCAACCCCTTTCTCGCGGAGGTGCTGCAACACCCTCAAACCATTGAGATGCGTGAGGGGGTGCTGCACATCCATGATGTGGAGGGACCAAGGCGTACAGGGAGCGTGGAGACAAAGCTCGAAGCCGTGGAGTAGCAAGTTTTCAATTGCCAAGGGATGGTGGAGCGTGGACTCAACGCCAACTAGATAATGATCACGGAGTTCACCAACAACCACAAGTTAGATGCCAAGGTCATTGGGGAGACCATCTTCAAGCTTCAAGAGAAAATCGAGCACCTCCAAGCCCAGATCTATGACCTGCAAAACCAAAACTGTGAGTATGAATATAGATTCAAGAGGATGAGTTTGGCTGCAGATTTAAGGATCCCGGAGACTCGATCATCCTTCTATGATGGTGAGCCCATGCCTTGGAAGACGGATAACAAGCCTACATCATAAAAAACTCCTACTTCAGCACCTCCGAGGAAATAATCACATGGGTATGGGCACTCCCCTTGGCAGCTGCCAAGCTTGGGGGAGGTGCCCCGGTATCATATCACCATCACACTCCTATCTTTACCGTTTTATTTAGTTCCATCCTTCTAGTAGTATCTTGATCTAGTAGATTGAAGTTTTGATATCAAGTAGTTTTGAGTTTTTCTTTGTGATCTCTTTATGTAATCGAGTCCGTGAGGTATCTATAATAAAGATTAGTGTTGAGTCAAAGGCTTTGCTATGTTGCTATGATCTTGAGGAAGTAGAAAGAATAAAAGAGTTCATATTGATCTTATGGTTAGTGATGACTTCACCCATAGAAAATATGAGGCATAAAAATTGTTTAGAGTTGATAAACGTAGTTTTGGTCATCATTACAATTAATAGGAAGTGATAAAGAAAGATGGGTTCACATATAAATATATTATCTTAGGCACCTTTTATGATTGGGAGCACTCGTTAAGTATGATATGCCAAAAGAGTTGATGTTGGACAAGGAAGACAACGTAATGGTTTATGTTTTCTCACATCTCAGTTAAAGTATATTGTCATTGACCTTCCAAACATGTTGAGCTTGCCTTTCCCCCTCATGCTACTTGTGCTTCCAAATATCCTTAAACCCAGTTTTGCCATGAGAGTCCACCATACCTACCTATGGATTGAATAAGATTCTTCAAGTAAGTTTTCATGTTGCAGGCAATAAAAATTGCTATCTAAATATGTATGACTTATTAGTGCAGAGAAAATAAGCTTTGTACGATCTTGTTGTGGAAGTAATAAAAGCGACGGACTGCATAATAAAGGTCCACATACAAGGGGCAATATAAAGTGACGTTCTTTTGCATTAAGATTTTGTGCATCCAACCCTAAACGCACATGACAACCTCCGCTTCCCTCTGCGAAGGGCCTATCTTTTACTTTATGTTTTTACTTTATGCTTGAGTCAAGGTGATCCTCACCTTTCCCTTTTTCATTTTATCCTTTGGCAAGCTCCTGGTGTTTGAAAGATCATGATATATATATCCAATTGGATGTAAGTTAGCATGGGCTATTATTTTTGACATCACCTATAGGTGAATACGTTGGGAGGCAAATAAGCCCCTATCTTTCTCAGTGTCCGGCTGAAACTCTATAACCACAAGTACTGCATGAGTGTTAGCAATTGTAGAAGACTACTAGATAGTTGAGTATGTGGACTTGCTGAGAAGCTCTATTGTTGACTCTTTCTGATGTTATGATAAATTGCAATTGATTCAATGACTGAGATTATAGTTTGTTAGTTCTCAATGAAGTTTTTGAACCACACTTGACATTGTGAATTGATTGTTACTTGAGCATAAGAAATCATATGATAAAATCTATTTATGTTGCTGTTATAAGAATGATCATGATACCCTCATGTCCGTATTTTATTTTTGTCGACACCTCTATCTTTAAACATGTGGACATATCTTTCGATATCGGCTTCCGCTTGAGGACAAGCGAGGTCTAAGCTTGGGGGACTTGATACGTCCATTTTGCATCATGCTTTTATATCAATATTTATTGCATTATGGGCTGTTATTACACATTATATCTCAATACTTATGGCTATTCTCTCTTATTTTACAAGGTTTACCATGAAGAGGGGAATGCTTGGCACTGGAATTCAGGTGGAAAAGGAGCAAACATTGAAACCTATTCGACCGCTCCAAAAATCCTGAAACTCCACGAAACCTATTTTTGGAATTAATAAGAATTATTGAGCGGAAGAAATACATCATGGGGACTACACCCTGTCCAGGAGGTGGGGGGCGTGCCTCCCCTACTGGGCGCGCCCCCTGTCTCCTGGGCCCCCTGGTGGCCCCCCGGTGTCCATCTTCTGCTATATGAGGGCTTTTACCCTGCGAAAAATCATGGGCAAGCTTATGGGACGAAACTCCGCCGCCACGAGGCGGAACCTTGGCGGAACCAATCTAGGGCTCTGGCGGAGCTGTTCTGCCGGGGACACTTCCCTTCGGGCGGGGGAATCATCACCAACGTCATCACCAACAATCCTCTCATCGGGAGGGGGTCAATCTCCATCAACATCTTCACCAGCACCATCTCCTCTCAAAACCCTAGTTCATCTCTTGTATCCAATCTTGTATCCAAACCACAAATTGGTACCTGTGAGTTGCTAGTAGTGTTGATTACTCCTTGTAGTTGATGCTAATTGGTTTACTTGGTGGAAGATCATATGTTCGGATCCTTAATGCATATTATTACTCCTCTGATTATGAACATGAATATGCTTTGTGAGTAGTTACGTTTGTTCCTGAGGACATGGGTGAAGTCTTGCTATTAGTAGTCATGTGAATTTGGTATTCGTTCGATATTTTGATGAGATGTATGTTATCTTTTCCTCTAGTGGTGTTATGTGAACATCGACTACATGACACTTCACCATTATTTTGGCCTAGAGGAAGTCATTGGGAAGTAATAAGTAGATGATGGGTTGCTAGAGTGACAGAAGCTTAAACCCTAGTTTATGCGTTGCTTCGTTAGGGGCTGATTTGGATCCATATGTTTAATGTTGTGGTTAGGTTTACCTTAATACTTCTTTTCTAGTTGTGGACACTTGCAATAGGGGTTAATCATAAGTGGGATGCTTGTCCAAGTAAGGGTAGTACCCAAGCACCGGTCCACCCACATATCAAATTATCAAAGTACCGAACGCGAATCATATGAACGTGATGAAAACTAGCTTGACGATAATTCCCATGTGTCCTCGGGAGCTCCTTTCTCATTATTAGAAATTGTCCAGGCTTATCCTTTGCTACATAAAGGATTGGGCCACCTTGCTGCACTTTATTTACTTTATTTACTTGTTACTCGTTACTATTTATCTTATCACAAAACTATCTATTACCTATAATTTCAGTGCTTGCAGAGAAAACCTTACTGAAAACTGCTTATCATTTCCTTCTGCTCCTCGTTGGGTTCGACACTCTTTATTATCGAAAGGACTACGATGGATCGCCTACACTTGTGGGTCATCACGGCCGGCGATGGCGGCTCGCTGCATAGGTCAGGTGTTTCGTGGAGTAGTAGCAGGACAACTTGAGGCACAACTCAGCAGTGATCACGGGCGGCTCATGGTCGGAATGCACTGCGGCTACAGTGGCTCAGCAGTGGATACGGACAGCCGGAACACGCTGCGGCAATGGCGGCTCACGGAGCCCACAATTTTGGCAATGGTTCAACATCTAGCACCATGTTGACTTGATGTATAGCTTGATGGATCAGCGGATGTAGTACTCGCCAATCATTGAAGGATTCATAAACTATAGTACTCTAGTAGTACTGCCTCCACGTAAGCAGGGGAGCACTAGTTGGAGTATGTAGCAGTACTTCCAGTAGATGAACTCTTTCCTTGGCTTTCACACGAAGGGAATCACACAAGCACCAAAAATTGATGCCTTGGGATTTGGCATGTCCAATCAGTAAGAGAGATTACAGTGGAAACTGTTTCAGCGATTGTGAGATCTGATGGCCTTTGCAGCAAAAGTTAATCCGTTTCAAGGGTAGCTCAGCCAGGTCGCGACAGCAGCCGGCGACTCAAGGCAGCCAGCGCCAGCTCATGGAGACGCCAGCAAGGCGGTTCGCGGAGGCACAGCAACCCCTAGCAGCGGCGGGCCAGCCGAAGTGAGACCGGGTAAAGGTGAGGTGGTAGCAACTTGGATACAGAATCGCTCGCGTAGACTGAAAAAATCTGGGGCTGCTCATAGGGCCCGACATCTGGCGGCTTAGAGCAGAAAAGGCAGCGGCTCAAGGCCACTCAGATGGTTGCAGCGACTCGGCGCGTTGCACGGTAGAGGAAGCACCGCGCGTGGGCACGAGGTGGAGGCCGCGGCTACGGCCGGCGAGGGCGGTTCGGACAAGGGCGACTCAGGCGACGGCGACTTGCCGCGGAGCCACAGACCATAAAAGCAGAGGTAGAGGCGACTCGTGGTCATACGATGAAGATATGCCGACGAGGCGGCGATTTGAGGCAGGCGCCTTGGACGCATCAAGCGGCTTATGCGAAGGCCGGGTCAGTGAAGGAAGCAACGATAGTTGAGGTGCCTCAGCAGCAGCTGACTTGAGGTACGACGTATTTACAGCAGCAGGTTATGGTAACAGCAGCTCAGCAGATGGAGTTGAGGAAAAACACACCACAGCAGAGGAGCCTTGGTGGCTCTAAAGTGCAGCGGCGGCTCAACAAGGGTGCTGGCGGGTCACGACCTCGACGGCTCTCCCTGTGACGCCCGGGTAATTAAGCTACAGTAATCCCACGTTAACGGTGTCACGTCACCCCGGTTACTGTTGTTAATATCGCGTTGGATCAAAACTTTTCAAAATTTAAAACAAAATTGTTCGGTGTGTGCAAATAAATGCCTAGGAATTTATGGTGTGGGATCCATATTTTATAAAATACCTAAATACTTAATATGAATTAAACAGCAAGGAAAATAAATAAAGAAAAAGGAAAATATCAAAAAAAAGGAACACCCCCCCTCGCTGGGCCATGGCCCAGATGGCCTCAGTGTTAAGCAGCTGCCCAGCCGGGCGCCTACATCACCCATGGGGCGACCGAACCCTAAACTCCCTCCCCAGTCGCTCCACTCCCCACTCCCCTCGCCCCCCCACACCCCCACTCCCCCGCTGGATCTGGATCGAGGCAATCGTGCCCCGACCCCATCGACCCCATCGCTACGGACCGCCGCCTCCGCCCTGCAGCTCCTCCTGCCGTCCTCGTGTCGTCGCCTCGCCACCGGAGATGGAAGGATCCTCGAGGCCCCGTTGAGGATCTTGCCTACCTCGCCTCCTCCTTGCCATGGCCGGCCCCGAGCTCCGTGCCTGCAGCAGCACCGCCGTCGCGGCCACCTCGTCGCCGGACCTCCACGACGGACTGCACGTGTCCTCGTCTTCCTCCCCAGCTCGCATCATCAAGCCTCGCCGCCCCAGATCCCCTGCAACGGGGGTGAGCAACGAATCCCCCCCTCTCCTCCTCCTTCCCTTGTCCCCGTGTGCGACGCGCCCGCGCGTTTGTCGTCGCGACCGTCTGGCCACCTGATCCATGCTGCAGTCCCCGCGACCACGCACCACAGGCCACGCACGCGCGTGCCGCAACGGGCACACCGCCGCCGCCCGCCCGCCTAGTTCACGCCCGCACGCTGCGCGCACAGACCGCCACCGATCGCGGCCATCGGCGCCTGGACGCGCCCCTGCTGGCCGTCGCCGCCCACGTCCCGCCACCTTCGGCCCCTGCCGCCTTGATGCCGCCCCCGCCTGCGCCATGGCCACGCCCGCCTTTTGCTTCCTGTCCGCACCCGCACCTCCCGCTGGCCGCATTCCGCTTCCCGCTCGCTGCAGCCGCCTCCACCGCCCCCTCGCGCGAACCCCCCGCCGTCCTCTGCTGCAGGCCGGCACTTGCCCGGCCTCGCCGGTGCTGTTTCGGCCGGCCTCGCTGCTGCCCCGTTGTTGCCGGCCGGCGCCTCTCACGCCTTCGGCCCTCTCTCGGTCGGGCGCCAGATCTCACGGGCTTCGCCCAGAACGCGCCAGTTAGCTCAGCTGGACCCCGTGGTCCAATGGCAAAGGGGGCCCACGCCTAGAACGAAAATTAAAAAAAAGATTAAAATAAATAAATAAATAAAATAATTAAAATATTAATTAATTAATTAAAGAATTAATTAACTTAAATAATCCTGATTAGTTAACCTAATTAATTGTAGTTAATAAACCTAATCATTTTAGTTAGACTAACTAAACCTGATTAGTTAGTCTTAGACAATGACAGATGGGACCCACATGTCAGGTCAACTCCCTGTTGACTGCTGATGTCATGCTGATGTCATGATGACGTCAGCAAACACTATTCTGGATAATGTTAGAATTAAATAGTTAAATAAATCCTAAAAATGATTTAAATCTTTTAAAATTAATATAAAATAAACCGTAGCTCAAATGAAAATACTTTCTACATGAAAGTTGCTCAGAACGTCGAGACGAACCCAGAAACGCAGCCCGTTCATCCACCACGCATCCCTAACCTATCGAACTCGCAACTTTCCCCCTCCGGCTCCTCTGCCCGAAAATCTGAAACACCGGGGATACTTTCCCGGATGTTTCCCCCTTTCGCCGGTATCACCTACTACCGCGCTAGGGCACACCGAACACCGCGTATTGCCTTGTTACGCTTTGTGATGCTTTGATTGCTTTGTTATTTATTGTGTTCCCTCTCTGTTACTTCTTTCCGATAGACCCCGAGACTACCGGCGACCCCCAGTTCGACTACGGAGTTGATGACCCCTACTTGCCAGAGCAACCAGGCAAGCCCCCCCTTGGTCACCAGATATCGCCTATTCTTCTCTATACTGCTTGCATTAGAGTAGTGTAGCATGTTACTGTTTGATTACTCCTATTCTGTTGCATAGCTTGTCATTGTTGCTACAATCATTGATACCTTACCCGCAGTCCTAAATGCTTAGTATAGGATGCTAGTTTATCATCATTGGCCCTACACTCTTGTCAGTCTGCCTTGCTATACTATCGGGCCGTGATCACCTGGGAGGTGATCACGGGTATATACTACATACATACATACTATACAGATGGTGACTAAAGTCGGGTCCCTCCAAGAGTACCCGCAAGTGATTCGATGAGGGGCTGAAAGGACAGTGGCTCCATCCCGGTAGAGGTGGGCCTGGGTTCCCGACGGCCCCGATGTTACTTTGTGGCGGAGCGACAGGCAGGTTGAGAATACCTAGGAGACAGTGGGCTGGCCTGTTCGGCGCTCGCGGATACTTAACACGCTTAACGAGATCTTGGTATTTGATCCGAGTCCGCCATTTGGTCTATACGCACTAACCATCTACGTGGGAGTAGTTATGGGTATCCCGGCGTCGTGGTATCAGCCGAAGCCTTCTTGATGTCAGCAATGGAGCGGCGCGCGCCGGATTGGCCTGGAACGCCACTAGGCTAGGTCGCGCCGGCCGCCCGCATACGTCTTGTGTGTGCTCGAGGCGATGGGCCTGCACTGCGGCGCTTAGGTTTAGACCGGCGTGTTTGACCTCTCGGTTGTGCCTAGGTGGGGCTGCGACGTGTTGATCTTCCGAGGCCGGGCATGACCCAGGAAAGTGTGTCCGGCCATGGGATCAAGCGTGTTGGGTTATGTGGTGCACCCTGCAGGGAAGTTAATCTATTGAATAGCCGTGATCTTGGTAACAGGACGACTTGGAGTTGTACCTTGACCTTATGACAACTAGAACCGGATACTTAATAAAACACACCCTTCCAAGTGCGGATACAACCGGTGATCGCTCTCTAACAGTATGACGAGGAGAGGATCGCCGGGTAGGATTATGCTATGCGATGCTACTTGGAGATGCTACTTGGAGATGCTACAATATGGATGCTCTTCAAGGCCGCTACTTGGAGGACTTGATCTACTCTCTTCTACATGTTTGCAAGACGGAGGATGCGAGCGTAGTCTTCGACGTGATTAGCTATCCCCTCTTATTCGGCATTCGCATTCGGTCCACCGATATGGCCCTTTACACATATACACATGCATATGTAGTGTAGCTCCTTGCTTGCAGTACTTTGGATGAGTACTCACGGTTGCTTTCTCCCCTTTTCCCCTTTCCTTTCTTCTCGGTTGTCGCAACCAGATGTTGGAGCCCAGAGCGACGCCACCGTCGGCGCGACTACTACTACTGGAGGTGCCTACTACTATGTGCAGCTGGCGACGACGACCGGGAGTAGTTTATGAGGATCCCTGCAGGAGGCCCTGCGCCTCTTCGATCTCAGATCCCGGTTTGTGCTAGCCTTCTTAAGGCAAACTTGTTTAACTTATGTCTGCACCCAGATATTGTTGCTTCCGTGACTCGTCTATGATCGAGCACTTGTATTCGAGCCCTCGAGGCCCCTGGCTTGTATTATGATGCTTGTATGACTTATTTTACTTTTAGAGTTGTGTTGTGATATCTTCCCGTGAGTCCCTGATCTTGATCGTACACGTTTGCGTGCATGATTAGTGTACGATTAAATCGGGGGTGTCACAAGTTGGTATCAGAGCCGACTGCCTGTAGGAATCCCCTTTCCAACTCCTTGGCCGAAGTTGAGTCTAGTCGATGAAAATTGTTTTACTAACATGGCTGTGCGGCCCATGGGCCCTCGTCGCCATTGGGTGGTATTAGGATCTTTTTACTCCTCGATCTTTACTCCGGGATTCTAAACTCTCTTCTATTCGGGTTAAACGATTTTTACTAAAATCTAACTTTAGGTTCTCGAAAATACTTTCTCCCGGAGAGCCCCTTCAGTCCTGATGATCGCCGGCTGCACCAGAAGATTTCGAAGATACTCTCTGATTTTTTCCCGAGACCCTTGTGCCCACCGACTTTACAATCCCCTACCACCGATATACCCTTATGGATAACTACCTACACTTGTCGTTCATACCTTCATCCTCTGTTGCTCTTGCTATTACAATATGCCCTAAATTGCTCTCCGTTGTTCCGAAAATCCTTTAAGCCTACTGCCTTGCAGTTCCTTACCACCTGAATACCCCTACGGATAATTTCTCGCAATTACCGAGTATCCACTCATCCCCAGTTGATTCATGTATGTCACCAATCCTCGAAATATCATTCGATCTTCCAAAAATCCTGAGCATCCTATTACTCTTGAAATTCTTGATTGCTTGCATTATGGTTAATCCCATAAGTCTAGTAATCTTGTTGACATCCATTGTCATTGTCATTTTGAGTCCGTTGATTCGATTTGTTGCGAATGCTCGCAATCCTCAAACAGATCCTGGAATTCATCCTTCCGGCTCAGATGTCGTTCTAATCTTGAGCCGGTTCTCGCCAATTAAATTGTCATTGATTGTGCCCCTAAGTCTATTGAACTTATCCATCCTTGATCGGAGCGTCTGCTTCTGATCCTTCGCTTTGTAAATCATAATTCCTTAGCAATTGAGCTCTAAGTTATTCAGTTGTTTCTATAATCCAATGTCTTTGCCTTGCTTCTTCCTCTGGTTGTGTGCCGATACTCACCCCAGATCCTTTGTTGGATTTTATCCGACAATATCCTTCATATTCAATGACCTTGAGCCTTTCCTAGGATATATACCGCCTTTGGTAAATTGTATCCTTTGCTTTGTCAACCATGCTCTACTTTGAGCTTGTGTTAATTACTCCTGAAGTTCGTGGTATATGTTCTAAGAAGCCCCGATGGCTTGAACATATGCCTTCCTTAATATGTGTGAACTAGAAAGTTTTCACGAGTCATACACTCCTGGTAGTTTGCCAGATAAAATTTCAACACTACAACCTCCTCGAAAGTGAGAAGTGAATGAAAGGTTATGCATTGGAGAAGTGGGAGTCAACCTTGAACTTGTGTTCATGCCCATGGACACGATGTAGATCCTATCATGGAAGCTTCTTGAAATAATAACTATTCCCTTGGTATAAGTTCATCTTATATCTGGGATTTGATCATTTATGATCGTGGTTTTCGACCATGTTCTCCTTTAAATACCATTTCTCGTGCAAGTTTAAGCACTTGTCTTCTATAGAGTAATACCCCAGTCCAACCTCTACTTTGATTTGTCCTCGAGTATTACCCCCCTGGTATCTCAAGATTATCACGGAACTGCATAACTTCTTATGAGTTCTTCATCAAGTGCTACATTCTCATTGATTCCAATTTTTCACGGGCTCTGAGTTATTAAACACTCAAAGACAACGATAACTGACTCGAGTCCGCATCGCGATTAAACAACTCTTAGTAATCTTCTTTGCTTATGAGTTTGTACGCGATCACGTCTTCCCTAGCCTGATCGGCTATATCATTACCGTGCTAAATTTTAACTGTGCTACCTGGTCCTTCTTCCCGGAGCACAAAAATTTTCGACGATGAGCTAAGTTTACGTCGATCTTCCTCGTCATATCAGTTCGCCTTGAACAACAATCTTGATTACAAGGTTGTGTCCTACCCATGGTTCCAATAACCTCTTGCTTCATCATTCCTTTGACTTGATGTCGTCGCTGATTGATTACATCTTCATGAAATCTCTCGACAAATGTGTCGTGATCATCATCAGCATTCAGAGCTCTTCCAGGATATCAATTGAATTCATGATGAGAAATACCATCCTTGCCCTCGATGATTTGTATTGTCATCGACCACTTTATTGCCTTCCCTCCAACACAGACTTGTTCGTGTTCTGTGTTATACCTTGAGTTCCTTGCTATCCAGCATTTGTTCTTCTTTACCTTGGAGTGTTACCATCTTTTATGTCAAGAATGTCATGAGGATTGCTCCACCTCTTAGAAATTCTCGGTATGATGATACTTCTCACCATCACCATTCTTCCTTGGTTCCCGTGTTGTTTTTAACCAGGATACCAATATGTTAATTATTTTGTTTGAGTTCTGTACTTCTAGCAACCCTATTGCTTTGAAGTTAACGATCAACGATTCGTTCTTAGACTGTTGAATATTGAATCGTCACTCTAACATTGATCTTGCCACCTAAGGTCATATTTCGGGCACACCTTTCAACTAATGATTGATGGTGTATGTTTTCCTCGAGCATACAACATTATATCCCTTGAATTGACAAGTGTCATCTACTTGTTCACATTATTGTGGAAATCCACCCGTTTGGATCTTCGATGAATTGTCGCTGAGCCCATCAGCCACCTCCTCATCCCCTCGTTGATTTAATGATGAACTATTATTTCAGGAACCCGCTCCCATAGTTCATTTCCGAGAATCTTGCAATGTCATTTCGTCGATTCATGTTGCACCTTTTCTTCTCGGACATCCTGAGTCTGAGGTACCATGTCCCCAACCGGATCTGAATCTCGGTCAGATATGATGGTTGGGACAACTTTCCAAGAGTTATGATGTTGGTCTCTTGATGACCGGGTAACATGATGTCATGCCTAGCACCCCCCCTGGGTGGAGGACCTATCATTATAATTTCTTTTGCAAGGATAACCATTCTTCCTGGAGGAAATTGTAAGACCGATATTATAAGATGTTCTTGATGGATCCATTGAGTATCTAAAGTCCGACCTTTGCTTGAAGACCATGTCAAAGCTATCTCAAAAGCATGTCTGTGGTACTCTGATTTTCAACCAGAACATTTGAAGCCCAATGCTAAATGTTTCTTGCTCTATTATCCAAACACCGTTGTATGGGTAATGTCATGAAATTTCTCTCCCCTTACCTACCGGTTTTTCTACATTATATCATGTCATGGATATCATGCTCTGCTTGTCCTTGGGAAGGATATACCCTTCTAAAATGTGTGTAAACACATTTTTCCCTTCCATTGTTTTGTTTAACGTCTCTTGTACGCTGACTTAACTAAGCGGAGATAATTCTCTGCTTAGGTAAGCACCTTATTGTACCACTCTGTCTGTAAGACCCTGTTACTATTGTTGATGACATTCCAGTAACCACCGATGGGTGAGAACTTTGCCAATTGGTTCGCCTCGTTCAACGAGCAGGAAAATGGTTCTCTTCGTCCCTCGCCCTTGGTATCGATGTTGTTGCCGACATAACTGATAGGCTACCCTCTGACACGCCTTACTATCGTGACCGTGCAAGATGTCGGCCCCCTTCCTACTTTCAACCACATGGTGGGCCCATAACCCACAGTTCCACAGGATCGAAACCTGGCTCTCCTGTGCTTCCTTGTTTCCAAAGTTGTTCCTCGCTCTTGGCGTCGTATGTAACTCACGAGGCACCTTCCTAGTGATCAATTCTGGTATCCTACGCAATACTTATTCCCGTTGCTTGAACCCCTTTCACACTTTGTTTCAGGCATCGAACGGTTGCCTGCTCGCTCGAAACTTCCCATGAAACCTCATTATTTTGCTCTCGATATTTTCTTAAGGATCAATTCGAGAGTTACTTTCCGCCACCTTCCCCGATGTTATCTACCAGATAAGTAACCTTGTAGAGGTCCGTCCTTTCGAAGCTACCCCTGATCCTTTTCGGAAGTATGATGAAGATCCCGAAGAAAGGATGCTTACTACATCATGTTGACCTGAAGAAAAGAAATGAAGACCCCAATGTATTGGATCGGCCTCTTCGAGAAGAGCAAGCCAGAATGAGAAGACCCGCTAGCTTCGTTACCAAACCTTTCCCCCTTTTCACCACCTCTTAAATCTCGGCACGAGATTTCTTGTAGTGGAGGAGAATTGTGACGCCCGGGTAATTAAGCTACAGCAATCCCATGTTAACGGTGCCACGTCACCCCGGTTACTGTTGTTAATATCGTGTTGGATCAAAACTTTTCAAAATTTAAAACAAAATTGTTCGGTGTGTGCAAATAAATGCCTAGGAATTTATGGTGTGGGATCCATATTTTATAAAAGACCTAAATACTTAATATGAATTAAACAGCAAGGAAAATAAATAAAGAAAAAGGAAAATATAAAAAAAAGGAACACCCCCCCTCGCTGGGCCATGGCCCAGATGGCCTCGGTGCCAAACAGGCCGGCCCAGCCGGCGCCTACATCACCCATGGGGCGACCGAACCCTAAACTCCCTCCCCAGTCGCTCCACTCCCCACTCCCCTCGCCCCCCCACACCCCCACTCCCCCGCTGGATCTGGATCGAGGCAATCGTGCCCCGACCCCATCGACCCCATCGCTACGGACCGCCGCCTCTGCCCCACAGCTCCTCCTGCCGTCCTCGTGTCGTCGCCTCGCCACCGGAGATGGAAGGATCCTCGAGGCCCCGTTGAGGATCTTGCCTACCTCGCCTCCTCCTTGCCATGGCCGTCCCCGAGCTCCGTGCCTGCAGCAGCACCGCCGTCGCGGCCACCTCGTCGCCGGACCTCCACGACGGACTGCACGCGTCCTCGTCTTCCTCCCCAGCTCGCATCATCAAGCCTCGCCGCCCCAGATCCCCTGCAACGGGGGTGAGCAACGAATCCCCCCCTCTCCTCCTCCTTCCCCTGTCCCCGTGTGCGACGCGCCCGCGTGTTTGTCGTCGCGACCGTCTGGCCGCCTGATCCATGCTGCAGTCCCCGCGACCACCGCACCACAGGCCCGCGCACGCGCGTGCCGCAACGGGCACACCGCCGCCGCCCGCCCGCCTAGTTCACGCCCGCACGCTGCGCGCGCACCTCGCCACTTCACTCGCGCCATCGGCGCTGGACATGCCCGCTGGCCGCCGCCGCCACGCCCCGCCACCTTCGCCCTCGCCGCCTTGATGCCGCCCCCACCTGCGCCATGGCCACGCCCGCCTTTTGCTTCCTGTCCGCACCCGCACCTCCCGCTGGCCGCATTCTGCTTCACCTGCTCGCTGCAGCCGCCTCCACCGCCCCCTCGCGCGAACCCCCCGCCGTCCTCTACTGCAGGCCGGCACTTGCCCGGCCTCGCCGGTGCCGTTCAACCCGGCCTCGCCCATGCCCCGGTCGTCGCCCGTGCCGGCGCTTTCACGCCCGGCTCGGCCCTCTCCTGGGTCGGGCGCCCGCATGCTCACGGGGCTTCGCCCTAGGAACCGCGCCCGTTAGCCCGCTGGACCCCCGTGGGCCAATGGCAAAGGGGGCCCACGCCCAGAACGAAAATTTAAAAAAAGATTAAAATAAATAAATAAATAAAATAATTAAAATATTAATTAATTAATTAAAGAATTAATTAACTTAAATAATCCTGATTAGTTAACCTAATTAATTGTAGTTAATAAACCTAATCATTTTAGTTAGACTAACTAAACCTGATTAGTTAGTCTTAGACAATGACAGATGGGACCCACATGTCGTCAACTCCCTGCTGATCGCCGATGTCATCTTGATGTCATGATGACGCCAAGAAACACTATTCGGATAATGTTAGAATTAAATAGTTAAATAAATCCTAAAAATGATTTAAATCTTTTAAAATTAATATAAAATAAACCGTAGCTCAGATGAAAATACTTTCTACATGAAAGTTGCTCAGAACGTCGAGACGAACCCAGAAACGCAGCCCGTTCGTCCACCACGCATCCCTAACCTATCGAACTCGCAACTTTCCCCCTCCGGCTCCTCTGCCCGAAAATCCGAAACACCGGGGATACTTTCCCGGATGTTTCCCCCTTTCGCCGGTATCACCTACTACCGCGCTAGGGCACACCGAACACCGCGTATTGCCTTGTTATGCTTTGTGATGCTTTGATTGCTTTGTTATTTATTGTGTTCCCTCTCTGTTACTTCTTTCCGATAGACCCCGAGACTGCCGGCGACCCCCAGTTCGACTACGGAGTTGATGACCCCTACTTGCCAGAGCAACCAGGCAAGCCCCCCCTTGATCACCAGATATCGCCTATTCTTCTCTATACTGCTTGCATTAGAGTAGTGTAGCATGTTACTGTTTGATTGCTCCTATTCTGTTGCATAGCTTGTCATTGTTGCTACAATCATTGATACCTTACCCGCAGTCCTAAATGCTTAGTATAGGATGCTAGTTTATCATCATTGGCCCTACACTCTTGTCAGTCTGCCTTGCTATACTATCGGGCCGTGATCACCTGGGAGGTGATCACGGGTATATACTACATACATACATACTATACAGATGGTGACTAAAGTCAGGTCCACTCGAAGAGTACCCGCAAGTGATTCTGATGAGGGGGCTGAAAGGACAGGTGGCTCCATCCCGGTAGAGGTGGGCCTGGGTTCCCGACGGCCCCCGACTGTTACTTTGTGGCGGAGCGATAGGGCAGGTTGAGACTACCTAGGAGACAGGTGGGCTGGCCTGCTCGGCGCTCGCGGATACTTAACACGCTTAACGAGATCTTGGTATTTGATCCGAGTCCGCCATTTGGTCTATACGCACTAACCATCTACGTGGGAGTAGTTATGGGTATCCCGGCGTCGTGGTATCAGCCGAAGCCTTCTTGACGTCAGCGACGGAGCGGCGCGCGCCGGATTGGACTGGAACGCCACTAGGCTAGGTCTGCTTCCGGCCCGCGAACGCAGTGGTGTGCTCGAGGCGATGGGCCTGCACCCTGCGGCGCTTAGGTTTAGACCGGCGTGTTTGACCTCTCGGATGTGCCTAGGTGGGGCTGCGACGTGTTGATCTTCCGAGGTCGGGCATGACCCAGGAAAGTGTGTCCGGCCAAATGGGATCAAGCGTGTTGGGTTATGTGGTGCACCCCTGCAGGGAAGTTAATCTATTCGAATAGCCGTGATCTTCGGTAACAGGACGACTTGGAGTTGTACCTTGACCTTATGACAACTAGAACCGGATACTTAATAAAACACACCCTTCCAAGTGCTAGATACAACCCGGTGATCGCTCTCTAACAGGGCGACGAGGAGAGGATCGCCGGGTAGGATTATGCTATGCGATGCTACTAGAGATGCTACTTGGAGATTCTACAATATGGATGCTACTGGGCGCTGCTACTTGGAGGACTTCAGTCTACTCTCTTCTACATGTCAGAAGACGGAGGCTGCTGAAGCGTAGTCTTGCTGTGATTAGCTATCCCCTCTTATTCGGCATTCTGCAGCTTTAGTCCACCGATATGGCCCTTTACACATATACACATGCATATGTAGTGTAGCTCCTTGCTTGCAGTACTTTGGATGAGTACTCACGGTTGCTTTCTCCCCTTTTCCCCTTTCCTTTCTTTTCGGTTGTCGCAACCAGATGTTGGAGCCAGGAGCGACGCCACTGTCGACGCATTTACTACTACTCTGGAGGTGCCTACTACTACGTGCAGGCTCGATTTACCACCAGGAGTAGTTTAGGAGGATCTGTGCGGGAGGCCCGCGCTTCTTTTCGATCTCAGATCCCGGTTTGTGCTAGCCTTCTTAAGGCAAACTTGTTTAACTTATGTCTGCACCAGATATTGTTGCTTCGCTGACTCGCCTATGATCGAGCACTTGTATTCGAGCCCTCGAGGCCCCTGGCTTGTATTATGATGCTTGTATGACTTATTTTACTTTTAGAGTTGTGTTGTGATATCTTCCCGTGAGTCCCTGATCTTGATCGTACACGTTTGCGTGCATGATTAGTGTACGATTAAATCGGGGGCGTCACACTCCCACTGTAGGAGCAGCGCGGGGTCATCCAGGTCAGATGCAGACAAAGCCGGTAGGCAGAGGAGGTGGCTCAACGGAAGTGATCGAAGGCGGGGCTGCGGGCGGCACGAGGTAAACACGGCGGCAACGGGCACGCATCCGGCGAAGTGAGGTCTTGGCTGAAGAATCAAAGCCCATGTTCATATCCATCTCCGGGTGGTGATAATCTTGACAGGACCATGGCGGTCTGAAGTCCATTTGTGATGGAATTAACTTATAGGCGGAGGTGTGGCCGGCTCGAAGCAGTAGTGGTGGGTCACAGCGGCAGAATTGACCCGGTGGGACAAGCCTCAGCGGCCGGCTCGCAATCGGAGCTACAACAGTGGAAGCGATAGTGTGGGTCGACCTGACGGCGACTCAAGGCCATGGACGACGTGGCCTGTAGGCAAGGCCATAGGCGATAGAGGAGTGTCGGCAAAGTGACATGAGGTCCACGCATTGGAAGCGGAGTCGTACGAGGGCGGCTTGAGAGGCCGTGGAATCGGATCCGGCCAGAGATGTGGTGGCTCGAACGCGAGCGCTGTCGGTGTCAAAACCGGCGGATCTCGGGTAGGGGGTCCCGAACTGTGCGTCTAAGGCTAATGGTAACAGGAGGCAGGGGACACGATGTTTTACCCAGGTTCGGGCCCTCTCGATGGAGGCAATACCCTACTTCCTGCTTGATTGATCTTGACGATATGAGTATTACAAGAGTTGATCTACCACGAGATCGTAGAGGCTAAACCCTAGAAGCTAGCCTATGATTCTGATTGTTCTTGTCCTACGGACTAAACCCTCCGGTTTATATAGACACCAGAGGGGCTAGGGTTCCACAGAGTTGGTTACAGAGAAGGAGATCTACATATCTGAATTGCCAAGCTTGCCTTCCACGCAAAGGAGAGTCCCATCCGGACACGGGGCGAAGTCTTCAATCTTGTATCTTCATAGTCCAATAGTCCGGCCAAAGTATACAGTCCGGCTGTCCGAGGACCCCTTAATCCCGGACTCCCTCAGTAGCCCCTGTACGAGGCTTCAATGACGATGAGTCCGGCGCGCAGATTGTCTTTGGCATTGCATGGCGAGTTCCTTCTTCGAATATTCCATAGAAGATTTTGAACACAAGAATCGTGTCCGGCTCTGCAATACAAATTCCACATACCACCGTAGAGAGTACAATATTCCACAAATCTAATCTGCTGACAGCTTTTCATAGCATGACATCACGCCATGGCCCGGTCATTATTCGAACCGTTTTTCTCAACCTGCCACCGCACATATCGCGAGGCTATTTTATGGGCACGTCTTGTCGAAGCAGAGAACGTGTCCTCTTATCACAGGATTCTCATTAATACGGGTGTGGGTAACCCAACCGCGCCATCAATCATGGCGCTTGGGGAATAAGGGACTTTACCGGGCAAGTGGGGAGGCGCAGGATCTCTGCTGCCTTTATAAGGGGATAATGACTCCCTCTTTCACCCACGCCTTCTTCCTCGGCTCATCCATTCCTTCTCGCCCAAGCCCTAGCGCCCAAGCATTCATCTTCTCCGCCCAAAAAGGTTCCCCAAAAATGTCTGGATCCGGAGCAGGAGGCAAGTGGATGGCCTCTACCGTCCGGGCGAAGGATATCAAAAAGCTTCGGGGGGCGGGTATTTGGCCAAGAGAATCGGCCACCGTCTTCCGATGGCGGGACAAATCATACCCACCCCGGAACCCCATGAGAGGGTGGTATTCCTCCCTCATTTTGTCCGCAGGCTAGGGTTTCCCCTCCACCCATTCATTCGCAGCATCATGAATTATTATAGGATTGATTTTCATGATCTATCCCCCAATACCTTCAACATCTCAACATTCATCGTCGTGTGCGAGGCCTTTCTCCACGTCCTGCCGCACTTCAGCTTATGGCTGAAGGTTTTTAATGTGAAGCCCAAGGTAGTGAGCGGCGAGCATGCCGAGTGCGAAGGCGCCATGGTGAGCAAGATGCCCAACGTTACATGGCCAGCAGGTACTTTCAATAATTCCATCAAGGAGTGGCAGCAGCAGTGGTTTTACATCACTGAGCCGGGCAACAAGGAATGGGCCGCTGCTCCGAAATTCAGATCCGGAGCCCCACTGTGACTTACGTCCTCGCCCAAGAAGGGCTTGAACTGGGCCTCGTCCGGTGAACTGTCGGTGCTCCAGACGCGCGCCCAGGACATGGAAGACAAGAACATCAAGCTCGTCAATGTAGTCCAGGTGATGTTAGTTCGCCAGATTCTACCTTGTCAATGCCGGGCCTAAAATTTATGGGAGTTTGACCCGGCCAAGCACCAGACCTTGCAAGAGCTCTTCGGCTCCTTGCACAAGGACATCTGGAAGGTACTTTTCAAGTCCGGCAAATCATGGCCGGACTCCGCCGAGGACCGCGGGTACCAACCGTCCCGCCCTGCAAGTTCGGTAAGTCACTGTACGTTGACAATTCGTGTGTTTTATTCGCACATCCTTAGGAAAATGCTTAATGTGTTTCCTACAACTCTCCTATGGCTGGGCGAAGAAGGCGGGGCGGATCTACTGTCCGGCCGCCCCACTTCTGACAAAGATGCTGGTCCCGACGCCTTACAAGGCGCCGAACAAGAAGGCCGAGAAGGAGGCCAAGAAGACCAGGGGCGGCCTCCGTCGCCATGGTGCTTCAGACAGAAAATCCGAAGACTCTAATGCCCGTTCTTCCTCCGAAGAGGAGGAGGAGGAGGAAGACGAATCCCCAGCAGGGGGAAGAAAGAAAATGACGGCCTCCACATCCTTGGAGGCTGAGTCGCCTAAGAGGGGGAAAACTCCTCTTCCAGAGGAGTCCACCGCCGCCGCCGATAGCAGCCCGGAGTGGGATCCCAGGGCCCAACCCCTGGTGTTAACTCGTGAGTACAAAATCCGAACACGCTCATGCGTCCAGACTTGTCATGGCATAATATTTTAATCTAAGCCATACTTTTTACTGTCCGGCGAGGTCCCGCGCCGAACAATCCTCGTCAGAGGATTTGCTGGGTTCGGATGCAATGGAGAGTGGGACACCCCCGAAGGCCCCCTCCCCCAAACATGTGAATGACACTGAGGTTTCGTCCCAGAAGGACCCAGGCCATGGAGGGGGGGGGGGAGATTGCAAAGGCGACGCCAAGAGGCCAGACAGGATCCGGACATACGGGAGAGAAGACTGCCGTGGACGTCGACGGCGGGGGTCATCTTGAATCCTGCCCCCAGCCGGACACGATTCCGGAGACCCATAAGGCCCCAGGATCAGGCAGGCGGCCTCTGTCAGCTGGAGGGGGTGCGTCTGTTCCACTGGCAACCTCTGTCCAACCAGAGGTGCCGGATGCTTTATTGGCGGCGCTGAAGGGCGCCTCCATTGTTGATGAACACCGTGCCCTTATGGGTGTGGTGATTGAGGTATGTTTTATGAGGTTTGGAAGAGTGTCATGGTATAGATAGCAGCCCCTAATACACTGTTCGGTGAAAGAAAGAACCGGACAGAGGATCAAATTTATGTTCGCAGGAGACTCACTTGATGACATCTATCACTCTTTTTAATAAGCAGGCGTCTGTAGCGACTGGCGCCTCTCATGCTACGGAAGTATCCGGACTGAGGCATAATCTGGAGCGGGCCGAAGGAGAACTTGGCCAAGTGAAGAAACAACTAGAGGATAACCAAGGTATGCAGAAACCTAGTTCATTTATCACAAATGAATAAGTGTGTATGAGTAAAATATTTTTATGATGTGATCTAGGGGCGATGTCAGAAATTGAGGCTCTTAAGAAGGTTGTGGCTGAAGCCAAGAAGAAGGCAGCCGTAGAGCAGGCTCTCCGTGAGAAGCACGAGGCCAGATTTATTGAAGCTGAGCGAGAGCTTTAGGAGGCCGTGAGGAAATGCGAGACCTTGGAGCAGAGTTTATCAGGGAAAGAATTCGAACTCTCCAAGGCTCGCAAGCCGCAAGTGATGCCCGGGGGAAGCCCAAGGTGCCCTGAAGGAAATCTAGGAGGCGAGGAAGATTGCGGCCGGTAAGGCTTTTTTTAATACAAAGCGGGTATTTGAAAGGAGAAAATCAAGTTGAGAGTTTAAATTCAGATTTCTCTAGGGGTATTTGCAGAGCTGCCGTGTAGCATATCTGATGCCGCCCAATTCTACCGGGCCGAAGAGAAGAATACTGCGGATAAGCTTTTCTGGATGCAGTATCTGGCGCCGAAATATCCAGTGCCTTTCTCCGATCAACTGAAGTAGCTGGTCGAACTACATAAGGCGGCCGAGCTAGCCATGAAGGATTTAATTATCCAGCTATGGCCCGCCGAGCTTATTCCGAGCAGTTACTTTAGGCTCCTGAAGCGGCTTGTGAGTGCCTGCCCTCGACTCAAAGTCATCAAGCGGTCGGTCTGCATAGAAGGTGCGCGAATGGACTTCGCCCGCGTAAAGGTGCATTGGGGGAAGATGGATGCGGAAAAGCTGATGACCGAGGGACTGCCGGAGGGAAAGGTGCACCGCAAGCCCGAACTGTATTATGAAGATGTCTTGAATGGAGCCCGCCTTGCGGTGGAGCAATGCACCAAGGATATTATATTTCCATGAATACGGTCATGCTTGTCCTTTGTAATGTTTGAACAAGGTCATTTCTATTATTTATTGCTTGTCGTTTGAAAGTTTTTCCTCCTGTGCGGCCGTTTTATATACTAATCCTGAGAGTGGCCAGTCGTCGGCTTCTGCCCCCACGTAGTAAGTACGGGGGGTGTTCGGGATAAACCTGAGCACTCTTTATCCCATTTTTGGGTCCATGAAGGAGGTGTTCAGCACAGCGAACCAGGCAATCGAACTATAGGGCTTTATCATTCTCACTTAGCCATAGGAGTTTTAAAAGGAAGGTAGGCGCAGCCCCTGGTGTTCGGAAGACCGCACGAGGGGCTCTATAAGCGCCTGATCAAAAGAAAAGCCGATCCTTCGCACCCTGCATTGGTAATGGCATTATGCGGAAGAAATCCTTAAAGATTTTACAACCTCTCGAACAGCTGACCAGCTCTCGCTGCATCATGCCAGTCAGTTTTCGGCTTTTTCTATTGAGGTGCTCCTCCGGAAGAACCGGGACACAATCGCAGTAGTTCTCCATGTGCTACCTTAGCCGATATAGCAGAACGTAAGGTACCAAAACATAGGAGCCGGGCAAACCCCACTATTGACCCAAGACATGATTCGGAGTTGATGCATATAATGCTATAAGTTCAGGGTGCCGAACTGCCGTGAAGGTGTTCGGACCTTTTTGCCGTAGTCTGGGTATAATGCAGCCCCTGGCATATTAAGGCATATCGCGATATGCCGCTGTCTTTTGACAAAAGACTATCAATAAGAAATAACAGCAGATAAGCATCATATAAATCAACATATTGTATCTGAATAATACGTTGATGCGTATGAGTACAGGTAATGTGATAAAAGGACATATAACTGCGGAACCAGCTGAGACTAGGCGGGGGCAAGCTGTATGCGGATCCGGAGTGTAGTCGAATGATCGTCGAGGGGAATATCTAGAGGTTCCTTTACGCGCTCGAACTGTTTCCACGCCATCCGTCCTGGCCTACGCAAAGGTGAACCTGCGAAGAAAATGTAAGAAATGGTTTTGTGCCACAGAGCGGTCGAGCTGCAGTATGTGGCTTGCTTTAACTTTTGCTGCACTATTTTAACTAAGCTCCGGACGAGCCGGGCTATCCTGCCGCGTAGTAGTTCGGACTCCTTTGGCGGTGTTCAGGAGCTTGGCCGTCGACTCGAGGTTCGACTGAAAGGTGTCATTCATTGCTTCTACAGTTAAAGCGGCAGTAGACTCTTCGGTAGTGAGGGGAAATTCGGCCCTGCCATTAACCATGATGACGCCGCACGGACCGGGCATCTTGAGTTTACGGTAGGCATAATGTGGCACCGCATTGAATCGAGCGAACGCGGTTCGTCCGAGCAGTGTTTGATAATCACTACGGAAGGGGACGATGCCAAAGACTAACTCTTCGGTACGGTAATTGTTTGGTGATCTGAAGACTACCTCCAGAGTGATGGAGCCTGTATAATTGGCCTCCACACCTGGTACGACACCTTTAAAGGTGGTTTTAGCGGGCCTGACCATTGAATGATCAATACCCATCCTGCGCGCTATGTCCTGATACAGCAGGTTTAGACTGCTGCATCCGTCCATGAGGACTGGTGTAACACCCCGGATGTAATTTTCCATATTTGTAACTCCAACTCTTGCCATTTTCGGCTATGTGCTATGGTATTCCCTCTGTGGTTGGGTTTTTGTCTTTTGTTTTGCATTTTGTTCATGTCATGCATCTCATATCATGTCATCATGTGCATCTCATTTGCATACATGTTCGTCTCATGCATCCGAGCATTTTCCCCGTTGGCCGTTTTGCAATCCGACGCTCCAACATGCACCGGTGCACCCCTCTTGTCTCTTTTCGTGAGCGGGTGTTAAACGTTCTCGTAATGGACCGAGGCTTGCCAAGTGGCCTTGGTACACCACCGGTAGACCACCTGTCAAGTTTCGTGCCATTTGGAGGTCGTTTGATACTCCAACCGTTAACCGGGTAACCGCGAAGGCCTCTTTTGGGTTGCAGCCAAACACCCCTCCAAAACAGCCCAATAACCCATCTAAGTCACTTCCAGGCTCTCCGTCGTCGGATCACGACCGTGTGGGCGAAAACCACACCCCATTTCGAGTCTCCTAGCTCCCTCTACCTATAAATATGTCCGGGTCCCAAAACCCTAGCCCCGCTCCCTCCGCGCGCCGGACGTGTCCGTCCCTGGCCGGACATCCGCGCCGCCGCCGCCCGGCGAACCAGGGCACGCCACGTGGCACCCGGCCACCGTGAGCCGCCGGCCTGCCGAGCCCGCAGCAGCCCTCGCAGCCCGTCGCCCGGTCTCCGCCGCCTCCGCCTCAACGCCGCCGCCGTCCTCCGCCTCCGCCGCCGGCCGCCGTCCGTCGCCTCCGCCTCGACCTGCCGCCGAGCCATCTTGCAGGCGCCCGCCGCCTTGCGCTTCCGTCGCCTCCCGCCACGGCCCTCGTCGGCGATCACAGCGCCCGGCCGCCGTCGCCCGTCGCCTCCCGCTTGCGGCCCTCGGCGGCGACGCGCCCGCCGGATCCAGGCGCCCGGCCGCCCGGCCCTTGCCGGCCATCTCCGGCCTCCTCCCGACCCGACTCCGGATGTTGCTGATTTCAGTCCCTCTTCTGATGTTATTTTGATGCCATGTAAACTTGATGCTACAGAGAGATCCATGCATATTTTGAGATACTTCAGTAAGGATGTTTTGAACATATGATTATGCTCTATCAATCCATGTCCCTGTTGGCAATTATGGAGTAGTCTAGCATGTCATTTTATTGCTCTACTTTTGCTATAAAATGTTTCCTGGCAGATTGTTTACATGTTATTCAATTTTGCCAAGGTTGTTGTAGTTGATCCTTGCATGCTATAAACTTGTTCTTGCCATGTTTAGTTTCATAAACATGTCTTCTTGATGGTGCATGCTTATCTTGTCATGCAATGACTTGTGGTGAGTGAATCGAGCTCGCAAAGATGCCTTCGTAATGCTGTTAATGCCATGCTCTGTTTCCTGAATCTGTTAACGAAACTTGCTATGTTTACATGAGTGCCATCATATCTTCTCATCCTTTTTGGCTCATGGCCAGTAAAGGACTTTTGTTCTATGCATTCAGTAGTATCATTCCATGCCTTAAGTTTCTATGATATGTTCCTGTAGCATGATGTTTGCTTGCTCTAAACATTGCTTCCTGATGCTGATTCTGCCATGTTCAGTAATTTTCACTAATTCTGTGAAGTTGATATGTTTTGCACTTTTGCCATGCTTGTTTGAACCTGTTAATGTGTAAATTAGCCGTAGCTTAGTGTTCATCTTTTGTCAAGCATCTCTTGTAGATCAGTGCCATGTGTTCTTTTGATATGTTGGGATGCTGTAGCATAGTTTATTGATGTATTCTAAGTGCTATCATGCTGTTAACCGCAGAATTGTGTCGTTCTTGTTTTGCTTGCCATTTGCAAACCGTGCATCCGTTCCCGGCGATCTCCGTCCTCCTCCCGACCCGACTTCGGCGAGCTCGCACCGGCCCGCCTCGATCCACACGCGCCTCGGATCCAGATCTGGAAAACCTAGGTTGACCCCGAAATCTCCCGTATTTTATATTTTTGCATTATCTTGCCCTGTTCATCGCATCATAACTCCGTCATCGTAGCTCTGTTTCATGCATATGATATATTGAAATGTTCACCAGGTTGTGTTCTTCATTTTATTCCATGGGCCATGTTCATTTGAGGTCATCTAGATGCCCAAATCTCTGATGCAAGAGTGCTATATGATGTTTATTTGTCAGCTAATGTAACTTGATGTTTTGTCATTTTTGTTGCATTTATTGTGTGCATCTTATGAGCATGAGCTCTACATGTGTTTTGGACTATGCCATGTCTTCTACACATAGGTGCTTGCCATGTATTTTTTTGAGCAATGTGGTGACTAGCACAGGAATGCAAACTAGGCTTCGTGATGTTGCTGATTTCAGTCCCTGTTCTACTGTTATGTTGATGCCATGTAAACTTGATGCTACAGAGAGATCCATGCATATTTTGAGATACTTCAGTAAGGATGTTTTGAACATATGATTATGCTCTATCCATCCATGCCCCTTTTGGAAATTATGGAGGAGTATAGCATGTCATTTTCTTGCTCTACTTTTGCTATAAAATGTTTCCTGGCAGATTGTTTACATGTTATTCAATTTTGCCAAGGTTGTTGTAGTTGATCCTTGCATGCTATAAACTTGTTCTTGCCATTTTTAGTTTCATATACATGTCTTATTGATGGTGCTATGCTTATCTTGTCATGCAATTACTTTTGGTCAGTGAATCGAGCTCGCAAAGATGCCTTCATAATGCTGTTAATGTCGTGCTCTGTTTCCTGAATCTGTTAACGAAACTTGCTATGTTTACATGAGTGCCA
The DNA here is from genome assembly GCA_021437245.1 of Aegilops speltoides. Classification (NCBI taxonomy): domain Eukaryota; kingdom Viridiplantae; phylum Streptophyta; class Magnoliopsida; order Poales; family Poaceae; genus Aegilops; species Aegilops speltoides. The sequence goes on from CM038143.1 coordinate 149,311,617, forward strand.
TCATATCTTCTGATCCTTTTTGGCTCATGGTCAGTAAAGGACTTTTGTTCTATAAATTTAGTAGTATCCTGCCATGCCTTAAGTTTCTATGATATATTCCTGTAGCATGATGTTTGCTTGCTCTAAACATTGCTTCCTGATGCTGATTCTGCCATGTTCAGTAATTTTCACTAATTCTGTGAAGCTGATATGTTTTGCACTTTTGCCATGCTTGTTTGAACCTGTTAATGTGTAAATTAGCCGTAGCTCAGTGTTCATATTTTGTCAAGAATCTCTGTAGATCACTGCCATGTGTTTTTTTGATATGTTGGGATGCTGTAGCATAGTTTCTTGATGTATTCTAAGTGCTATCATGCTGTTAACCGCAGAATTGTGTCATTCTTGTTCTGCTTGCCATTTGGAAACCGTGCATCCGTTCCCGGCGATCTTTATATCGATTTCAGCCGAAATCATCTCATCTTTCCAGTGGCACACTTGGTTTGCCAAGTTGATGCCTTGTTCACCCTTTTTCCTCCCGGAGCACGCATACGCATTGCATATCACATCTCGCATATCATGTCATGTATTGCATCATGTTGCTTGTGCATTGCACCGTGATTTATTGTGGTTCCATTGCTTGTGTTCTTGCTTTGGGTAGAGCCGGGAGACGAGTACGTGAATGAGGAACCTGTTGAGTACGCTAATGAGGATCAAGCTTTTGACAACTCTGAGAACTTTGCAGGCAAGATGACCATACCTTCGATATCACTTCTATCTTTGCTTTGCTAGTTGTTCGCTCTATCGCTATGGTTGCTCTACCTACCGCTTGTTAATCATGCCTCCCATTTTGCCATGTCAAGCCTCTAACCATCCTGTCGTAGCAAACCGTTGTTTAGCTATGTCACCGCTTTTGCTCAGCCCTCTTATAGCGTTGCTAGTTGCAGGTGAAGATGAAGTTTTTTCCTGGTTGGAACATGGATATTTTGGGATATCACAATATCTCTTGTTTAATTAATGCACCTATATACTTGGTAAAGGGTGCAAGGCTCGGCCTTATGCCTGGTGTTTTGTTCCACTCTTGCCGACCTAGTTTCCGTCATACCGGTGTTATGTTCCTTGATTTTGTGTTCCTTACGCGGTTGGGTGATTTATGGGAACCCCTTGATAGTTCGCTTTGAATAAAACTCCTCCAGCAAGGCCCAACCTTGGTTTTACCATTTGCCACCTAAGCCTTTTTCCCTTGGGTTTTCGCGAGCCGAGGGTCATCTTTATTTAACCCCGGGCGGTGCTCCTTCGAGTCTTCGCCCAACTGGCGATGTTCGGCGCCCCACAGGCAACCAGGGTCTATGCCAACCCGACGTCTTGCCCATCCGGTGTGCCCTATGAACAAGATATGTGCAGCTCCTGTCGGGATTTGTCGGCACATTCAGGAGGCTTTGCTGGTCTAGTTTTACCATTGTCGAAATGTCTTGCAAACCGGGATTCCGAGACAGATCGGTTCTTCCCGGGAGAAGGTATATCCTTCGTTGACCGTGAGAGCTTGTGATGGGCTAAGTTGGGACACCCATGCAGGGTATTATCTTTCGAAAGTCGTGCCCGCGGTTATGAGGCAGATGGGAATTTGTTAATGTCCGGTTCTAGATAACTTGACACTTGACTTCATTAAAATGCATCAACCGCGTGTCTAGCCGTGATGGTCTCTTCTCGACGGAGTCCGGGAAGTGAACACGGTTTGGGTTATGTATGAACGTAAGTAGTTTCATGATCACTTCTTGATCACTTCTAGCTTCTCGACCGATGCGTTGCTTCTTTTCTCGCTCTTGCGTATGTTAGCCACCATATATGCTTAGTGCTTGCTGCAGCTCCACCATATTACCCCTTTCCTACCTACAAGCTTAAATAGTCTTGATCTCACGGGTGTGAGATTGCTGAGTCCCCGTGACTCACAGATTCTACCAAAACAGACGCAGGTACCGAGGATACCAGCGCAAGTGGCGCAACCGAGCTTAAGTGGGAGTTTGATGAGGACCTTGGTCGTTACTATGTTTCGTTTCCAGATGATCAGTAGTGGAGCCCAGTTGGGACGATCGGGGATCTAGCATTTGGGGTTGTCTTCTTTTCATTTGGATTTGATCGTAGTCGGTCTATGAGTGTATTTTGGATGATGTATGAACTTATTTATGTATTGTGTGAAGTGGCGATTGTAAGCCAACTCTCTTTATCCCATTCTTGTTCATTACATGGGATTGTGTGAAGATGACCCTTCTTGCGAAAAACCACCATGCGGTTATGCCTCTAAGTCGTGCTTCGACACGTGGGAGATATAGCCGCATCGTAGGCGTTACAAGTTGGTAATCAGAGCCATCCCCAACTTAGGAGCCCCCTGCTTGATTGATTGCTGGCGTTGTTGAGTCTAGAACAAAAAAATGTTTTGAGTCTTAGGATTATATATATCGGAGAGTAGGATTCTTTTTACTTCTCAGTCCCTTTTTCGCTCTGGTGAGGTCTCCTGACGTAGAATTTTTGACTCTCCTCTCCTCAGATTTCACTAAAAAAAATTTAGGATCACGCGGGTATCTTGGAATCGTTCCGATGGTTTTGTGACGAGAACATTGTTCTTGGTGCCTCCTGACATTTAGGGGTGTGGCAGTGTCCCGGGGAGTTGAGCTCCGAGGTGTTGTCGTCACAATTTTATCGTTGCGATTCGAATACCGAGTTTTGCCGACATCGAAAATCTCTTTTATGCAGTTGTTGGTGAGATAACCTCGACGTCACCCAGTACTGGGGAGTTCGGGAGTATTGCCATAACTAGTATAATAGATGCTTTTCGAAGGTTGAGGTACACGATTTCCAAAGGTTTCTTGGTTATGTGTTGACGGATGGATACAGCTGGATGTAGGGATTGTTAGTTTGGGTGAAATATATTGCTTCCCCTGTATCCCCAACACCTGATTGCATAACCAGAAAGTTTCGGGAGTTTATAGGTGGGATTCAAGTAGCTCTAGCATTTCTTCCCGCAGATATTTGGTTTGTGATTGGGTAATCCTTACCAATTATTTGTTCCAATCGTACCTTGGTTTTTTTTCTATCAATATCTTATCAAGTGGCTTCTCACCTTAATGGACGTGTGATGTTAGCTTTGGGAATTCATTCGTTCATCCTTGTTCGAATGTTTATTGTGAAGAATATATGTTGCAATTTCTATCCGTTGATTCTACTTGTCTATCTGTCTATCAAGATGCTAACGGATGTCACCCTCTTCAGGATGGCTCTACCAACGCGACAGAATCCGGAACGCAATGATGGGAGTCTGGCGAACCCTCCACCTCCACCTCCGCCTCCGGAGGCATGGCAAGCTTTGATGGTAAACACAAACTCCAACGCTCAGTTGCTGATTTAGCTGATGCAAGAGCGCAACCAAGGCCAAGGCAACCAAGGGAATCAAGGTCAAGGGCAGTTCAATCATCAGCCTCAGTTTCCTACCCTCAACCAATTCCTTGCAAATCAGCCGAAGTGTTTCAGCTACTGTGCCGAGGCCACAGACGCCGATGATTGGCTCGTGGATATCAACAAGCATTTTGAATGCAGCAATGTCAGGCCTGAGGACTACGTTAAGTTCGCTTCTTTTCAGCTCAAGGACCAAGCAGCTGATTGGTTCCAGCAATACAAAGATTCCAGAGGTCGAGTGATTACTTGGACTGACTTCTGTCGGGACTTTAAAGCTCACCACATTCCTACCAGTGTTGTTGAGAGTAAGCGTGAGGAGTTCCGCAATCTCAAGCAAGGCAGCATGTCAGTGTACGAGTACAACAAGCAGTTTCAAAAACTTGCTCGCTTTGCTAAACAAGATGTTCCTGATGAAAAGAGTATGATCTATCAATTCAGAGGTGGCCTTAGAGAGGATCTGCAGTTAGCTCTCGTTCTTGTTGAGCCTACTCAGTTCGATCAATTATACAACATGGCCCTCAAGCAAGAAGGTGCTCAGCTCAAGTGTGAGGCTTCTAAGAAGAGAATCAGGGATGCAGTTCAGTCTTCTTCCTCCTCTCAAGTGGCAGCTAAGCAGCAGAAGTTCTACCTTCCTCCTCCTCCGTTTCGTCAGCCTTATCAGCAGAAGAACTCAGGTGGTCGTGGATCTTCCCACCCACCCAACCCAAGCTATCAGAACAAGTCAAATTCTCAAGAACCAAGGTCAAATGCTCTGTATCATCGTCCGCTCTTAGAGGTGACTTGCAACAAGTGCCAGCAGAAAGGTCACTATGAGAACAAGTGCTTCAACCAAATACGCCTTCCGCCTCCTCCTCTTGTGAGATCTTCAAGCAATGCGGTGGTCAAGCATAATCCCAAGTCTGCAAAGGTGAACATGATGAATGCAGCACAAGCGAAGGAATCTACTGATGTGATAATGGATAATCTTCCAGTTAATGTTATTCCTGCAAAAGTTTTATTTGATACGGGTGCATCTATTTCATTCATATCAAAGCCTTTTGCATCCATGCACGATTTGCATACTGTTGATCTGCCTAAGCTTATAGCAGTTTCCTCTCCGGGTTTGTTCATGAATACCAAAATGATGGCTCCGGATGTTTCTATCAAGATGGGCGACTATAGATTTTTGTCTTCTCAAATGGTCCTTGGTGACTCTGATATTGATCTAATTCTCGGGATGGACTGGCTTTCTCAGCACAAAGCTCAACTTGATTGTGCTGCCAAGGAAATTCAATTGACACACTCTTCTGAGGATGTTATCATCTATGCCGCTCGTGATGAAACCATTCGGTTGTTTTCTCTCAATGAGAAGGGCGAGCTAGACGCAATCTCTCAGATTCCAGTCGTTTGTGAGTACCAAGATGTCTTTCCAGAAGAGCTTCCGGGTATGCCTCCTCACCGGCCAGTTGAATTTGTTATCGATCTTGATCCTGGCACTGAACCCGTTTGCAAGCGTCCATACAAGCTTGGACCTAAAGAGCTGAAGGAATTGAAGAAACAGCTCGATGAACAAGAGCGTCTGGGTTTGATCAGACCGAGTTCATCTCCATGGGGTTGTGGAGTTCTTTTTGTCTAGAAGAAGGATGGCACGGACCGACTTTGCGTCAATTACCGTCCATTGAACAAGAAGACAATAAAGAACAAGTATCCACTTCCCAACATCAATGAGCTTTTCGAGCAACTCAAAGGTGCTAATGTTTTCTCCAAGCTTGACCTTCGTATGGGTTATCATCAGATTCACATTCATGAACAAGATATTCCCAAGACAACATTCAGAACAAGCTATGGTTCTTATGAATATACTGTCATGTCTTTCGGCCCTGTCAATGCTCCTCCAACGTTCTCTCGAATGATGAATTTGATTTTGAACCCCTACACCAATGAATTCGTTCTGGTGTATCTCGATGATATTTTGGTGTTCTCCAAGAATAAGAAGGATCATGCCAAACATTTGCGTTTGGTGCTCGACAAGCTCAGAGAGCATCAATTCTATGCAAAGTTTTCCAAATGTGAGTTCTGGCTTGATGAAGTTCTTTATCTTGGTCACATCATCTCCGCCAGGCATTGCTGTTAATCCCGAGAAGGTGTCTGCAATTGTGAATTGGAACCTCCTAAGAATGTCAAGCAGCTCCGCAGTTTTCTTGGTCTTGCAAGCTATTGCCGAAGATTCGTTGAGAACTTCTCTAAGATTGCAAAGCCTCTTTCCAACCTCCTCCAGAAGCATGTCAAGTATGTCTGGACGCCTGCGTGTGACATTTCTTTCAACACCCTCAAAGAGAAGCTAGTATCAGCTCCTGTCTTGACTCCTCCTGGTGATTCCAAGCCATTCGAAGTTTTCTATGATGCCTCCTTGCAAGGTCTCGGTGCTGTCTTAATGCAAGAGAAGAAAGTTGTGGCCTATACCTCTCGTCAGTTGAAGCCCAATGAAAAGAACTACCCCACTCACGATCTTGAGTTGGTGGCAGTTGTCCATGTATTGATAACATGGAGACATCTCTTGTTCGGAAGGAAAGTGGACATTTTCACCGATCACAAGAGTCTCAAGTATATCTTCACTCAACCCAACCTCAACCTCAGGCAAACTCAATGGGTCGAAATGATTCAGGAGGACAATCCAAGTATTGAATATACTCCAGGCAAGGCGAATGTGATTGCAGATGCCTTGAGCAGAAAGGCTTATTGCAACAGCTTAATTCTCAAGCCCTTCCAACCGGACCTTTGTGAAGCTTTCCGCAAACTAAATCTTCAAGTTGTTCCTCAAGGCTTTCTTGCCAACCTCATAGTCTCTCCTACTTTGGAAGACCAAATTTGTGAGGCAAAACTCCGGGATACCATGGTGAAAAAGGCGAAACGTGGTATCGAGAAGGGCATTTCCAAGTACAAGTGCTTCCACATTGATGACAAAGATACTCTTTTCTTCGAGGATCGAATTGTGGTTCCTAAAGGTAATCTGAGAAAAGTCGTTATGAATGAGGCACACAATTCCCTTCTATCCATTCATCCTGGAAGTACGAAGATGTACCATGACCTCAAGCGATCAGATTGGACTGGACTCGAATGCGCGAGATTGCTCAATTCGTGAATGAATGTGATGTCTGCAGAAGGGTGAAAGCAGAGCACCAAAGACCAGCTGGTCTCCTCCAACCTCTTGCTATTCCGGAATGGAAGTTTGATCATATCGAGATGGACTTCGTGACTGGTTTCCTAAGTCCAAGCGTGGAAATGATGCTATCTTCGTTGTCATTGACAAGCTTACTGAAGTGGCTCATTTCCTTCCTATCAAAGAATCCATCACAGCAGCTCAGCTGGCAGAGTTATACACCTCTAGAATTGTCTCATTGCACGGCATTCCACAATTGATCTCTTCAGACCGTGGAAGCATTTTCACCTCTAAGTTCTGGGACTCCTTTCAGAAGGCCATGGGCACCAACATTCGTTTCAGCACAGCTTTCCATCCTCAAACAAGTGGCCAAGTCGAGCGAGTCAATCAAATCCCTGAACATATGCTAAGGGCCTGTGTCATTTCCTTCGGTATGAAGTGGGAAGATTGTCTTCCATATGCCGAGTTCTCCTACAACAACAGCTTCCAAGCGAGTTTGGGCAAGGGCCCATTCGAAATTCTTTATGGCAGAAAGTGTCGTACTCCTCTCAATTGGTCCGAGACAGGTGAACGCCAACTTCTTGGCAACGACTTGATCACAGAAGCCAAAGAAATGTGCAAAGTCATTCGTGAGAATCTCAAAGCCGCGCAATCGCGCCAGAAGAGTTACTATGATAGCAAGTATCGTGACTTGGCTCTTGAAATCGGAGACCATGTCGCGTCTCTCCAATGAAATGCACTCATCGCTTCGGTATCAAAGGGAAGCTTGCCTCTAGATACGTGGGCCCTTTCAAGATCATTGGAAAAAGAGGCGATCTCGCCTATCAACTTGAGCTTCCGTCCAACTTTGCGAATGTGCATGATGTGTTTCACGTGTCACGGCTTTGCAAGTGCTTCAAGACGCCTGAGCGCACTAGCAACTTCGAAGAAATTGACGTCCAAGAAGATCTCTCTTATCATGAGCACCCCATTGCTATTCTTGAAGAAACCGAGCGCAAGACTCGCAACAAGTAAATCAAATTCCTGAAAGTGAAGTGGTGACACCATTTCGACCAAGAAGCCACCTGGGAGCGCGAGGATCACATCCGTTCAGAATATCTGGAGTTCTTTCAGTCCTAGATCTCGGGACGAGATCCTCTTGTAGTGGTGGAGTGTTGTAACACCCTGGATGTAACTTTCCATATTGGTAACTCCAACTCTTGCCATTTTCGGCTATGTGCTATGGTATTCCCTCCGTGGTTGGGTTTTTGTCTTTCGTTTTGCATCTTGTTCATGTCATGCATCTCATATCATGTCATCATGTGCATCTCATTTGCATACGTGTTTGTCTCATGCATCCGAGCATTTTCCCCGTTGGCCGTTTTGCAATCCGACACTCCTACATGCACCGGCGCACCCCTCTTGTCTCTTTTTGTGAGCGGGTGTTAAACATTCTCGGAATGGACCGAGGCTTGCCAAGTGGCCTTGGTACACCACCTGTAGACCACCTGTCAAGTTTCGTGCCATTTGGAGGTCGTTTGATACTCCAACGATTAACCGGGTAACCGCAAAGGCCTCTTTTGGGTTGCTGCCCAACACCCCTCCAAAACATCCCAATAACCCATCTAAGTCACTTCCAGGCTCTCCGTCATCGGATCACGATCGTGTGGGCGAAAACTACACCCCATTTGGAGTCTCCTAGCTCCCTCTACCTATAAATATGTCCTCCCCTCCAAATTTCCGGGTCCCGAAACCCTAGCCCCGCTCCCTCTGCGGGCCGGACATCCGCGCCGCCGCCGCCCAGCGAACCAGGCGCGCCAGTGGCACCAGGCCACCACGCGCCGCCCGCCCGCGCCGAGCCCGTAGCCGGCCCTCGCGGCCCTCGCCCGGTCTCCGCCGCCTCCGCCTCAGCGCCGCCCGCCGTCCTCCGCCTCCGCTGCCGCCGCCGCCTCCGCCTCGACCCGCCGCGCGCTGTCTCGCTAAGGGCATCGCCGCCGCCCGCGTGCCCGGACGCCCGTTGCCCGTCGCCCCCCCGCGGCCCTTGTCGGCGACCGCGCCCCCGGCCGAATCCGGGCGCCCCGGCCAGCCCCGGCCCCTTGCCGGCCATCTCCGTCCTCCTCCCGACCCGACTTCGGCGAGCTCGCACCGGCCCGCCTCGATCCACACGCGCCTCGGATCCAGATCTGGAAAACCTAGGTTGACCCCGAAATCTCCCGTATTTTATATTTTTGCATTATCTTGCCCTGTTCATCGCATCATAACTCCGTCATCGTAGCTCTGTTTCATGCATATGATATATTGAAATGTTCACCAGGTTGTGTTCTTCATTTTATTCCATGGGCCATGTTCATTTGAGGTCATCTAGATGCCCAAATCTCTGATGCAAGAGTGCTATATGATGTTTACTGCTGTCCGTTAACAGAACTTGATGTTTTGTCATTTTTGTTGCATTTATTGTGTGCATCTTATGAGCATGAGCTCTACATGTGTTTTGGACTATGCCATGTCTTCTACACATAGGTGCTTGCCATGTATTTTTTTGAGCAATGTGGTGACTAGCACAGGAATGCAAACTAGGCTTCGTGATGTTGCTGATTTCAGTCCCTGTTCTACTGTTATGTTGATGCCATGTAAACTTGATGCTACAGAGAGATCCATGCATATTTTGAGATACTTCAGTAAGGATGTTTTGAACATATGATTATGCTCTATCCATCCATGCCCCTTTTGGAAATTATGGAGGAGTATAGCATGTCATTTTCTTGCTCTACTTTTGCTATAAAATGTTTCCTGGCAGATTGTTTACATGTTATTCAATTTTGCCAAGGTTGTTGTAGTTGATCCTTGCATGCTATAAACTTGTTCTTGCCATTTTTAGTTTCATATACATGTCTTATTGATGGTGCTATGCTTATCTTGTCATGCAATTACTTTTGGTCGATGAATCGAGCTCGCAAAGATGCCTTCATAATCTGTTAATGTCGTGCTCGTTTCTTTGAATCATTATCTAAACTTGCTATGTTTACATGAGTGCCATCATATCTTGATCCTTTTTGGCTCATGGTCAAGAAAGGACTTTTGTTCTATAAATTTAGTAGTATCCTGCCATGCCTTAAGTTTCTATGATATATTCCTGTAGCATGATGTTTGCTTGCTCTAAACATTGCTTCCTCGATCTTGATTCTCGCCATGTTCAATAATTTTCACTAATTCGTGAAGTGATATGTTTTGCACTTTTGCCATGCTTGTTTGAACCTGTTAATGTGTAAATTAGCCGTAGCTCAGTGTTCATATTTTGTCAAGAATCTCTGTAGATCACTGCCATGTGTTTTTTTGATATGTTGGGATGCTGTAGCATAGTTTCTTGATGTATTCTAAGTGCTATCATGCTGTTAACCGCAGAATTGTGTCATTCTTGTTCTGCTTGCCATTTGGAAACCGTGCATCCGTTCCCGGCGATCTTTATATCGATTTCAGCCGAAATCATCTCATCTTTCCAGTGGCACACTTGGTTTGCCAAGTTGATGCCTTGTTCACCCTTTTTCCTCCCGGAGCACGCATACGCATTGCATATCACATCTCGCATATCATGTCATGTATTGCATCATGTTGCTTGTGCATTGCACCGTGATTTATTGTGGTTCCATTGCTTGTGTTCTTGCTTTGGGTAGAGCCGGGAGACGAGTACGTGAATGAGGAACCTGTTGAGTACGCTAATGAGGATCAAGCTTTTGACAACTCTGAGAACTTTGCAGGCAAGATGACCATACCTTCGATATCACTTCTATCTTTGCTTTGCTAGTTGTTCGCTCTATCGCTATGGTTGCTCTACCTACCGCTTGTTAATCATGCCTCCCATTTTGCCATGTCAAGCCTCTAATCATCCTGTCCTAGCAAACCATTGTTTGGCAATGTCACCGCTTTTGCTCAGCCCCTCTTATAGCGTTGCTAGTTGCAGGTGAAGATGAAGTTTGTTCCTGGTTGGAACATGGATATTTTGGGATATCACAATATCTCTTGTTTAATTAATGCACCTATATACTTGGTAAAGGGTGGAAGGCTCGGCCTTATGCCTGGTGTTTTGTTCCACTCTTGCCGCCCTAGTTTCCGTCATACTGGTGTTATGTTCCTTGATTTTGCGTTCCTAACGCGGTCGGGTGATTTATGGGACCCCCTTGACAGCTCGCTTTGAATAAAACTCCTCCAGCAAGGCCCAACCTTGGTTTTACCATTTGCCACCTAAGCCTTTTTCCCTTGGGTTTTCGCGAGCCCGAGGGTCATCTTTATTTTAACCCCCGGGCCAGTGCTCCTTCGAGTGCTGGCCCAACCTAGGCGATGTCCGGCGCCCCCTGGGCAACCATGGTCTATGCCAACCCGACGTCTTGCCCATCCGGTGTGCCCTGAGAACGAGATATGTGCAGCTCCTATCGGGATTTGTCGGCACATTCGGGAGGCTTTGCTGGTCTAGTTTTACCATTGTCGAAATGTCTTGCAAACCGGGATTCCGAGAGTGATCGGGTCTTCCTAGGAGAAGATATATCTTTCGTTGACCGTGAGAGCTTGTGATGGGCTAAGTTGGGACACCCCTGCAGGGTATTATCTCTCGAAAGCCGTGCCCACGGTTATGAGGCATATGGGAATTTGTTAATATCCGGTTGTAGAGAACTTGACACTTGACTTCATTAAAATGCATCAACCGCGTGTGTAGCCATGATGGTCTCTTCTCGGCGGAGTCCGGAAAGTGAACACGGTTTGGGTTATGTATGAACATAAGTAGTTTCAGGAACACTTCTTGATCACTTCTAGTTTGTCGACCGATGCGTTGCTTCTCTTCTCGCTCTTACTTGCGTATGTTAGCCACCATATATGCTTAGTGCTTGCTGCAGCTCCACCATATTACCCCTTTCCTACCTACAAGCTTAAATAGTCTTGATCTCACGGGTGTGAGATTGTTGAGTCCCCGTGACTCACAGATTTTACCAAAACAGATGCAGGTACCGAGGATACCAGCGCAAGTGGCGCAACCGAGCTTAAGTGGGAGTTTGATGAGGACCTTGGTCGTTACTATGTTTCGTTTCCAAATGATCAGTAGTGGAGCCCAGTTGGGACAATCGGGGATCTAGCATTTGGGGTTGTCTTCTTTTCATTTGGATTTGACAGTAGTCGGTCTATGAGTGTATTTTGGATGATGTATGAACTTGTTTATGTATTGTGTGAAGTGGCGATTGTAAGCCAACTCTTTTTATCCCATTCTTGTTCATTACATGGGATTGTGTGAAGATGACCCTTCTTGCGACAAAACCACCATGCGGTTATGCCTCTAAGTCGTGCTTTGACACGTGGGAGATATAGCCGCATCATGGGCGTTACAACTCGTGTGAGGTGGAATCCATTAATTATTGGGTCAAGGACGAGTGCAGCTGGATTGCACTGATTGGTATTGGCCGAACGATCCTTACGATCGAAGGTGATCGGCCGTAGGTTGTATTGTGGGGAGACTGGCTCCATTAAGTCGACATCCCTAGGAGCGCTCATTCGTTCTGGCTTGGGAATGTGGGTGGCGCTTATCATGTTCACCGTTTTGATTTGTGGGGGAAATTTCTTTTACCCTCCTATATTAGGTGATCGGGGCTCCTTGTTGTCATCATCGCTTTGAGACCCCTTCCCCTTGTTTTCGGCACCTGATCTGCCGGTTTGTCTGAAGACCCAGCATTGTCTATTGGTATGATTGGCTGGTGTTCCTGGGGCGCCATGAATCTGGCATGGACGGTCGAGTATGCGGTCCAAACTGGATGGACCAGAATTGTTTTTGTTGAATGGTTTTTTCTGCTGACCGGACATGGAGCCACTAAATTCGGTGTTGACTGTCGTGTCTTCGGAGTTGTCGGTGTCAAAACCGGCAGATCTCGGGTAGGGGGTCCCGATCTATGTGTCAAGGCTTATGGTAACAGGAAGCAAGGGACACAGATGTTTACCCAGGTTTGGGCCCTCTCGATGGAGGTAAAACCCTACTTCCTGCTTGGTTAATATTGAAGATATGGGTAGTACAAGAGTAGATCTACCACGAGATCGTAGAGGCTAAACCCTAGAAGCTATCCTATGATGGTATGATTGTAATTGTGGTCGGTCTTCTAAGGACCAACCTCTCCGGTTTATATAGACACCGGAGAGGGCTAGGGTTTACATGGAGTCAATTACAAGGAAGGAAATTGTCACGCCCAATATGCGACCCTATCCAAAAGGAACTCGAACGTCCCACCAAGGATAGACCCGCATATTGGAACGCTTTTGCAAGGTGGATGTCATTACATAAGGCATACAATGCCACACGAATACAACATCACATCATACATAAGACCAACATCCGACTACGGATGAAACACAAACATGAAGCTCAAACGACATCCACCCTGCTAGCCTAGGGTGCCGACCTGGAACCTATCCCCTGATCGAAGAAGCAGAAGAAGAACTCAACGCAAGCAAGCATCGCTCTCGCGTCATGATCATCGCAAAACCTGTACCTGCAACTGTTGTTGTAGTAATCTGTGAGCCACGAGGACTCAGCAATTCCATTACCATGGGTATCAAGAGTAGCAAAGCTTAATGGGAAAGGAAGGGGTAAAGTGGTGAGGTTGCAGCAGCGACTAAGCATGATGTGGTGGCTAACATACGCAAATAAGAGCGAGAAGAGAAGCAAAGGAACGGTCGTCAACTAGCAATGATCAAGAGGTGATCCTGAACAACTACTTACGTCAAACATAACCCAAAGACCGTGTTCACTTCCCGGACTCCACCGAGAAGAGACCATCACGGCTACACACTCGGTTGATGCATTTTAATTCGGATCTAGTGTCAAGTTATCTACAACCGGACATTAACAAATTCCCGTCTGCCACATAACTGCGGGCACGGCTCTCGAAAGTTTATACCCTGCAGGGGTGTCCCAACTTAGCCCATGACAAGCTCTCGCGATCAACGAAGGAATAGACCTTCTCCCAGGAAGACCCGATCAGTCTCGGAATCCCGGTTTACAAGACATTTCGACAATGGTAAAACAAGACCAGCAAAGCCGCCCGATCGCCGACAATCCCGATAGGAGCTTCACATATCTCGTTCTCGTGGCAACACCGGATAAGTCAAGCTACGAGTAAAACCAGACTTGAGTTTCCCGAGGTGGCGCACAAAGCTGCTCGATTCGGACCAACACTTAGACAAGCACCGCCCGGGGGCTAAAATAAAGATGACCCTTGGGTTAATTACTCCCAAGGAAAAGGTAGGTGGTGGTGAGGCAAATGGTAAAACCAAGGTTGGGCCTTGCTGGACAAGTTTTATTCAAAGCGAACTGTCAGGGGGGTCCCATAAATCACCCGACCGCGTTAGGAACGCAAAATCCGGGAACATAACACCGGTATGATGGAAACTAGGGCGGCAAGAGTGGAACAAAACACCAGGCATAAGGCCGAGCCTTCCACCCTTTACCAAATATATAGATGCATTAATAATATAAGAGATATTGTGATATCCCAACATAACCCTGTCCACCATGGAGAAATATTCAACTTCACCTGCAGCTAGCAACGCTATAAGAGGGGCTGAGCAAAGCAGTAACATAGCCAAACAATGGTTTGCTAGGAATGGTGTCAAAGGTTAGAGGTTCATGGCAATTTGGGAGGCTTGAAGAGCAAGTTATAGGAAGCGCAGCATAGCGAAAGAACGAAGCAACTAGCATAGCAATGATAGTAGTGAGATCCAGGGTAGCGGTCATCTTGCCTGAAATCCCGCAAGGAAGAAGAACGAGTCCATGAAGAAGATGAAGCCACGAAGATGAACCACACGTAGACGAACGCATCCTCACGATCGCAACGAAACGGGAACTATCGAGAAGAAGCACACAACATAGTAAACACACCACACATGAACAAGACATGATGCATAACAAGCATGATGCATGACAAAGCTACATGAAGCTACTCATGGCAATAGAAGATGCAAACAAGAACAACACATCAAGGCAAGTTTAAATGAGGCCGGGAACAACATATAACAATTCCGGTAAGCCCTCATATGCATATTTCGAAATTGGTCCAGAACTGAATAAACATTAAGTTGAAGTTGTTAAACAGCAAGTTAAAGAGCACCAAGAGAATCTACACGAAATTCTAGTCAAGTTACATATAAAGTTCATTAGATTCGGAGCTACGGTCTAGAAGATATGAGCAAAACAAGTTAAACATGGCATTGATGCAAAATGCACACAAACATCAAGCAAACACCTCAAAACATGGATGCAACATGATAATATGAAACTACAAGCAAAATCAAGCAAGTTTCATATGGAGAACACTCAAAACGGAGCAACGGTGCAACACACACACACTATACAAGTCATAGCAACAATCTGTCCAAAACAGCAACTAGGCATCTTGCAAGCATCAAAACAATATGCTACAGCACCCCAACATAATAAAAAAAGGCATGGCAATGAAGTACAGGTAAAGCATAACAAAACATGAACACTGAGCTATCTCTATAAATCACTAGAACATGCTCAAAAACACATGGAGATATTGCAAATAATAACAGTTTCAGACTTTAGTAGAAATAACATCAGGTTGCAATGTTTAGAGCTATCAAACAACATGCTACAGGAACGTATCATGGCAAACAAAGGAATGACATGAATCTACTAAAAGCATAGATCAAAAGTCCCTTACTGACCATGAGCCAAAAGGGCACGGAAAATATGATGGCACCCATGTAAACATGGCAAGTTATATTACAGATTCAAACATGGCAGGAACAACAATAAGTAGGCATGTTCGTGAGCTTGAACCTCTCACCACAGAGCAATACATAGCATGGGAAGGCAACCAACAGTAAGAATACATGTTTATGAAGCTAGGCATGGAAAGAGCAAGGTCATAGGGTGCATGGAACACTAGCAAAACACATGGGAACAAGTGAACTTAATGTTAACAGGTTGACAAAAACATTTTCAAGCAACTTTAGAGCAAGATAACAACAAGCTACAGTGGTCTATAAATACAACCAGGGGCATGAATGGATAGACCATGACATGTAGATCAAAACATGTTTATAGAACATCTCCAGATTATGCATAGAATGATTAGTAGAAGCATGTTAACATAGCAACAAAATATAACAGAATCTGTCAGGAAAACAGCAATAGCAACTACCCTACTTAGCAAGCTTGATACACTCAGCACACAACTCACAAAAATACATGGTTGGCACCACTGGAAAGATGGCATAGCATAGATCAACATACATGTAGACATCAACCTCATAGGATGCACACATCAATCATGGCAAAAATGACAAATGAGCAAGTTATAACAGTTTCAGCAGATTAACATCAACATGTACTCTTCTAACAGCATTTCAGGCATCAAGATGATCTCAAATAAAAAAGATGCAATGGAATGTAATGATGTACTCGTCGATACGAACAATTTGACATATTACACGCGCAAAACGGAGCTACGGATGCAGACATGTCATGCGATGAACAGAGCAACATATTATGACAATTTCGGGACTTAGCAGATTTTTACCCCGCGAAAAAAAACCCGAAGCGGATTGGGTCCGGGCGCGGATCGGGCCGGGGCGGGACCCGGGCGGCGGCGGCGGCTCCGGCGAGGTTGGAGAAGGCCTGGGAGGCGACGGCAGGCGCCCGGACCGATCCGCGGCGAAGCCAGGACGGTGGCGGGCGGCGAGGGAAGCGGCCGGCGCGGGATCCACGGCGGCGACGGGCGGCGCTGAGGGCCGGAGGCGCGGGCGCTTGGCGGCGGTTGCAAGCCAGCGGGGACGCGGGCGGCCGTGTGAGGGACGGCGGCGCTGAGCGACGGGCGGCCGGGGCGCGCGGGCGCCGCGGTGGTCCGGCGAGGCGGCGTGGAGCGGAGCTCCGCGACGGCGAGGGCGGCGGCGCTTACGGCGGCGACGGCGGCCGAGCAGAGGCGCGGGCGGCGGCGCGGCGCCACCGGCGGCGGGGATGGAGGGCTGGCGGCGGCGCCGGCTGGCCCCGGCGGGCTCGGGCGGGCCCCTTCGGCCGCGCGGGCTTCGGCGGCGGGGAGAGAGAGGCGCGGCGGGGACACGTGGGGGCGCGGGAGGCTGGGGCAGCGGCGCGGTGACGTGGCGCCCCACGATTGGCCGGGGCGACATGGTCGGCGGACATGTCCGGCGCGGGCGGACGCGTCCGGCGGCGCGAGGAGGAAAACTGCTAGGGTTGCACCGCGAATTTGGAAGGGGATCACTTATATATAGGTAGAGGGAGCTAGGAGAGTCCAAATGAGGAGTGGTTTTCGACCACGCGATCGTGATCGAACGACCGCGAGCATGGAAGAGACTTAGATGGGTTTTGGGCCACTTTGGAAGGGGTGTTGGGCTGCAACAAAAGAGGGCTTTACGATTACCAGGTTAACCGTTGGAGTATCAAACGACCTCCAAATGGCACGAAACTTGACAGGCGGTCTACCGGTGCTATACCAAGGCCGCTTGGCAAACCTCGGTCCATTCCGAGAACGTTTAACACTCGCACAAGAGAAGGGGCAAAAAGGGGACGCCGGAGGACATAGGAGTGTCGGATTGCAAAACGGACAACGGCGAAAATGCTCGGAGGCATGAGACGAACACGAATGCGAAATGAGATGCACATGATGACATGATATGAAATGCAGATGATGACATGGCAAAGTGCAACACGCAAGCACATGACATGGCAACGACGGCGAATAACTGGCGGACACCTGGCGCATCGAATCCGGGGCGTTACAGAAATACAATATCTAGATCGCCAAGCTTGTCTTCCACGCAAAGGAGAGTCCTATCCGGACACGGGACGAAGTCTTGAGTCTTGTATCTTCATGCTTCAATAGTCCGGACGTTGCACACAGTCCGGCTGTCTGGATACCCCTAATCCAGGACTCCCTCAGTAGCCCCTGAACCAGGCTTCAATGACGATGAGTCCGGCGCGCAGTATTGTCTTCGGCATTACAAGGCGGGATCCTTCTCCGAATACTCCAAAGTAATCATTGAACACTTCAATCGTGTCCGCATACACAAAATGATCTTTACACACCACTGTAGAGAGAATGATATTTCACAAACGCAATCTGTTGACAACTTTTTATGATGACGTGACATGTTATTACGGTCAGATCTTTATTCGAACCGTTTTCCCACAACCAGCTACAGCGCATATTGCGAGGCGGTTTCTTTGACACATCTTGTCAAAGCAGAGATCGTGTCCCCTTATCACGGGATTCTCAACAATACGGGTATGGGTAATCCCACCACGCCATCAATCGTGGCGCTTGGGAAGCAAGCGATTCCCAACGGGCAAGTGGGGAGGCGCACCGCTTTCGGCACCTCTATAAAGGGATAAGATTTCCCCCTTTTCCCATGCCTTCTTCCTTCTTTGCCCACTCTTTCCCCCTCGAGCTCCAGCGCCCAAGCCCAACTCTTCTCCACACAGCTAAACATGTCCGGAGCAGGAGGCAAGTGGGTGGCTTCCACTGTCAAGGAGAAGCACATGACAAATCTTCGGGCGGCCGGATACTTGGCCGCGGACATAGCGCACCGGCTACCGGATGCCGGGCAGGTCATTCCGACCCCAGGACCCCACGAGAGGGTCGTATTCGTCGCCCACTTCGTCCGTGGACTGGGATTTCCACTCCATCCCTTTGTCCGCGGGCTCATGTTCTACTACGGGCTAGATTTCCATGATCTAGCCCCGAACTTCGTCCTCAACATCTCGACGTTCATCGTCGTATGTGAGGCCTTCCTCCGCATCCGGCCTCATTTCGGCCTATGGCTGCAAACCTCTTGCGTGAAGCCGAAGATTGTAAGCGGCCAGCAAGCGGAGTGCGGAGGGTCCATGGTGGGCAAGATGCCTAACATCACCTGGCTGGGTGGTTCCTTCGCGGAGACCGTAAAAGGATGGCAATCGGGGTGGTTCTACATCATCAAGCCGCACAGCGCCAACTGGGCAGTGGCCCCCGAGTTCTGATCCGTAGCCCCCATGCGGCTCACCTCCTAGGAAAAGAAGGGCATGTCCTGGCGCGATTCTACGGAGCTGACCGGACTCCAGACATGCATCAAAAGCATGAAGGACAAGAACATCAAGCTTGTCAACGTGATCTAGGTCATGCTTGTTCGCCGGATCCTGCCCTGCCAAAGGCGGGCATTCAATCTGTGGGAGTTCATCCCGGCCGAACACCAGACGCTCCGGAAGCTCTACGACATGACGCATAAAGGCGCATGGATGGTGCTATTCAAGGCCTCTGAAGTACCTCCTCCCACATCTGAGGACCGCGGGCTTCATGCCGCGCGGGCTCCTAGTCAGGTCAGTTCTCAGACTACCACCAGAACCGTTTCTTCCCAATATATCCATGGAAGAGCTTTAAGTAGTTATGCATATTTGCTTCAGGATTATGTGGAGACAGTAGAGCAGGTTTACTGTCCGGCTCCGCTGCCAAAAGGCCCAGCTGATGCTCTCCTGGAGGAGATGCTGGTCCCGACACCGTACAAGGTGCCGGAGAAGAAGGCTGAAAAGAAGGCCCCGGGGACCCGAAAGGGTCTCCAGCGGAAGGTTATGCCAGAAGCCTCGTCCGAAGACGACGAGGCACACTCCTCCCACGAAGGGGAGGAGGAAGAAGAAGAAGATGCCCCGTCCGAAAATGATGAGGGGCTCGGGGAGGCGGACCAGGGGGCCGAAGAAGGCCCTCGGCGTAAGGCCATCATACCCCTGTCGTCCGATGACGACGAGACAGATTCCTCCAACGGAGGCGGGGGGAATCAAGAAGAAATTCCACCTCCCCGCACTGGGGGGAGAAGAAGAGAAAAGCTGCCCTGGAGGGGGAGGCTGGGGCGTCCAAGAAGGGGAAGGTGTCCCTTTCGGACTACTCCGCCACGGCCGCTCACAGTGAGGATCGGTGGCTGCCCAGGGGGAAGCCCCCAGTGTGATCGTAAGTGTCTGCACTCCATCATAACTTCACTCTATAGCTTTTGTTTAACGCCGAACATATGTGCAGTCCGACCAGGGCTCACCCCGAAGTGTCTTCCTCCAGGTCCCTGAGCGATTCGGAGATCAACTCGCTTCCGACAACCACTACTCCTCAGCCCGCGGATGACATGGAGGTGTTGTCCCGAAGGCTCCCAGAGCAGGGGGAGGTGACTCTGGAGACGCCCTGAGGCGGGGTCCCAGACGTCGGACACGCGGGGTTCAAGATCCCCGCAGATCGTGTCGACGAGAGCCACAGTAGGCCGGGCTCTCAACCGAACACTGTCCCGGAACCTTCAATGGTTCCGAACTCAGGCCGACAGCCCCTCATTAGGGAAGGTGAGCCGTCTGCATCGAGGACTTCCATCGCGCCCGAGGCACCAGATTGTCTGCTGGAAGCGCTTCGCGGTGCTTCCATCGATGAAGAGCACCTTACTCTTATGAGTGCGGTGATTCGAAAGATTTCGTCCGCCAAGAGCGGATTAACCGAAGCATGCACCAGCCTCCTAACAGGCTTTGAGGTAAGTAATAGAAGTCTGAGAAATTACCACCCGATAGGTAGTAGCCCCTGATACTCTGTGTGGTGTTTGGAAAGAAAACGGAGGGTTAATAATAATCCGCAGGAGTCTAACAATAAATATTTGTGTGCATAAGCAGGTTGTGTTGCTTGCTGCTGCTGCCCATACTGCCGAGGTTGCCGAACTGAAGCGGGACCTGGAGCAGGCGCAGAGAGAGCTTGGCCTCACAAAGAGGCAGCTCAAGGAGAATAAAGGTAAGCGATTCCCCCCTCGCATGTATTTAAAGATAGGCAAAATTGGCTAGTCTAACGCCAAAGCGTCATGACTGTGTAACAGGGACCACCGCCGAAGTGGCGTCCCTGAAGAAAGCGTTGTCTGAGCCGAAGACAAAGCGGCCTTGGAATGCAAAGAGCGCGAAAAGCAAAGTGCTAGAGTGGGCGAGGTACAACAAGAGCTCCGGGACCTCGGCAAGAAGTGTGAGTCCATGGAGATGATCTGAAGATGAAAGAGGCCGAGCTTGCGAAGGCCCTTGTCAATTTGAAAGACGCCAAGGCCGAAGCCGAGAAAGCACAACAGGAGATCCAGGAGGCCAAAAAGATAGCAGCGGGTAACATGTGGTGGAGGCGTTTCTTTTACTTACTCGAATTCGAAGCTCTCCAGGGGCATTCGCAGATCTACCGTGCCCAGGAGGGGAGCTCAACAGAGAAGCTGTTCTGGTCCCAGTATGCCGGGGCCGAACATCCGATGCCTCTGAGTGACCAACTGAAGTAGTTGGTCGAACTCCACAGGGCGGCCGAACTGGCTATGAAAGGTTTCATAGTCCAGATGTGGCCTGGTGAGCTCCTGCCCACTAGCTACTTTGGCCTGATCAAGCGGATGGTGGATGCCTGTCCGCGGTTTGAAGTGATCAAGCGATCCGTTTTCATTGAGGGTGCCCGCCGGGCCTTTGCCCGCGTCAAGGTGCATTGGGGCAAGCTGGATGCGGAGAAGCTGGTCAAGGACGGG
Organism: Aegilops speltoides; assembly: GCA_021437245.1. NCBI lineage: Eukaryota > Viridiplantae > Streptophyta > Magnoliopsida > Poales > Poaceae > Aegilops > Aegilops speltoides. The sequence goes on from CM038143.1 coordinate 149,332,705, forward strand.
CCGCCGGAGGGCAAGGCGCATCGCCATCCCAAGATGTACTATGATGGCGTTATGAAGGGTGCTCGTCTCGTGGCCAATGAGTGTACCAAGGACACCATTTTTGAATGAATTCACTTCTGTCATGTTTGTAATTTAAAGACGAAGTTATTGGTGCTAGGTGGCGCTTTTGTTATTTAAAATATTACCTTCTGTACGGCTGTTTATAAGATTCTGAAAGTAGGCCACTCGTCGGCTTCCGCCCCCACGTAACTAGTACTAGGGTGTTCGTGGAAAACCTGGACACTCTTTATCCAAATGTTTGGTCCATTAAGGAGGTGTCCGGCGCAGCGAAGAAGGCAATCGGACTATGCGGCTTTATAACTTTCACTTAGCCATAGAAGTCTACAATTTTAAATTTCGGTGAAGCCCCTAGAATTCGGAGGCCGAACTGGGGCGCTATACATGCCTAGATCGGACGAAGCCGATTTATCGCCTAAAGCGGATAATCTTTAAGGATTTTAGGACCTCTCGAACAGGGACCAGCTCTCGCCACATAATGTCGGTCAGTTTTCGGCTTTCTCTACTGAGGTGCTCGTCCGGAAGAACTGGGACACAATCGCAGTAGTTCTCCCTGCGCTACCTTATCCGATATAACGGAACGTAAGGCACCAAAACAAGGGAGCCGGGCTATCCCAACTGTAGACCCAAGACATGATTCAGAGCTGATGCATATAGTGCTATAAGTTTGGGGTGCCGCACTATTGAAAGTGTTCGGACTTTACTTGCCATATTATGGGGCGCCATGAGAAGCCCCTGGCAAACTGATCGTACCAAGGTGTACGGATGAAATATCAAATAAACATTTATAAGAGAAAAAATGCTCAAATAAGAATAATAAGCTGACGCTATATATGATCTCCCATTGACAAATAATATGTTTAAGCATATGTTTACAATGGATGCATCAGCGGAGATAAATAGGACTATTTGACATGTCCTATCCAGGGGCAGGCTATGTAAAGATAGATAAAGCAGGTATAATGATCGTAAATAGATTCCACCTGGGTATTTCCTTCTGTGCACAACGTCTGTTGCCTCTTTGGATGTCTCTCCCATGTAAGTCCGGCAATTTGGCTCTTCCGAGGATGTTGCACTAAAGCGATGTCCTGAAAGGTAAGAGGGAAAGATTATGAAGGTATTTGGTGGTTACCCGCACTATTGACTGAGTAGTTGATGCGCCTCCGCCCATGCCCATGGTATCTTGAGTGCGTAATTGTGTACGCATGGCACGAATGCTGCTTTGATGGGGCTTGAGTCGAGGCCGGACTGCTAATCACACTCTTGGCGTTCCTGATGATCCTGTTGCAGGGTGCTCCGGACTCGCTTGACGGTGCTTGAGGTTGTCGTCGCCGGATTGGAGGTTTGCCGGAGGAGGCCGCATTGTAGTTCCGCTACGAGGGCTGCAGTATGCTCTTCTGTACGGAGAGAGCGGTCCATGTTTCCGTTTATTGTTATGACCCCACGCGGACCTGGCGTCTTGAGCTTGAGGTATGCATAATGTGGTACCGCATTGAATCTAGAGAATGCGGTTCGTCCGAGCAGTGTGTGGTAACCACTACGGAAAGGGATGATATCGAAGATTAACTCTTCGCTCCTGAAGTTGTCAGGAGATCCGAAGACCACTTCCAATGTTATAGAGCCCGTAAAGCGGGCCTCTACTCCAGGAATGACACCTTTAAAGGTGGTTTTGGTTGGCTTGATCCTTGAAGGATCAATGCCCATTTTGCGCACTGTGTACTGATAAAGTAGGTTTAGGCTGCTGCCGCCGTCCATAAGGACACACGTGAGGTGGAATCCGTCGACGATCGGGTCCAAGACCAATGCGACTGAGCCACCGTCATGGATGCTAGTAGGATGATCCCTAGGATCAAAGGTGATCGGACAAGCTGACCACGGGTTGAATTTGGGGGCGACTGGCTCCATCGCATAGACGTCCCGTAGTGCTCGCCTCCGTTCCCACTTGGGGATATGAGTGGCGTAGATCATATTGACCGTTTTCACCTGGGGGGGGGGGGAATTCTTTTGACCCCCAGTGTTCGGACGCCGGGGTTCTTCGTCATCGTCACTGTGCAGCCCCTTGTCCTTATTTTCGGTGTTTATTTTGCCGGCCTTTGAACACCCAGTAGTCTCTATTGGTGTGGTTGGCTGGCTTGTCCGGGGTGCCATGAATTTGGCACGAGCGCTCCAGTATGCGGTCCATACTGGACGGTCCCTGATTATTTCTTTTGAATGGCTTTTTCCGCTGACCGGACTTAGATCCGCTGAATCCGGCGTTGACTGCCATGTCTTCAGTGCTGTCACCGTTGTTCCGTCTCTTATGTCTGTTATGCCGTGGCTTGCCATTAGCATCGCGGCCGTCCAAAGTGCCGGAATGTGGCGTGGTGCCGCTGCGGGCCAACCAGCTGTCCTCACCCGCGCAAAAGTGGGTCATTAGTGTTGTGAGAGCTGCCATGGACTTGGGTTTTTCCTGGGCGAGGTGTCGAGCAAGCCACTCGTCACGGATATTATGCTTAAAAGCCGCCAGGGCTTCGGCGTCCGGACGATCGACTATTTGGTTCTTTTAGTTAGGAACCGAGTCTAGAATTTCTGGCTGACTCTCCGGGCTGTTGAGTAATGTGGCTCAGTCATCAGCGTCCGGTGGTCGCACATATGTGCCCCGGAAGTTGTCGAGAATCGTCTTCCAGTTTTCCCAACCGCCAATGGAATTTCTTTGGCAGGCTATTTAACGATGCCGGGCTGGTCCTTTGAGCTTAAGGGGAAGATACTTGATGGCGTGTAGATCATCTCCGCGGGCCATGTGAATGTGCAGAGGGAAATCTTCGATCCATACTGTAGGGTCTGTTGTGCCATCGTACGATTCGATGTTTACGGGTTTGAACCCTTCTAGGAATTCATGATCCATCACTTCGTCAGTGAAGCAGAGGGGGTGTGCAGCACCTCTATGCCGGGCTATGTGGCTATGCAGCTTGAATTGGTCTGGGTTGCTGTGTTCGACCTGGCCGGACTTGTTGATGATGTATCCAGCGTGACGATCATCGTCACGCGCTGGGGCGCACCCCCGCGATCCGTAGATCGATCTTGGCTGTCCTACTTTGTTTTCTAGAATATCTTGCAGGTCTTGCCTGTTGCCCTGGGCCGTAGTGTATCGGTGTGGGGGTGCGGGCTGGTATTCGGGCTGATATCCCGTTTTATCCCGACCACGGGGTGGCCGGTCAGCCGTTTGGCGTTCGAGTCCATATTCCTCGGCTGCCAGGACTTCAGTCCATCTATCTGTGAGCAGGTCTTGTTCAGCTTGGAGTTGCTGCTGTTTCTTCTTCAGGCTCCTCGCAGTGGCTATAAGCCTATGCTTGAAGCGCTCCAGCTCCACGGGGTCCTCAGGCACGCCGAATTCATCGTCGCTGAGGCTAATCTTATCTTCGGAGGGGGGCATGTAGTTGTCCTCCTCCGGGTATCCGTCCGTCAGCTGTTCTTCTGGGCTGACCTGCTCATCTTCCTGTTCGGCCTGCTCAAAGGCGGGCTGGTCAGGGTCATATTCTTCTTTGGCGCCATCCGGATTACTTTCGTCTCTGGGGCCGGTATTGCTGTGGCGGGGCTTGGAGCGGCGCCGATGACACCCATGCTTTGCTTTTCTTCCCGAGGGGTTATCCTCCGTTGCCTCGTCGCCATTAGTTTCCTTTGGAGTGTCCACCACATATATATCATATGAAGAGGTGGCCGTCCACCACCCTGTGAGCGGTGGCTCCTGTAATTCTCCTACATCTTCGTCCATACCGTCGATGTCTTCGGAGTCGAAGTCAAGCATGTCGGTTAAATCATCGACCGTGGCAATGAAGTGGGTGGTGCGTGGGCAGCGAATTCCTTCGTCACCTACCTCCCACTCGAGCCGGACATAGTTCGGCCGGGAGCCTCCTGACAGAGAGAGAGAGAGACTTTAATGAGTTCAGCATGTCGCCCAAGGGTGAGTGTTGAAAGATGTTTGCAGCAGTGAACTCCATTACCGGAGCCCAACCAGGCTCGGCGAGCTCGGGAATGCGCGGACTGGATCCTATAACCGGATATGAATCCCGGGGTCCGGAGTCACGTGCTTCCTCAGGAGCGAGGCATGTGTTCGGCTCCACCGCCGGTGAAGGTATGGCCTGCGGGGCGGGGTCCATCCCTCCGTCCCTAGGCAACGCAGCCTGCTCCGGATTTGAGTCCAGGGCTGCTGCAGGGGTAATATTCCGAGCGTTGTCCGACAGCAGGTCCATGCCATGCTCGTCGTGACTGTCCGGTGCTCCTGGCACGGGCCTGAACCCGTCGAAGATCGAGTCTCCGCGGATATCCGCCGTGTAGTTCAGGTTTCCGAACCTGATTTGATGGCTGTGGGCGATCTGCCGATTCGCTCGGATGGCCAAGTGAATTATTCGCAGCGAAGCCGCCGAACACGAAAATCTGTCCGGGAAGGAAAGTCTCACCCTGGACCGTGTCGTTGACGATGATTGAAGGAGCCATCGAGCCTTGCGGCGACGTCACAGAGGAACTCTCAATGAAAGCACCAATGTCGGTGTCAAAACCGGCAGATCTTGGGTAGGGGGTCCCGATCTGTGCGTCAAGGCTGATGGTAACAGGAAGCAAGGGACGCAGATGTTTACCCAGGTTCGGGCCCTCTCGATGGAGGTAAAACCCTACTTCCTGCTTGATTAATATTGAAGATATGGATAGTACAAGAGTAGATCTGCCACGAGATCGCAGATGCTAAACCCTAGAAGCTAGCCTATGATGGTATGATTGTAATTGTGATCGGTCTTCTAAGGACCAACCTCTTCGTTTTATATAGACACCGGAGAGGGATAGAGTTTACATGGAGTCGGTTACCAGGAAGGAAACACAATATCCGGATCGCCAAGCTTGTCTTCCACGCAAAGGAGAGTCCCATCCGGACACGGGCCGAAGTCTTGAGTCTTGTATCTTCACGCTTCAATAGTCCGGACGTTGCACACAGTCCGGCTATCCGGATACCCCCTAATCCAGGACTCCCTCAGGACCTATCACTGTTTTTGCGACGCTTGTGTTTGTTGCGTCGTGTTTTGTCGTTGCTATCTCTGGCTTTTGATGTGCCAGGATTGCTTGTTGTGTTGTTGCTATGAGCCAACCAGCTTTCCTCGCCCGCACAAAAGCGGGTCATGAGTGTCGTCAGGGCTGCCATGGACTTTGGCTTTTCTTGGCCGAGATGTCGGGCAAGCCACTCGTCACAGATGTTATGCTTAAAGGCCTCTAGGGCTTCGGCATCTGGACAGTTGACAATTTGGTTCTTTTTACCGAGTCCAAAATTTCCTGGCTGACTCCCGGGCTGTTGGGTTATGTGACTTAGATCGTCAGCATCCGACGGTCGCACATAAGTGCCCTGGAAGTTGTCCAGGAATGCGTCTGCCAGGTTCTCCCAACTTCCGATGGAGTTTGCTGGCAAGCTATTCAGGCAATGCCGATCCGGTCCCCTGAGTTTTAGTGGGAGGTACTTGATGGCGTGTAGATCATCTCCGCGGGCCATGTGAATGTGGAGGAAGAAATCTTCTATTGATACCGCGGGGTCTGTAGTACCATCATATGATTCAATGTTCATGGGTTTAAACCGTTCTGGGAATTCATGATCCATTACATCATCAGTGAAGCATTGGGGGTGTGTGGCGCCTCTGTGCCGGGCTACATTATGTTTGGTCCGGCCAGATTTATTGGTATATCCGGCGTAACGGTCATCGTCACGCGTTGTGGCGCGCCCCTGTGATCCGTAGATCAATCTTGACTGTCCTGCTTTGTTTTCCGATACGTCTCGCAGGTCCTTCGTGTAGCCCCGGGCCTTAGTATTATTGTTTGATTGGCGACGAGGTGCGGTCTGGACTTCGGGCTGGTACGCCGTTTTGTCTCGGCCATGGGGTGGCCGGTCAGCCGCATCATGCGCTGGTATTATTGTTGGCTTTAACGCCTCCTCCTCGAGTTGAGGTAGCAACCTGCGCTTTGGGTTACTTTTTGTAGGGCGCTCGAGTCCGTATTCCTCGGCAGCCAGGACCTCGGTCCATCTATCAGTTAGCAGATCTTGATCAGCTTGAAGCTGTTGCTGCTTTTTCTTCACGCTTTTTGCAGTGGCTATAACACTACAAAAAATATACACTTCCGTGATGATACATGTTTGTCACAATAGGTCGCGTTTTTTGTCATGCATGTACATCCATAAAAAATTTATGACAGAATCAAGATAGTCATACCTGTGCTGTCGTAGAAGTGTTCCATGACATTACCAAAATTATCATCACGGAAGTCTCCACTTCCATGACGATAAATCGCGTCACGTAAGTGCTTTTCGTCAAGGGTGACCGACACGCGGCATCCACCGTAGCGGAACGCCGTTAAGCTATCGGGTCGGGTTTTGGATCCGATAACCCGTTATCAGCCTACGACCAATGGGGATTTTCCACGTAAAATCATCATTGGTTGGAGGAAACACGTGTCGGCTCACCGCTGGGGACAGATGTCATCCACTCATTGGACGAAGGTTCCTATGATACGCCGACACGTGGCACGCCCAACAGAGGCCCATTCGTGAAAAGGCCTGCCCGATTGACTTGGTCAAAAGGTGGCGGGCCGGCCCATGTGAAGCCTGTTAACGGCATGTTCGCATATAGCCCATTTACAGCCCGCTAATCCAGGGCCCGTTATGCCCTATCCGAATTAGGCCCAGTAGCGTCATCCGGGCCACCCAATATGATTCCAGCCCGTTTTCACTTCTGGCCCATGTATGGCCCATGAAGTCTTTTGGCCCATATGAGGCCCTAGTAAATCTTGGCCTATTAACGACCCGTGGTGAAACTGGCTGTAATGAACAATGTATAACTTTACAACCATTAACGGCCCGTGGTGAAACTGGCCCGTAATGAACAGTGTATCACTTTATACCCATTAAGGGCCCGTTATTCCGTTGGGTCATTTCCAGCCCATGTTATCTTTCGGCCTTCTCAGAGCCCATTTATTCTTGGGCTCATTTCCAGCATTCGTTTACTTACGGCCCATTCTCGCTATTTTTCGCTTATGGGCCAAATTCAGCCCGTGGTTACAGTCGGCCCGTTTGTGGTCCGTTAACACGTTGGGCCGTTTTCATAGCGTCATGAAATACGGCCTATTAATGATGGCCCGTTATGATCGGCCCATGAATGGATGATGCCAACTCTAGCCCGTTTACGGCCATAATGCAGCCTGTTATTGGCCCATGTTTGGCCAATCGATCATACTACCCGTATAAGGCCCATTGATGATACGGCTTGTAGACGGCCCATTGTTTCTACGGCCCGTAGAAGGCCCATTATTTCTACGGCCCGTAGAAGGCCCACTGTTTCTACGGCCCATAGAAGGTCCACTGTTTCTACGGCCCGTAGGAGGCCCAGTGTCACTACAGTAAATATTAGCCCATGGTTATTGTGGCCTAGTTTTAAAAAAATAGGTTATTGCAGCCACTAGGAAACCGCGGAAAAAGAACTGCAATGACTACAAGCAAACAAGTATACAAGTCAACAAGGAAATAAATAAGCAAGCAACTTACGCTAGGCTATCACGGCTATCACACATATTACATCCACTGGGCATCAAAGTTCGCCACCAGTGCAAATAAATGCGCCGACAAAAGAATATACAAAACTGAGAGCACTTCAGAAGGCACTAGGCCTGGCCAGGTCGGGCCCCCAAATAGCTGAAGAAGCTGAGTAGACCTCAGTTGTGTCAACGATAGATGCATCAACACTAGATTCAAGGCATGATGGTGCGCACGGCAGTCCTCTGACATCTTCATTGAATCGTCGACTTCAAGTCGGAGCTGAGCTGAAGCAAGCCTTTCCGCTTTAAGTTGAGACTAAAGAACTCGAACTGATTGAGGCAGCGACTGCACAGAGGTTGTCTCACACCTGCTTGTGAGTAGCTTCAACTCACTGTCTTCATCAAGACAGGACCTTGGGGTCATCTCGCTGTCGTCAAGATGGTTTGGCTCACTATCTTCCCTAAAGTTCTGCCTGGCGTAAGAGATACGACTCTGAAAGAGAAACAAGGAGACAAGTAACAGGTTTCACAATTATATAAGCAAATAAATGGATCTATTCTGCATAAGGAACATGTTTTTACAACTACAATTTGAAACTGGTAGTTGTTGCAAACATCCAATCAGATGTAAACAGCAAAGCAAACAGCAGTGGAGGCAATGATGCCTATCCAAATCTATACTAGAACAAAGTTTGAAGGCTTGAGAAGGATGAACTTACATTACATGTTAACACGGGCTGGACAAAGCCCTTCTCCATGTTGATGGAAGGATAATTCAATAAATTCCACAAAGAAAATTCTTTATAAGCGTTGCCATTATTCTACATTTTGCAAAGAGTTAATATAGATCAAATAATATTGGAAGAAACAGAGGATAATGAAGCTCATGTGCAGACTGATGATACATAATCAAATAGCAATTAATTATGTACAGCATTACAAGGCAAAAGGGAGAGAGGTACAACAAGAGCAATGCAGAGCCCATTATTGTTTTGAGATCGTATGATCCTTTGAGCAAGGAGATTCATCTAAAATTAGTTTTCATACAAGAGAGAAGGTAAGGCACAAGCAGAAATTTAGGAGTTCAAAATTTGAATTGATATCATAGATAGTACCTGAAGCTGGGCTCCCAGCAGTTCTAATAGGGGTTTGGCCACTCGAGTAGGGGTAAAGTGTGGTACAGTTGGGCCTGTGTTTTCTGTGGCTGCTGATCTATATGATTTAATAGGTACCACTACCTTTTCCAAATACCTAGTTTTTACTCCTTGAGGATCTGCACTCACTCTCTTCCTTTTCGACAACTATCACGAAAGAACAACATTTTACTGGAAAAACATAGTGTGACGACACTTGGAATAGGTACAGAAAATGGATAGTTATGGCATATACTCATATATGATGCTTAAACTAAGCAGATGGTGTAACAAAGTATAAGAAATGCAAGAGGTCAGATGCAAAATATGTGCGACCAATACAACTTTGCAAAGTTAGATCAAGCACCTTGATGGGTGAATAAGATAGGCCATCCTCCACCATGCCAAGTTTGTTAGCCAGTGGATCGTTCCGCAATATTCCTCTCGTGCGCCCATTCTCATATTCATTTTGATAATGTTCAATATCTGACATGCATTAAAACATAAAAACAAGTGAGATTTTCTTTGTAATGCAGAAGTGATTCTAATCCAATACTGCCTCCCTGTAAACCCCTTTGTGCTATCTCTGCAATTCTTTTAAAGATGCCATGCATGCTATAATTTGTTGTGTGCATTAATATAATGTGGCCTACTACTCAAAATATGAGAGCTCCAGAAGTGATGACATTTCGCAGATGATAGCTTCAACATATAGTAAAGAAGAACAAGTCGACCTGACCTAACAGATTCAAAATATACTAAGGGAGAACAACTCGACCTGACCAGTCAACCGCAAGAGAAGAGTATCATCTTAAAGAAGAGCAGAAGAGCAAGCAGATTGAAGATATTACAAGTGTGTCAATACAATGTCGGTTGGCCACCCATGATGAACCAGAGCGCACAGAGAAATACTATTCTTTCCGGTCTCTCCATATGTGGCTCACATGCATTTCGAAACTAAAGTAGGAATATTTAGCTAACCAATTAAACATCTCTTAGTTTTACTAATATCAGCAATAACATCAGATATGAATTTGTACAACTAAGCTTGTTTAGCTCGATGGGTGGAGCAGTGCTATTACGACCACGAACCACATAGGCTGATTGTGGTCATCATAAAATGGGGAAAACATAAGCATGATCAAGACAGTGTTGACCGTGGGCAAAGGATGGCAGATCTAAAGCTGCAAACCGCAAGAAGGGTAGTTAGCAACCGATGTTTGCTTTGAAATAACAACTAAGATTTTGTATGGACAAGAAAGTACGGTCAACAAGTGACAAAAGAAATGCAATTATGTTGTCTCTCTATATGTCGCGACATGCATTTGGAAAGTCAAGTGGGACCTTTAGCTAACCAATTAAATGTGTCGGTTAACAAATATCAGTATCATATCACAATCATATTTGAACAACTAAGCTTTCGAATTCTGAGTGTTGTGTTGTTTAGCTTGAAGGGTGGAGTAATGCTAGTATGATAGAAAGCACCTACGGAGATCATAGTAGAGTAGATAAAAGGGGAAAACCCTAAGCATCAAGAGAAAAATCAGGAAAGTGGAACTAGCTGGACCAGTGGGTGGCGCACATGCTTTTCGAAACGAATATAGGAACATTAGGTGACCAATTAAACGTTCTCTGTTTTAGTGATATGAGCATCATATCAGATTTGTATTTGAACACGTAAGCTTTGGGTTGAGGTCTTGAGGAGCAGTGCTAGCACAACACAAAGCACCTACGATGTTGGTAGTGAATATAAAGGGGGGAAACCATAAGCTTTACGAGTATAGTGCCCGTGCCATGGCGGATTTGAAGGTGCAAACCGGACAAAGCTACTTCCCAACCAATGTTTGCTTTCAACTAGCCACTACGATTTGGTACGGACAAGAAAAGTACAGTAAACAAATTACGATCTATTTTCCAGGTGATATCAATAACTTAAGCACATATGGAAGAGTACCGCCTCTCTTGCGACACCGTGTAGGCCTATGCTCATACGTTGAGGGTGTTGCGGGTGTGATGGCTATCGGCGGCGGGGAAGAAGACTTTAGACGGCAGATGGCCATGTTGGGGGATATATCATGTTGCCGTGGACGAGGCAGTCGTAGGAGCGGCAACGACAAGGTGGACGACAGCGCCGATGAAGCGAGAGGAGGCGATGAAAGGATCCTAGTCCAGCGCCGTGTATGAGAGACGTCCATCTCTTGTAGTGGACGATGGGGTAGGGGTAGCGGCTCCGGCAAGGTGGAGGATGGGGTGGCGGACAGAGGAGGCTGGTCTCAGTGCGGAGGTTGTCGTGCCGCCGATGGTGTATGAATGGGGAAATGGAGGGGAGGGGGGCGATCTCAAACTTTGGGACGCGCTTCTCTGAAATGGGGGAAAGTTACGAACTTATCCCCCATTTAAAATTTCGAACATCTTGTCGGTTGGGGATAGGACGGTAATCTCGCATCTCCCAAATATTTGCCGGTAATTATTTCGGGCGAGGAAATGGTGTTTTGCCGCCCACGGTTGGCGCCCACGGTGTATGAACGGGGCTGACAGGTAGGGCGGTTGTGTCACGTCTGATGGAAGTTACAGATCTGCCCCTATTTAAAATATTAGCCTACATCGATTTCGGACGAGGAGAGTTTGTTTTTCTGCCCACCGTGTATGAATGGGGAAATGGAGGAAGAGACACATGTCTTTCGGATGAGCTTGAATCAAATGTGTTTTGCCGCCCATGTTTGGCGCCCACCGTGTCTGAATGGGCTCAGAGGCCGTCGTGTCACGTCTAATTGAAGTTACTAGTCTACCCCTATCGACAGCAGTGTAAATCCGGTCGATAAGGATGTCAAGTGTCAGGGGTAGACAGTAATTTCCATCTCGCAAACACTTGCTTCGGGCAGCCCACAAATTATAGTGGGTGTTTAGCCGCTTCGTTCAAAACTTGGAGAATTAGCATTCACGTTTGCCCTGGGACCTGGCAAACTACATTCAAATCAAGTTTGTATTCGATACGAATATCCACAGATAATTATATGTTTTTTATTTATTTCTTCAAAACCACAACAAAGATTTATTCCACCTTTATATATGATTATGATTTAGAAATGTCATGATCTTCGAATTCAGTAGGTTGGATACACTCCAATACAATATGCTCACACGAAAAACAGTTCACCTTATGTCAATCATACAAGTACTGAGGATTACCTCGCCTAAAAAATTCGGATCATTACAACACATGGATAACATGGAATTCCGGACAACATAGGGGGTCTTGCAACATAATCCATTCAGAGACATGACACAACATGCAAGTACAATAATCTAATGACAATTTCAACTGGTATCTAAAGAAGAACCGGGATTACCTTGGGTTTCAGATAGCAGAAACAGCAGGACCTCCTCCGTCTTCAAATGCAACATTCTTACTTCCTCCAATTCTTGGGTTGCTTGCATAATGCGTGCCGCTAATTCCATAATTTCCAGCCTCAAGACAAAGATTACCTCATTCATGGCAGCCACACCATCTCTTTCTGCCTCTAGTAGAGCCTCAAGCACTATAATATCTGTGCTCAGACTGCTCTCTGGCGGTGTTGCCTCTGAACTGCTACCATCTGGTAACATGGATGGCGCACTGCTTCCACAAATAGATTCTAGGATTGTACATTGTGTCCTAGTGTGAACGGCATCCTGAAAAGTTTCCGCTGGACATAAGTAAGAGATAGTTATGTATGATCCAGGCAGTAAGCTTACATGGTAAACGACGGACGAATTATTGTCGAGCATGGAAAACTATATTTAAATGGTTCGAAGAAGCATTAGCCGAAAAGAAATTAAAATGGTAAGATGAAAGTTGAAAGGGAGTGTACAACCGCTATATTTAAGTTGCCAAGGCATCTAAGCAGTTGAAATAATCTGAGCAAGCACTTAACAGTGTGGCCTCATATAAACTACGAAGACAGTCTTGTGATGAAGTTGAGAGGAAAAGTTAAGGACTCAAATGAAATAGGCATGCATTTCTTTACAATAGTACAACAGGCACTGCTGACATATTGGCCAACTCAGGTATAACGTAACAACAAACAAGCATTCGAATCAAGCAATATAGCAAAGCAGACAACTGAACTATTTGTAATTCGGTGGGACTACACATTGAGGGCACAAGCCAAGAAAGCAGCCCACTCACATTACATTTAACATGTACTAAAACACACTGACTTACCATATGTTGTTGTGAAGCCTAGCTGCTGTTGCAATGTTCTTTGAAGATATCGTCAGCATCCCGTGGTTGCAAATCTAGTTGTTGTAGTTTATTCTGCACCATCTATTTAGGAAAATTAATTTTAATCGCATGCGCTGGTCTGAATTGATCATCAATGGTTCATCTAAACTAATGAAAGAAGGGTGTGTGCATACACGACAATATATCTGCTTCCCTCTATTTTTATGCTTGTTCGAGGTGCCAGCACCAAAATAACAAATATTTTGCTTGATGGGGTTGGCAGCTCCATAATTAATAGAAGCATCAAATTAGTCATGCAACTTGGGAAGATCAAGAACACACAAACAAGTAATGAATAGAGGCTCGGAGCAGTGATGTAATAGCTAGCATCAGAAAATGTAGGGTAAAACAAAGAAAAAGCAGCGGAACCACATGCTAGTTTGCTGATGTGTAATTAAGCATAGAGAACATTAAGCAGTCTGATGGAACCAACAGGTTGCATCAGAACAAAACTAAAGCATATTAACTATATGTGCACTGGTATGTAATTTAACACATGTAACATGTTCACTACCAGAAGTATGGCCCTACAGGTGCAAGCAGAATAACGCGTCTCATGAAAAACTGAATGATGCCCCGAAGAAATTCAAAGGTGCGGTGCTTATGCTAGGAAAGTGAACGTAGGCGTCGGCCGTTGGAAAATAGTACATGATTCTCGGCGGCATATCGGTATCATTGTCATACTTGATAGCTAAGGATCGTTGATGGTGCTCGTGTTGCAGTTGAGTTTGGGCCGGCTGTCGCCTTCGCTGAAGCTGCTCCGGTGCTACGGTTGCGGCGCCTGTCAACATACAACAAAGCTCATCTGTGGTAAGTTAACAGTTGCATGATAAAGAGAAAAACTGAAGGAGTACAAATCGAAATAACCTGATGAGGCTGCGGCGTTGGTAAAGCAGGGCCGGTGGAGTTGAATATGGCGTCCGTGGAGCGGGTCCGGTGCAGTAGACGAAGGATTTGGCGGGCGCGTTGTATAGTTCTTTCAGTGAGGCGGATCTGTTGCATCGGACGAGGGCTTGTATGAAGGGCCAGCGCACGGGCGGACGAGGGAGTCAGTGAAGGGCCTACGTTGTGGTGGAGGGCGCCGGTTAAGCAGATCCGGTGCGGTGGACCATGATGGCGGTCAAGGAGATCTGGAGCGGTGGACAAGCCAGTCGTTGAAGTGGCTCCGGTGAAGTGGTGAGTTGGCAGTTGGGGGTTCCAAGGTGCGGAAGGTAGATCCAGTGGGTGTGAGGTCTACCGCTGCGGCAGAGGACTAGATTCGGCGGCTTGCCGTGGTTGGGGGGGTCGGGGAGGGGAAGGGGAGGGGTTCTGGGGAAGAATGTTGGGGGCAAAGAGGGGAAAACAATGGAGTTACCAAAGCAGCCCTTTTCCGTTCATGTGGCAGGGGTAAAGCAGGAATATCGCAGGGCTAAACTTTCGGGCGCGTGATATTTCGATGTGAGCGGGAAGTTTGAAAGCTTTTGGCGCCTAAAATTATAAGTATTCTGCTCTTGTACGGCCGACTATGATATCATGGCCGACAATTTGTTTGTTTTGCACGCAAAAAAATGTGCAAGTTTTGAAAATCAATGTCTCCAACTCGAAACTTAGATTGTCCATTCAATTCAAATATGGATCATTGAGCTACTACAAGCAAATACCATCATACGGTCCAATTCAAATGAAATTCCAAATGTGTTTATCCTAAATATGATGGCAAAAGCAAAAATGTGTATGTGTATGAATAAAGTGGATGATTATAAAGTTTGAACATGCCCGTATGTGTACATCTCTAGGTTTGATATACGAATTTGAAATCATTAAATCCCGGCTTAAAAAATGTACCTCCGTTTAAATGAATTACAAAAGCTAATGATGGAGTCGAATTCCAAAATTGCAATCTTAGGTTTGTTATTCTGGTACATCAAGGTATATCACGCATGTTCAAAAGTATCGCTATCTCATAGTACAAACTGTGAAACAAATGGATCAACCATGAGTGCAAAATATCTCAATTACGCTAAAGTCCTTCAAATATGGACACCTCACTCTTTATCTGAAGTCAACCCCCCCCCCCACACACACACACACACACACACACACACACACACACACACATAGAGAAGTCGTTCTCTCACCCAAACACCAACACACGAGCACATTAACACCCCTTCTCTTGTAAAGTCCGGACCCCAACATAGGTCTCTATCACTTTGTCTCTCAGGCATGCACACATCTCTTCCCTCACTCTCTAGGTCTCCCGCTATCTCTCTTACCCAAGCACACGCACTATGTAGAGTGTATATTTCCCATACACACAAAACGTCGCCCCCAAACGTCTATCTCCCTAGTTATGTGGTTCTCGCGCACTCATCTCACACACCACCCCCACTGCAAACAAGCACACTTTGTCTCCTTGTGCACCACTCTCCTCTTTCTATCTCTCCCACATGTGGACCCGCCCCAGCTCCTTCCCTGCATACATATATGTCGTGACTCTTTGCATAGCCCCCTAATGTATAATCGTTCTCGATTTTGCACATTGTTCTCTACACCATCCATTCTAGATCTCTCATGAAGTCCCTATCACACACACGATGACTCGCTTCCCTTGCGTCTCTGTTCATAGGCCAATTTTGGACAACATCAACATTGTCTCCCTATCTATACGCCATTTATGGACACAAACGACCCCTCTCGCCCCCTCTCTTCCTCTCTCTCTCTCTCTCTTCGTCACTAGCTCTCTCTTTCTCTCGCTCTCACACCCCTCTCCCACACACACACACACTATGTCTCTTCCAAATAGTCTGCTCTCCCAGCCCGCACCCGTGCTATCCCGCTACTACACATGTCACACCATTCCCCCTTCCCTTATACTAGGTTTACATCATCAGTGGTCTCTCTACTCCATGTACACTCTCTTCCTCTCACACACAAACACGTGCACAAACACACACAAACACGCACAAACAACCATTTATCTGGATCCACATCTCTCCCCATGTCCGCATGTGTATCTCACACACTCACTCTCTAATTATGTATATGTGTCTCCACGTTACACAACACAAAGCCCTATGTACATGTCTCTCTCTATCCTCCACACACATAGACACAAAGAATCTGTTATCATTGCCTCAGTCTCTAACATATCACACACGCACACTGTTTCTCTCTCTCTCACAAACACGCTCATAAGGGTTTCCCCGTGAATAACTTACCGTCTATTCATCAACAGTCGTGGCACTATGGCGAACACGAGACGTGAAAAAGAATAAATCTACACGTGCTTAGACCACCTAGTATGACTACTAGGACTAGAGCAAGCCAAAAAGCGCGCCGCCGTCACCCCCTCCTTGTCGGCGACGGGAAAATCTTTGTTTTACACAGTCGAGAAGTCATTGTGCTAAGGCCCCACATGCCGAGGCGTTGAATAGAATGTAGATGCTAGTTTACAGAAGCAAGTATCGATAATATGTTTGTATCTCCATACTTATATTTCTTCTCTTATAAAAAAACCGAGGTGGTGATGATGGTACGTGTGCCATCTTGCAATATAGACCGTCCGATCTATATCTAACGGATGGAAATTAAACTAAAATATACCCGCACCCCTCTCCACATTTGCAGACAAGGCCTTCCCTCGTTCATCCCTATCTCCAACATACCTCATTGTTGAGCAATTAAGAAAGGAAGCCTCTGGAACAAACTAGCCTGCTGGCCGCTGCCGGCGTTGTCAATCCCCATGCCTCCGCTCAGTCCGACCACCAACCACCACCACACCCCACTCCTCTTCACCTTATCTCATATTTCTCGAGATATCATTAGTTTTTACACATGGGATTACTCCCGCAAGGGTCAATCACAACAAGTGTTTTATAAAAAAATGCATCTTGATATTCCGTGCAATGCACGGATCTTGCTAGTACTCCTACACAAGACTAAGTTGTTTCCTTTTCTCACCAACATCCCACTTGTCTACCAATTTGCAGAAGAACCCATAATTAGTATCTTAAAACCAACCACATCCCTCCCTGACCTCACCAAAGCATCCCAAGGAATATATTCTAATTGAAACATAATATATCTCTAGTGACATATGTATATCAAAATTAGAGTGTTTTGTACCAAGTTTGTGAATAAGTATTATTCTAATTATGATTCGTTGCAACAGACATGAACATTGCTAGTATTTCCAACCAAGCATATTTTTCCTAGTATTCCATAGTTTCGAGTTTTCCATCAAGATATTAGTCACTCATGGTTGATATTTACTTTCAATCATGTACCCATATGCACTATGTAACTAGCCTTGCTTATTGGCTTCCAAAGCTTAACTTCCACTCCTACTTACAATATGTAGAGTATTTAACAAAAAACTACCACTTTCAACCAGCCCTATGAAGAATCTATTGTACAAAAAATAGCAAAAACATACCCAAAATTTCTTAATCCACGCCAAAAACTACTACCTAGTACTCCTACCGATTAGGTTCGTTTAAACCCATTCATGACATGGTTGGCCCACACGTCCGTGCTGACGAGGCAGCTTAAACCAACACATTTTGTTTGACCGTTGACACGAGGGACCCACATCTAACATTCTATCCTGTTATTCCCCCTCAAATCATTATTTTTCCTGAACATTACTTCAAACAGTACTGATGCGTGTTCGTCGGTGGCGCCGGTGATGAGCGAGTTGGCCGCCGCTCCGCCGGACGGGCCGGACACCGCGCTGGCCTCCGCACGGGTTGGTAGGCTGGCCCGAGCGTGACTCACGAGCGAGCAAGCCGTCGCGCTGGCCTTAGCTCGAGCCAGATGGCTGGCCTGAGCGCGGCACGCACGAGCAAGACGCCGCGCTGCCGTGCCAATCTAGCTAGAAAACCTTGCAGACAAGCTGCTGGACGGAGCTATCTTGGCTAGCTAGCGGCCGCGAGCGCTGGACGGAGCTAGCATCCGGGTTGCCGCAACATGGGCTTCGCACCGCCGGCGGTTTTGACCTCGCCTTCTGCCGGCGGCGGTAGCTGCGTCCCATGGCCGAGGATGACTAGGTGGATGGGCTGGAGGTAGGAGGTCACTCGAGGATTTTTGTTGGTAAGAGCATGTACAATGGTTGATAAGGTAGTCTTATCTTAAGTCTGCCACGTATGCAAGTGGTAGTAGTTTCTTGGCATTTTAGTGGTTTCTTGCATTATTAGGGGTTTCTTGTAAGGAACAATGTATGTACTACTAGCGACAAAAGGCGATTCTAGGTTGCGTTGTACTCCAACGAGTACTACTAGTGGTCGCGGGAGTGTATACCTTGTTTTGTGGGTTCGATCTCGGCCGAATGCACGGCGGCCTTTTTAAAAAAAATAGTACTACTACACTTTGCTGCGAGCCAATATTTTACACGGGTAGTTTGAGTTTTGAAGTCGAACGGATGTGCGGTCCCACAATCTGGGTGCACTGGACAGCCTAGCCACGTGAACGGGTTTTCCTTCCCAGCATCCCGTGGCTCGCGTGCTCGCCTTAGACGCACCTCGATTGCAGCTTGCTCATCAGCTAGTAGCATCTTTAAACTAGCGCCTCCCAATTAAGCCCGAGGAACCGGAAAAGCCTGGCGGGGCATTGGGAACTGTGCAATATGGCTCCTTAAGCACTTCTCCCATTGTGAGAACTACAAATCTAGTTGGCCAAACCAAAAAGATAATTCGAAGAGACTTGCAAAGATAACTCAATCATACATAAAAGAATTCAGAGAAGATTCAAATATTGTTCATAGATAATACTGGATCATAAACCCACAATTCATCGGTCTCAACAAACACACCGCAAAAAGAAGAAGATTACATCGAATAGATCTCCATGAGAGAGGGGGGAACATTTTATTGAGATCCAAAAAGAGAGAAGAAGCCATCTAGCTACTAGCTATGGACCCGAAGGTCTGAAGTAAACTACTCACACTTCATCGGAGGGGCTATGGTGTTGATGTAGAAGCCCTCCGTGGTGGATGCCCCCTCGTGAGCTCAAACAGCTCCAACATGGGATCTCGTGGATCTGAAGGTTGCGGCAGTGGAATTAGGTTTTTGGCTCCTTTGGTGATCGTTTGGGGGTACGTAGGTATATATATAGGAGGAAGGAGTACGTCGGTGGAGCAACAGGGGGGCCACGAGGCAGGGGGGCGTGCCCAAGGAGGGAGGGCGCGCCCCCAACCTCGTGACCGCCTCATTACGCCTTGGAGTAGGGTCCAAGTCTCCGGATCACGCTCGGTGAGAAAATCACGTTCCCGAAGGTTTCATTCCGTTTGGACTCCGTTTGATATTCCGTTTCTTCGAAACACTCAAATAGGGAAAAAACAGCAATTCTGGGCTGGGCCTCCGGTTAATAGGTTATTCCCAAAAATAATATAAAAGTGGAAAATAAAGTCCAATATAGTCCAAAACAGTACATAAAGTAGCATGGAGCAATCAAAAATTATAAATACGTTGGAGACGTATCAACCACCCACCGTAACCAGGAACTCCCCACAATTTTCCTCACCCTCGCTTCTACCATGGTTTTTCCCATCATGGACGGCCCAAAGAATGTCATGCAGCTGCGTCTCCGGCCCGCCCTGGACGAAAAGCCCATTTTCTGTCATGATTTTTTTGTCATAGAAGTAGGAGCCCACCACATCTATGATGATACCGGGTTTTGTCACAATTATCGTCATATAAGTGTCATAAGTATGACAAAAAAAATTCGTTCGGCCCAAAATGTCACGGATGTGTCTTTTTTTGTAGTGTAAGACGTTTATTATTAATTTCCAAGTTCTCTGTTCCAAGACCCCCCTGATCCTTGGGTCTACAAAGAATATCCCATCTTGCAAGACAATATTTCATCTTGTCCTCATCTGACTGCCAGAAGAAACAAGATCTAAAGAAATCAAGTCTTTTCCGCACCCCTTTCGGTACCTCGAAGAAAGATAGTAGGAACATCGGCATACCAGTAAGTACTAAGTTAATTAACACTAGCCGACCTCCATACGACATTAGCTTGCTCATCCAGCAACTAAGCTTTTTTTCAATTTTATCTTCGATGCACTTCCATTCTTTATTTGATAACTTACGGTGATGAATCGGTATGCCCAAATAATTGAAAGGCAAAGAACCTAATTCACACCCAAACAATTGTCTATAAGTGTCTTGTTCTTCTTCAGCCTTTCCAAAGCAGAACGGCTCGCTCTTGTGAAAGTTTATTTTTAATCCAGACAATTGTTCGAAGAGACATAATATGAGCTTCATATTGCGCACTTTTGCAATGTCATGATCCATAAATAGGATAGTGTCATCAGCGTACTGTAAAATGGAGACTCCCCCATCAACTAGATGAGGGACTAGTCCTTCCACTTGACCGTGATGCTTGGCCCTGCCTATAAGAATGGTCAACATATCGGCCACTATATTAAATAGGAGAGGAGACATTGAATCCCCTTGTCTCAATCCCTTGTGTGTCTGAAAATAGTGGCCTATGTCATCGTTAACCTTGATTCTGACACTACCCTTCTGCAGTTGAGAACCCACTTGGTTCCGCCCAGCCTCACTAAATCCTTTCATGTGCCTTGCCTGCTGAAGGAAAGGCCATTTAACTGTATCATATGCCTTCTCAAAATCCACTTTGAAGATAAACCCATCTAGCTTCCTCGAATGAATTTCATGCAGCATTTCATGCCGGACGACAACCCCTTAAAGAATGTGTCTCCCAGGCATGAAAGCTGGCTGGCTTGGTTGCACCACCGAATGAGCAATCTATGTCAATCAATTGGTGCCTACTTCGTGAATATTTTGAAGCTCACGTTAAGAAGACATATTGGCCTGAATTGCTCAATCTGAACTGCCTCTCCTTTCTTTGGTAACAGCGTAATCATGCTAAAGTTAAGATGAAATAGTTCTGAATGACCGTTGAAAAAATAATGAAACATAGGCATAAGATCATCCTTAATAATATGCCAACATTTTCTATAGAATTCCGCTGGAAACCCGTCTGGTCCGGGTGCTTTATTCAATTCCATTTGTGAAATGGCATCCAGAACCTCTTTCTCAGTAAACGGTGCAGATAAAATATCATTCTCCTCTGCATGAAGCTGAGGTATATCTCCAATAACAGATTCATTAAGGGACACCGTGCTTGCTTCCGGAGACCCAAAAAGTTGTTTATAATTATTAGAGATATACGCTTTCAGATTCTCATACCCCACAATTGTCCCTTCGTCTTGCTCTAGCTGTATTATTTTCTTCTTCCTATGTTTACCATTCGCAATCATATGAAAGAATTGTGTATTGTCATCCCCTTGGACAACGTTGAGCACCTTAGCACGCAATGCCCACTTGAGCCCCTCTTCTCTAAGTAGAGCTCGTAAGCGTTGTTTGGCTTTGGACTTCGAGCTCTGCTCAGCAACCGTAAGAAGGTTGACTTCTGCTTTTAAATCTAGAGCATCTATCAATTGGGTGAGTCATTCTTTTTCTTGTCTGTAAACCTCACTCTCGTTTCTGGGCCAAGCTCATAAAAACTATCTCAGATGTCTAATTTTATTTTTCTATCTCTCAACACTTGACTGTCCACTCACAGGCTTTGCCCATTCACGTGTGATGATCCCCAAGAAGTTTTCTTTCTCGAACCAGCCTAGTTCGAAAGAGAAAGTGTTCTTGTTCGCAATATGTGTAGCTTCTCCCGAGTCAACTAGTAATGATTTGTGGTCTGAGATCGCCCTCTGCATCACATGTACCGACACTAGTGGGTACTTTTGTTCCCATTCCACACTAATAAGCACTCTATCTAACTTCTCATATGTTTGAGTGGGTAACGTGTTGGTCCAAGTATATTATCTACCACTAAGCTAAATTTCTCTCAAACTAAGAATCTCGATAATCATGTTGAACATCATAGACCAACGACCATCAAATTGTCATTGTTCTTTTCATCTCTCCTCCGAATTATGTTAAAATCTCCTCCGACTAGGATTGGAAGAGTCTCGTCCCCATAGATCTGTACTGATATGTCTCCAACGTATCTATAACTTTTTATTGTTCCATGCTATTATATTATCCATCTTGGATGTTTTATATGCAATTATATGCTATTTTATATGATTTTTGGGACTAACCTATCAACCTAGAGCCCAGTGCCAGTTTCTGTTTTTTCCTTGTTTTTGAGCTTTACAGAAAAGGAATATCAAACGGGGTCCAAATGAGCTGAAAATTCCCGGTGATTTTTTATGGACCAGAAGAAGCCCTCGAAGCAAAAGAGTTGGGCCAGAAGAGTCCCGAGTCACCCACGAGGGTGGAGGGCGCGCCCTACCCCCCCTGGGCGCGCCCCCTACCTCGAGGCTGACTCGGAGACCCCCCCCCCCCACTGACGTGAAACCGATGCCAAAAATTCCTATAAATACAAAAACCCCCGAAAAGAAACCTAGATCGCGAGTTTCGCCGCCGCAAGCCTCTGTAGCACCAAAAACCAATCGTGATCCTGTTCCGGCACCCTGCCGGAGGGGGGATCCATCACAGGTGGCCAAATTCATCACCCCGACGCTCTCCATGACGAGGAGGGAGTAGTTCACCCTTGGGGCTGAGGGTATGTACCAGTAGCTATGTGTTTGATCTCTCTCTCTCTCTCTGTCTCTCTCTCTCCCGTTCTTGATATGGCACCATCTTGATGTATCATGAGCTTTGTTATTATAGTTGGATCTTATGATGTTTCTCCCCCTCTACCTTCTTGTAATGGATTGAGTTTTCCCTTTGAAGTTATCTTATAGGATTGAGTCTTTAAGGATTTGAGAGCACTTGATGCATGTCTTGCATGTTCTTATCTGTGGTGACAATGGGATATTCACGGGATCTACTTGATGTATGTTTTGGGGATCAACTTGTGAGTTCAGTGACCTTGTGAACTTATGCATAGGGGTTGGCACACGTTTTCGTCTTGACTCTCCGGTAGAAACTTTGGTGCAATCTTTTAAGTCATTTGTGTTGGTTTGAATAGATACTTCTGGTGACATTGGAGTATCTAGGTGACATTAGGGTTTTGTTTGATTTGTGTCTTAAGGTGTTATTTTACTACGAAATCTAGGGATGATTGTGACACTTATAGGAATAGCCCAATGGATTGATCGGAAAGAATAACTTTGAGGTGGTTCCATACCCTACAATAATCTCTTCGTTTGTTCTCTTCTATTAGTGACTTTGGAGTGACTCTTTGTTGCACGTTGAGGGATTGTTATATGATCTAATTATGTTATCATTGTTGAGCGAACTTGCACTAGTGAAAGTATGAACCCTATGCCTTGTTTCAAAGCATTGCAATACCGTTTTCGCTCACTTTTACCACTTGCTACCTTGCTATTTTTATTTCAGATTACAAAAACATATATCTACCATCCATATTGCACTTGTATCACCATCTCTTCGCCAAACTAGTGCACTTATACAGTTTACCATTGTATTGGGTGTGTGGGGACACAAGAGACTCTTTGTTATTTGGTTGCAGGTTGATAAACCTTAGGTCATCCACTTGAGGGAAATTTGCTACTGTCCTACAAACCTCTGCACTTGGAGGCCCAACAACGTCTACAAGAAGAAGGTTGTGTAGTAGACATCAAGCTCTTTTCTGGCGCTGTTGCTGGGGAGGTTAGTGCTTGAAGGTATACCTTTAGATCTTGTAATTGAATCTTTTAGTTTCTTGTTTTATCACTAATTTAGTCTATAAAAGAAAACTACAAAAAATGGAATTGAGAGTGCCACATATGCTTCATCTTTTTAATGTCTTTCGTGAAAATAAGGATTCTGGTAATTGTGCCAAAGTGTTAGAAGAAGAATGCAATAAAATGTTTGGCATACAATCTTTGAATGATGAGCATGATTGCAATGTTGTTAGCATGAAATCTTTGAATATCCATGATACTAATGATATGCAAACCCACAATCTTGGGGATGCTATGTTTGATGAAAATGATATTTTTTGTCCCCCAAGTTTTGGTGAGCAAATTTGTTATGATGAAAGCATGCCTCCTATTTATGATGATTATATTGATGAAAGTGGGTTTGGAAGAGTGTCAACTTTAGGAAGTAATGATCCCACTATTTTAGAGGGTGTTGAATCTTATTGTGATAATTATGAAAGTGGATTTGGAGAGGCCATGACTTTATTTAGAGATGAATTCACTATTTCGAAAGAGGTTCCAATTGAATATGAGAACAAAGTTGCTATATATGATGATTATTGTGATGACATGTATGCCATAAAGAATAATGATAACCATGAAACTTGTCATCTTGATTTTAATTTTCAATTGGATTATGCCTCACATGATAGTTATTTTGTTGAGTTTGCTCCCACTACTATTTATGAGAAGAAATTTGCTTATGTGGGGAGTAATAAAATTTCTATGCTTGTAGATCATGAAAATAATTCTTTATGTAATAATTATATTGTTGAATTCATTCATGATGCTACTGAAAATTATTATGAGGGACGAATATATTCTTGTAGGAATTGCAATAATATCAAGTTTCCTCTCTATGTGTTGAAAATCTTGAAGTTATGCTTGTTTTGATTTCCTATGCTAGTTGATTCTTGTTCCTGTAAGTTGTTTACTCACAAAATCCCTATGCATAGGAAGTGGGTTAGACTTAAATGTACTAGTCATATGCTTCATGATGCTCCCGTTATGTTTCAATTCTTATGTTTCATGTGAGCATCATTGAAATCATCATGCCTAGCTAAAAAAGCATTAAAAAAAGCGATTGTTGGGAGACAACCCAATATTTACCCCTAATGTTTTTGTGTGTTCACATGATTATGCTACTGTCTTAATCATTTTTATAGCTTTTTTTCAATAAAGTGCCAAGTAAGACCATTGGGATAGCTTACGGTGATAGTTGTGTTGATTCTGCTGAAAATCAGAAACTTTTCCACACGCTAAATTAGTTTTAGTAATTCACAGAAGGGCTCTTTTGATCGGATTATTTTTGATCTATATTGGTAGACAAATTTCTCAGGTTTTCCTAATTTGTCTGGATTTTTGGAGTTACATAAGTATTTGAGAGTTACATATTACTACAGACTATTCTGGTTTTGACAGATTCTGTTTTCATTGTGTTGTTTGCTTATTTTGATGAATCTGTGAGTAGTATCGGAGGGTATGAACTATAGAGAAGTTGGAATACAGTAGATATTATACCAATATAAATAAATAATGAGTTCACAACAGTATCTAAGTGGTGATTTGCTTCCTTATACTAACGGAGATTACGAGTTTTCTGTTGAGTTTTGTGTTGTGAAGTTTTCAAGTTTTGGGTAAAGATTCGATGGACTATGGAATAAGGAGTGGCAAGAGCCTAAGATTGGGGATGACCAAGGCACCCCAAGGTAATATTCAAATACAACTAAGAGCCTAAGCTTGGGGATGCCCCGGAAGGCATCCCCTCTTTCGTCTTTGTTCATCGGTAACCTTACTTGGAGCTATATTTTTATTCACCACATGATATGTGTTTTGCTTGGAGCGTCATTTTATTTTATTTGTTTTGCTTGCTATTTGAATAGTATCCCAAGATCTGAAATTCATAAATGTTACAGAGTCTTCACATAGTTGCACAATTATTCGGCTACTCATTGATCTTCACTTATATCTTTTGGAGTAGTTTGTCATTTGCTGTAATGCTTCACTTATATCTTTCTAGAGCACGGCGATGGTTTTATTTTGAAGAAATTGTTGAACTCTCATGTTTCACTTATATTATTTTGAGAGTCTTCTATAATAGCATGGTAATTTGCTGGGGTTATAAACTAGTCCTAATATGATGGGTATCCAAGAGGGATATAATAAAAACTTCATATAAAGTGCATTGAATACTATGAGAAGTTTGATTCTTTATGATTGTTTTGAGATATGAAGATGGTGATATTCGAGTCATGCTAATGGAGTAATTGTTAATTTGAGAGATACTTGTGTTAAAGTTTGTGATTCCCGTAGCATGCACGTATGATGAACCGTTATGTGATGAAGTTGGATCATGATTTATTTTTTGATTGTCTTCCTTTGTGTGGAGGTCGGGATCGCGCGATGGTTAACTCCCCAATCCTTCCCCTAGGAGCATGCGCGTAGTACTTCATTTCGGTAACTAATAGATTTTTGCAATAAGTATGTGAGTTCTTTATGACTAATGTTGAGTCCATGGATTATACGCACTCTCACCCTTCCATCATTGCTAGACTCTCTTGTACCGCGCAACTTTCGCCGGTACCATACACCCACCATTTACCTTCCTTAAAACAGCCACCATACCTACCTATTATGGCATTTCCATAGCCATTCCGAGATATATTGTCATGCAACTTTCCACCATTTCGTTTATTATGACATGTTCCATCATTTTCATATTGCTTTGCATGATCATGTAGTTGACAAAGTATTTGTGCCAAAGCCACCATTCATAATTCTTTCGTACATGTCACTCTTGATTCATTGCACATCCCGGTACACCGCCGGAGGCATTCATATAGATTCATATTTTGTTCTAAGTATCGAGTTGTAATTCTTGAGTTGTCAGTAAATAAAAGCGTGATGATCTTCATTATTAGAGCATTGTCCCAGTGAGGAAAGGATGATGGATACTATGACCCCCCCCACCCACACACACACACAAGTCGGGATGAGACTCCGGGTGAAAAAAAAGAGGCCAAAAAATAGAGGGCCCAAAAAATGAGAGAAAAAGAGAGAAGGGGCAATATGTTGAAAGTAGCACCGATCTCCACAACCACCATTCTATTCCACCTATAGTGCTATGTCCATGGCTCATGGTCATGTATTGCGTGAAACTTGAAAAAGTTTGAGAATACTAAAGTATGAAAATATTGCTTGGCTAAAACCGTGGTTCTGCATGATTTGAATATTTTGTGTGACGAAGATGGATCATAGCCAGACTATATGATTTTGTAGGGATATGCTTTCTTTGTCCATGTTATTTTGAGAAGACATAATTGCTTTGTTAGTATGCTTGAAGTATTATTGTTTTTATGTAAACATTAAACTTTTGTTTTGAATCTTTCGGATCTGAACATTCTTGCCACAATAGAGAATATTACATTGATAAATACGTTAGGTAGCATTCCACATCAAAAATTCTATTTTATCATTTACCTACTCGAGGACCAGCAGAAATAAAGCTTAGGGATGCTTGATACGTCTCCAACATATCTATAATTTTTTATTGTTCCATGCTATTATATTATCCATCTTGGACGTTTTATATGCATTTATATGCTATTTTATATGATTTTTGGGACTAACCTATTAACCTAGAGCCCAGTGCTAGTTTCTGTTTTTCCTTGTTTTTGAGTTTTACATAAAAGGAATACCAAACGGAGTCCAACTGACCTGCCAATTTACGGAGATTTTTTATGGACCAGAAGAAGCCAGTTGACTTCTGCTTTTAAATATAGAGCATCTATCAATTGGGTGAGTCGTTCTTTTTCTTGTCTGTAAACCCCACTCTTGTTTCTGGCCCAACCTCGTAAAAACTGTCTCAGATGTCTAATTTTATTTTGCCATCTCTCAACACTTGACCGACCACTCACAGGCTTTGCCCATTCACGTGCGATGATCCCCAAGAAGTTCTCTTTCTCGAACTAGCCTAGTTCGAAAAGGAAAGCGTTCTTGTTCACAATATGTGTAGCTTCTCCCGAGTCAAATAGTAATGATGTGTGGTCTGAGATTGCCCTCTGCATCACATGTACCGACACTAATGGGTAATTTTGTTCCCATTCCACACTAGCGAGCACCCTATCCAACTTCTCATATGTTTGAGTGGGTAACATGTTGGCCCAAGTATATTATATACCTGTAAGCTCAATTTCTCTCAAACTAAGACTCTCGATAATCATGTTGAACATCATAGACCAACGACCATCAAAGTTGTCATTGTTCCTTTCATCTCTCCTCCGAATTATGTTAAAATCTCCTCCGACTAGGATTGGAAGATTCTCGTCCCCACAGGTCCGTACTGATATGTCTCCAACGTATCTATAGTTTTTTTATTGTACCACGCTATTATATTATCCATCTTGGATGTTTTATATGCATTTATATGCTATTTTATATGATTTTTGGGACTAACCTATTAACCTAGAGCCCATTGTCGGTTTCTGTATTTTCCTTGATTTTGAGTTGTACAGAAAAGGAATATAAATGGGGTCCAAACGAGTTGAAAATTCCCGGTGATTTTTTATGGACCAGAAGAAGCCCCCGAAGCAAAAGAGTTGGGCCAGAAGAGTCCTGAGTCATCAACGAGGGTGGAGGGCGCGCCCCCCTACCTCGTGGCTGACTTGGAGACCCCCTGACGTGAAACTGATGCCAAAAATTCCTATAAATACAAAAACTCCCGAAAAGAAAACTAGATCGGGAGTTCCGCCGCCGCAGGCCTTTGTAGCCACCAAAAACCAATCAGGACCCTATTTTGGCACCCTGCCGGAGGGGGGATCCATCACCGGTGTCCATCTTCATCATCCTGGCGCTCTCCATGACGAGGAGGGAGTAGTTCACCCTCGGGTTGAGGGTATGTACCAGCAGCTATGTGTTTGATCTCTCTCTCTCTCTCTCTCTCTCTCTCTCTCTCGTGTTCTTGATATGGCACGATCTCGATGTATCGCAAGCTTTGCTATTATAGTTGGATCTTATGATGTTTCTCCCGCTCTACCTTCTTGTAATGGATTGAGTTTTCCCTTTGAAGTTATCTTATCGGATTGAGTCTTTAAGGTTTTGAGAACACTTGATGTATGTCTTGCATGTTCTTATCTGTGGTGACAATGGGATATTCACGTGATCTACTTGATGTATGTTTTGGTGAGCAACTTGCGGGTTCGGTGACCTTGTGAACTTATGCATAGGGGTTGGTGTCGGTGTCAAAGCCGGCGGATCTCGGGTAGGGGATCCCGATCTGTGCGTCTTTTGCTAATGGTAACAGGAGGCAAGGAACACAATGTTTACCCAGGTTCGGGCCCTGTCAGTGTCAAAACCGGCGGATCTCGGGTAGGGGGTCCCGAACTGTGCGTCTAGGCGGATGGTAACATGAGACAAGGGACTCGATGTTTTTACCCAGGTTCGTGCCCTCTCAATGGAGGTAAAACCCTACTCCTGCTTGATTAATATTGATGATATGGGTAGTACAAGAGTAGATCTACCACGAGATCAGAGAGGCTAAACCCTAGAAGCTAGCCTAAGGTATGATTGTTGTCCGTCCTACGGACTAAAACCCTCCGGTTTATATAGGCACCGAAGAGGGTTAGGGTTACACAGAGTCGGTTACAATGGTAGGAGATCTACATATCCAGACGCCAAGCTTGCCTTCCACGCCAAGGAAAGTCCATCCGGACACGGGACGAAGTCTTCAATCTTGTATCTTCATAGTCCAGGAGTCCGGCCAAAGGTGATAGTTCAGCTATCCGGACACCCCGTAATCCAGGACTCCCTCAGTAGCCCCTGAACCAGGTTTCAATGACGACGAGTCCGGTGCGCATATTGTCTTCGGCATTGCAAGGCGGGTTCCTCCTCCGAATACTTCATAGAAGATTTTGAACACAACGATAGTGTCCGGCTCTGCAAAATAAGTTCCACATACCACCGTAGAGAGAATAATATTTACACAAAGTCAATCTGCTGACATATTTCGTGGCGTGACATCACACCACGGCCAAGCCTCTATTCGAATCGTTTTTACTGTCCCACTTCAGCGCGTTTGGCGAGGCAGTTTCCTTGGCATGTCTTGTCAAAGTAGAGATCGTGTCCCCTTATTCCGGGATTCTCATCAATACGGGCGTGGGTAACCCAACCGCGCCATTGATTATGGCGCTTGGGAGATAAGCGAGTTTTACTAGGCTAGTGGGGACGCATAGCTTTGTCTGTTCATATAAGGGGATAAGGATCCACCTTTTTACCCACGCCTTCTTCCTCCTTTGCTCATCCATTTCCGCGCACTCGATCTCCAGCGCCCAAGTCCGCACATCTCGCCTCAACCTTCCCCAGCCATGTCCGGAGTGGGAGGCAAGTGGATGGTCTCCTCCGTCACGGAGGGGCACATCAAAAAGCTGCGACAGGCCGGATACTTGTCCAGCGACATCGTGCATCGGCTCCCCGACAAGGGGCAGCTTATCCCCACCCCAGGCCCCATGAGAGGGTGGTGTTCCTCACCCACTTCCTCTACAGACTAGGTTTTCCACTTCACCCATTTGTCCGTGGGCTCATGTTCTACTACGGCCTGGATTTCCACGATCTGGCCCCGAATTTCATCCTCAACATCTCGGCGTTCATCGTCGTGTGCGAGGCCTTCCTCTGCATCTAGCCCCACTTCGGCTTATGGTTGAAGACCTTCAATGTCAAGCCGAAGGTAGTGGGCGGCCGCCAAGCGGAGTGCGGAGGTGCCATGGTGGGCAAGATGGCCAATGTCCTATGGCTCGAGAACTCCTTCGTGGAGACCATAAACGGATGGCAATCGGGGTGGTTCTACATCACCGAGCCGTGTGACCCTAAATGGGTGGCAGCCCCCAAATTCCGATCTGTCTTCCCTACACGGCTCACCTCCTGGAAGGAGACAGGCCTGACGTGGGGTAATTCGGAAGAGCTGACTGGACTGCAGACCTGCGTCCAGAACCTGTGAACAAGAAGCTCAAGCTTGTCAATGTAGTCTAGGTCATGCTCATCCGCCGGATCCTCCCATGCCAACAACGGGCCTTCAACTTGTGGGAGTTTGATCCGGCGCAGCACCAAACACAGAGCAGGCTCTTCGACACTACGTACGAAGATGCCTGGAAGGTGTTGTTCAAGGGCGCCGAGGCTCCCGCATCCGCTACCGAAGATCGCGGATTCAGCTCGCAACGTCAAGCCAGCGAGGTAAGATATTTAACCCTTTACAGGACTCTTGTTTCCCATAGTTTGACTCTATGCGGGATCTAAACTCCCTTACCTTTGACAGTCTTGGCAGGAGACGTTTGGGCAGGTTAACTGTCCGGCTCCCTTGCCAGAAGACCTAGCGGACACCCGATTGGTGGGGCTGCTGTGGGATTTCGGGTTCCGGCAGACCCTTGAGGTTCGAACAGTGGGGTGCGCACGGAGATTCAACCCTCTATCGGCTCGCTCCTCACCGAATCGCTAGGATCTAAACTACCAAACAGAACAGCACAAGGGACACAAGATTTATACTGGTTTAGGCCACCATTGTGGTGTAATACACTACTCCAGTGTGTGGTGTGGTGGATTGCCTCTTGGGCTTGATGATGAACAATACAAGGCGGAACAACCTTGCGAGGGTCTGTTCTTGGCTGGTGCGACGAACTGCTTGGATGAGTTCAATCGCTCTATCTACTGGTTTCTTGGTGAGGATCCCGGTTGCTAGGTCAGGTCCAGCTGCCTCTACCCTGGGGGTGATTAGTCCTATTTATAGGCAAAGGCCCTGGGCCTCTCCCCAAATATTGAGTGGGAAGGGCGCCAACAATTGTCCATTTTGAAGGGGAACAGTGGGTACACTTATCCTGACTAAAGTTGGTCCTTGCCTATCAAAGGCTCTGGTGGTGATGCCGGCTTGGGCTCCACAATGACTTCCTTCCGGCTGTTGGGTTGGTCTTGGTCTTGTTGCACCGAAATGGACGACTTTGCTTGATGCTCTCACCTGCGCTTGCTCCCTTTGCACCAAAGAGGAAAGGAGGACATCATGCTGGTGGCGCCCGATCGCGCCCTTGGTAAATCATGGCTTGCGTCATGGGCACCTCGCGAGGTACCCCGCCTTGAACTCTCGCCTCCTCGTGAGCCAGCCTAACGAGGCCGTGCCTGAGGAAGCTCCTTGTCGTCCGCCCCACGAGGCTTGGCCCCTCGCGAGGGTCTTGAGCTTGCGTTGATGAAGATGGGCTGTGCTGGGCCTCCTTTGAGCCACGCCGCAGGCCGCCGGCAGGCAAGTCTAGGTACCCCCGTTCCCAAACGCCGACAGTAGCCCCGGGGCCCATGGCGCGCCCGAACTTGGCCGAGCAGAGAGGCGAAAGGGCAAGTGCGAAGCGTTGCGGGCCCTAACAGCCTGCGGCCTTGGGCGTCGCGTGGCGGTTGATTGGACGTGGGTGCCTCTGCAACCGCACGGGTCGATAAAGGAGCGGCATCTCCCTTGCCTCCTTTACTTTCTCCAGTTGCTGCTTAGATCCCCTTTGTTGCGCCTCTCCTTCCTGCTTCCGAAATCTTCAGATCTACTCCGTCTGCCCGCCCTAGCCAGTCATGGCGCCTCGCCAAGCCCCGGCCGGAGCTTGGTACTTGCCTGCCTTGGACCTGCCAAATGTGTCGGAGGCGAGCCTTGCCCTTGTGCGCCAGATGGCAGAGGCGCAGGGCATCGACGGGA
Organism: Aegilops speltoides; assembly: GCA_021437245.1. Taxonomy (NCBI): domain Eukaryota; kingdom Viridiplantae; phylum Streptophyta; class Magnoliopsida; order Poales; family Poaceae; genus Aegilops; species Aegilops speltoides. Next base: position 149,365,062 of record CM038143.1, read on the forward strand.
CGAAGGCGTTCAAGGCCGGCTCTACCCTCCCTGAAGGCCGAGGGAGCACCTTTTATCCGCTCTTCGTGAGTGCCATCGTCGCCGATCTGGTGCCTCCCTTTTCTGAGTTCTTCTTCTCTGTCCTCCGCCACTACAATATTCAAGCTCTGCCCCTCCATCCCAACTCCGTCCTTCTTCTGGCGATCTTCGCCTACTATTGTGAGGCTCACGTAGGGGTGAAACCCTCGGTGGCCTTGCTACGCCACTACTTCTCCCTCCGGATCTCCCGTGGTTCCGCCTCCGCGTGCGCAAGCTTCATCGCATACGGCGGCGCCATCGCCATTTCGAACCCTGGGAACAGGATTGAGGGCTTCAGGAGCAAGTGGGTCTTGGTGGATGCTGGGCGCATCCATCCTCGGCTGATCCTGCCCACGGAGCACCCCGCGAGCTCCGACAACTGGTCCCAAGTGGAGCTTCTAGATCCCCGCACGAAGCTGGTGTTGGAGAAGATGGACGCAGATCTGAGGCCGGCCAGTGTGGCGGCGGCAAAGCTGACCGGTGCATCGTTGCTGAGGGAGTTCCTGGAGCATCAGCTGACTCCGCTCCATCAGTACTCGCTTCCGATGTGGAGGCCTCACCCGAGCCGTGTGGTCTTGGCCGACGAGGATCTGGCTGCGGTCCTCCAGTCCTTGGTTGGGGGCGACGTGGCGAGGCTGGAGGGCGCTCCTACGCCCCTGTTCCTTCGCGAGGATTGGGAGTAGGTAGTGGGGTCCATGCTCATCTTCAACGGGGACGGGCCCATGCCCGCGGTGGCTCCAGAGGACATGGTGGACGTGTCCTCCGACGACTCCAACGAAGAGGAGGAAGAAGGGGAGCGGGAAGAGGGGGTTGACTCGGAGGCGGAGTCAAGGGCTCCTCCCCTTCGGCGCAGGTCCCGCACTCTCCGCCTCCCCCAGAGTGACGATGATGAGGATGAGGATGAGCAGGGCGGCGGGAGCCTGCCTCCGATCCCGAAGAAGGACCGGGCTGGGCTGATCCCCCGTGGGTCCGCCCTGGCCCCGAGGCGATCTGCAGGCGCGCCTCCTGCTCCCGAGCCCCTTGAAGCTGACCCTTGCAGCCGGCTCTCGGGCTTTAAGTACGGCCGGAGGCTGCTTGAGCCCACCAGCGACGACCTGTAAGTGCTTGATTCCTGTCTTGATTATTGTTCTGTTGTCGAGACTTGATGCTCGTATCTTCCGGCCAGGCTGGCGCCTGCGGCAAAGAAGCCGAAGGGAGCTCCTGAGGCCCCATTCGTGGCAGTGCCTCTGCCCGAAAAAGAAGGTGACTGTGACGCGCATGCCTCTCCTACCCGGGCATCCTCGCGAGGCCAAGCTGAGCCTGCTGGGGCGAGCTCAGCCCCCTTGGTCCAGGCGACTCCCGAGGTGCCCTTTCTTGACGCTGCCTCCACTGTCGTCGTGGCGCAGCTGGTTCCGCCTCAGGATATTGTGGTCACGCTGCCGTCTTCTCCTCCTACTCCACCGACTGCTGCTTCCTTGAATACTGTTCTGGATCGCGTCGTTGCCGGACTGGACCGTCTGCGGCAGGATCTTCTGGGTGCCAACCCTCGTCTAGTGCTCGGGCGCTTGGAGCTAGCTTCTGGCTGGATTCGCTCCGATGCTTCGATACGGGTGGCGCTGGTCCAGGCCTCGATGGCTTGTGATGAGGAGAAACAGGCTGTCCATGAGGCGAAGGTCGCCCACGGTGCTTCCCTGGGGGAGGCAGCTAGCATCCAAGGTCGATGTGAGACGCTGGAGAGCGAGCTGAAGGGCCTGTAGAACCAGCTTGCCGAGGAGGCCCGCCTTCGCCAAGAGCAGAAGGAAAGCATGAAGTCTTGCGAGGCGGCTGTCAAGGACCTGGAGGCCAAGCTCAAGAGGCGCCGTGGCTGCCTAGGCGTGCTGGAGCAAGAGCTGGAGGCGAGGAAGGTTGAGCTAGACGGCAAGGCCCGGGTTCTCGCCGAGGATCGTGTGGCCTTCGCGGATATGGAAGAGAAGGCTCGCACTTCGCTGAAGACGCTTTATGACAGCGGCCTTGAGAGCCCGCTGGCCGGCGAGGAGGATGGCCCCGCCAAGCTGCTTCCCTTCCTGGTTCGCGCCCTTCAAGACGTCACCCTTGGCCTTGGCCCTACGGCTGAGGCCGAGGCACGCGTCTTGTCTTCCGCAGCGCTGACGCGGGTCTTCACCCACATCTATCTTCGTGACCCCAACATCGACCTCGGCGACTGCTGGAGCGTGTGAGCGAGCGAGCGCGCTGCCGCTGCCGAGGCCGTGAAGGGTCGTGGAGGCTCGCTGGGAAGTTCCGCGCTTCAAGATTAAGCCAAGCGAGCGCTTGTAGCCCTGCTGCTCCACAAGGCGAACCTACTCCGCGCAGCTCCCCCGCCGGCAAGTGACTCCGTCGTGGCTCCCATCTGCTTTTAATTCTTGCGCATGTACCATGCCTCGGGGAGGCGTTAAAACTTATGTTTGATGCTGTGATAACAGTATGGACTGTAATATTTGCTTTCGAATTCCCTGAAATTTGCATTATTCCTTCCTACTTGCTTATGTTCAATGCCGCAGAGTCTGCCCTCACAAGATACTCAGCCGCCATTGGCCCCGACCGGAAACCAGGATGGGACCAAGGAGTGAGGGGCTACATGACAAGTTAGGCTCCTGAGTCACGATGCTCAGGAGTCCCCCTTGGCGCTCGAACAACAAGTAGGGAGGTGAGATGTGGGGGTGACTCCTTAGGGAGGTGAGATGTGGGTGGATCTGCCGTTCTACGTCTGCAGAGCCCGGCCCCGCGCATACCTCAACCGCCGTTAGCCTTTCGGAACTAAGGAGTGAGGGGCTACGTGACCAGTTAGGCTCCTGAGTCGCGATGCTCAGGAGTCCCCCTTGACGCTCAAACGGCCTTCAGACCTTGGCTCCGCCGGGAGGGGCGCGGCGACGAACCAGGCCGGGGCTGGCCAGTGGCGTCGCGTCTGGCGTGACCAGCGCCGCCCGTGCCCAGCCCTTCGCTGCTCTCCCGAGGGGAGGCGTTGCGACAAGGCCAAACACCGAGCCCGGCTCCCGAGGTTGATGCGCCCGAGGCCACTCTCGCTTGTTTATCACCAGCCATGAGCATAGCGCTTTCGCAGACGGGCATAGCCGCTCCTCGGCAGTGTCGTCGGCACCAACGGAGCATGGTGCTTCCACTGGTGCGTGGGAGGGGGCTCCACCCCGGGAGGAGCCCCCGGGGCGTATACAGCCCCACCCTGACACGTGGCTGGCACGGTAGGGCTTGACGAGGTGTATCTGGGCACCTGTGAGCCAACGCGGGACTCACGGGGCCCTACCTCAAGGCGGGTTGCGCCTGGCTCTGGGCCTTATCTTGGAGTGTGTTCCTGCAAATTTGGCCAGATGCCGGTGCTCTACATCTTCGTGTCCCGGCTCTCGGGCTGGTCTCAGCCGTCGCTGGCATGCCAGGTCGCAATGCCATGGACAAGACCAGAGGGTGAGGGCCGGAGAGCCGGTAGGAGCCCTGAGTCACAATGCTCAGGCACCCCCCCTTTAACGCACAAGCTGGGTTAGATGACGAAACTCTACGTCCTCGGGTCCCGGCTCTCGGGCTGGTCTCAGCCGTCGCTGGAATGCCAGGTCGCGATGCCATGGACAAGACCAGAGGGTGAGGGTCGGAGATCCAGTAGGAGCCCTGAGTCGCGATGCTCAGGCACCCCCCCCTTTAACGCGCAAGCTGGGTTAGATGACAAAACTCTACGTCCTCGGGTCCCGTCTCTCGGGCTGGTCTCAGCCGTCGCTGGAATGCCAGGTCGCGATGCCATGGACAAGACCAGAGGGTGAGGGCCGGAGAGCCGGTAGGAGCCCTGAGTCGCAATGCTCGGGCACCCCCCTTTAACGCCCAAGATTCCGACACCCAGGAGAAAAAGGAACCAAATAACAAGCATGGTGGATCGAAAGCATAGCCCTAAGATAAACGCAAGAAGGATACATGCCGTTGGGACAGGCCCGAGCAGCTTGGGGATGATGCAGCCCGAGGGGCGCCCCCAATAAGGTAAGCCAAGGACATGAAATAAAAGGGATACATGCCGTAGGGACGGACCCACGCGGCCTGGGAATAATGCGGCCCTGAGGGCGCTCCCAACCAGAAACTTAAAAGATGTCACCTGATGATGTTGGGGACGAAGGAGTGTTGGTGTAGCAGACTCGGTGGGCTGCGGGAGCCGATCCTCACGAGCCCCCAGGCCCAGGGGCCTCAGGAGGCTCCGGACGAGCTGGCGGCTCCTCGCGGGCCATCTCCATCTCCGCCAGGGCTGCGGCACGCCTGACCTCTTGAGCCTCCAAGATGGCCCTCATGAGACGCTAGTGCGCAGCAGCCGCGTTCGGCAAGCCGTAGGGCATGCGAACGTAGCTGTGGGCGGACCCTCGCAGCGTCCCACTTGCGAGGGCCCGAGGCGCTCCTGAGACGCGGCTTGGTTGAGCCCTGGTATGTCGATGCAGACGCGCAGCCCACCATCCTCGCCTGGATGGGGGCCACAGCGGGTAGGCGACGGCTGCCTCTCATGACTCTTGACTCCTGTAGCTCCTGAATGGCCTTGCTGACGAACTCCTGAGGTTTGGCCCTCCTTTGCCTTGCTCCTTCTTGAGGTAAACGTGCTTCGAAGCACGCCTCCAGGTGGTGCCCAAGCGCCTCCCTCGTGACCTTGGCGAGGTCGGCGGCCCTCCAGGGGAGAGCCCCCGAGCCCTGCCTGAGGAGGGTGCTAGGCGCGCTTCACTATGCGATGGAAGGAGGCTCCTCCTGAGAAGGCGCGGGCCCTGAGGGGCCTGCCTCCTGAGGGGCCGGGCTGGACGAGGTCTTCTTCTTCTTGGGGGCGGCCTCGGGAAGCCTTCTGCCTCCATGTCCGGGTCTTCCAAAGGATGCGGCTCGAAAGGCTCGCCCAGGAGCACACTGCGTCTCTCTCTTCGCAGGGCACCGTGATGACCCCGCCGCTTCCCGGCATCTTGAGGACGTTGTAGCCGTGGTGGGTCACGGCCATGAACTTGGCCAGCGCCGGGTACCCGAGGATGGCATTGTACGGCAGGCGAATGTGGGCGACGTCGAAGTCGATGAGCTTGGTGCGCTAGTTATCGCGCGCCCCGAAGGTGACAGGAAGGCGGACCTGCCCTATCGGGACCGTGGAGCCGTCGGTGACTCCTGAGAAAGGCTTGGTTGGTTGAAGCTAACTGTAGGGCACTTGAAGATTGTTGAACATTTCCACGGACAGGACGTTGAGCCCTGCCCCGCCGTCGATGAGGGTCCTGGTGACTAGCACGTTGCTGATGATTGGGGAGCAAAGCATCGGGAGGACTCCGGCTGTGGCCGCGCACTTGAGCTGGTCCGCTGAGCTGAACGTGATGGCGCATGCTGACCACTTGAGAGGGCGCGTGGCCTCGAGCTTGGGGAGGAATGCATTCACTTCGCGGGCGAACTGCTTGAAGATGCGCTGAGATGCTAGGGCTTGCGCTCCGCCCAGGATGCAGGCGATTGCGCGTGGTTCCTGGAAGCCCCCAGCCCCCTCGTCCTAATGACGGTCTTCATTTCTCCTTGGCTGCTACGGCAGCGGAGGGAGGCCTGCGTTCCCTTGCGGGTGATCCTCGCGAGGCTGATTCCTCCAGCCTCCCTCGCGAGGCGGGTCCTGCTAGCGATCCTCGCGAGGTTGGTCGCGCCACCCTTGGCGCGGGCCGCGGTCTTCCCAACGTCCTGCATTCCTTCCTCCTCCTCGGCCATAGCCCCGGTCGCTGCGGTCGGGACGTCTACGGACCCTTCCTTACGCACGGCCCGGAGCTCTTGACATTCGTTGGTGTTGTGGGTGTGGAGGTCGTGGTACACGCAGTACCGAATGCCCTTGGAAGATTCGGGCTGATCTCTGCCCCGCTTGGTGTCTGGCTCGGCAGCGAGTACGGCAGCTCCCTTGCGCTTCACGTCCTTGGCCTTGGGCTTCTTCTCTTCGGGGTCCGCGGCAGGCAGCTCGAGGAGGGAGAGGCGCCCCTCCTCAGCCCTGGCGCACTTGGTCGCCAAGTTGAACAGCTCCAAGGAGGTGCACAGGTCTTCATGCATGGCCAGCTCCTCCTTCATCTTGACGTCGTGCATACCGTCAGAGAAGGCTGAGATGATGGCCTCCTCCGTCACCTTGGGGATCTTGAGGCGCGTGTTGTTGAAGCGCTGGATCTACTTCTGCAGAGTTTCCCCTGGTTGCTGCTTGATACGGCGCATGTCACTCACGGCGGGTGGCCGGTCGCGAGTAACCTGGAAGTTGGCGATGAAGCGGGTGCGCATCTCGTCCCAGGAGGAGATCGTGCCTGGGTCCAGATTCAGGAGCCAGGTGCGGGCTCCGTCCTTGAGCGCCATGGGAAACCAGTTCGCCATGACCTTTTCGTCTCCGTTGGCAGCCTCGATACCCTACTCGTAGAGTTGGAGGAACTCCGCAGGGTCAGCCGTGCCGTCGTAGCGAGGAGGCAGGTCTGGCTTGAACTTGCCGGGCCACGCGACGCTGCGTAGCTCGGAGGTGAAGGCGCGGCAGCCCGCCGTGGCCGCAAGGGGCCTTGGGGCGACGGAGAGCTTGGTCCGGCAGGTCCCCATGCGCCACGGCTGGGGGCAGCGCAGGGTCTTGACGTGCTGGAGCTGGGAGTGCTCGGGCAGCTTCTCAAGGGCGAGGGACTTCTTGGCAGCTCTGCTGGCGCCGGCGCGGGTTCCGCCCAGGGGCCGCGCGCCTTGGGGCCAGGGCGCCTTCTTGAGGAGGAGGCGGCTGAGGCGCCCCAGGAGCTTCATTGCCCGTGCAGGGCAGGGTGCGGTGCAGCGAGAAGGACTGCGCGGGGGCGCCTTCGGCGGCGCGAACGAGCTCGGCGACTCGGTCGAGCCATTCTTCATAGACGTCGTCGATGGGGCGGTACCGCAGGAGCTCGTTTGCCTCGATGAGCGCAACTTGGGCCTCCATGGCCGCGCCGGGCGCGCGTGACGAGGAACCAGCGGGGGTGAGCGAGGGCGTGGCAGCGCGGCCGTCCCGCCTCATGGATGGATGCTGGGACGATGCTTGCTGTTCGTTCCCCGCCGGGCCGGTGGCGGCGTTGATGGCAGGTGACAGGGAACGACGAGGGCGCCCGCCGACGGGAGCCGTCTGGGTGACATGGGAAGCGAGGGCGGCTCGGCGCTCGGTGCGAGCCCGATGAGCGTCAGACATGGATGCGGTGGTCGGAGAAGAACGAGACGACGGAAGGCAAATTCCGGCGCACCCCTACCTAGCGCGCCAAATGTCGGATTTCGGGTTCCGGCGGACCCTTGAGGTTCGAACATTGGGGTGCGCGCGGAGATTCCACCCTCTATCGGCTCGCTCCTCACCGAATCGCTAGGATCTAAACTACCAAACAGAACAGCACAAGGGACACAAGATTTATACTGGTTCAGGCCACCATTGTGGTGTAATACCCTACTCCAGTGTGTTGTGTGGTGGATTGCCTCTTGGGCTTGATGATGAACAATACAATGCGGAACAGCCTCGCGAGGGTCTGTTCTTGGCTGGTGCGACGACCTGCTGGGAAGAGTTCAATCGCTCTATCTACTGGTTTCTTGGTGAGGATCCCGGTTGCTTGGTCAGGTCCAGCTGCCTCTATCCTGGGGGTGGCTAGTCCTATTTATAGGCAAAGGCCCTGGGCCTCTCCCCAAATATTGAGCGGGAAGGGCGCCAACAATTGGCCATTTTGAAGGGGAACAGCGGGTACACTTATCCTGACTAAAGTTGGTCCTTGCCTGTCAAAGGCTCTGGTGGTGACGCCGGCTTGGGCTCCACAATGACTTCCTTCCGGCCGTTGGGTTGGTATTGGTCTTTTTGCACCGAAATGGACGCCTTTGCTTGATGCTCTCGCCTGCGCTTGTTCCCTTTGCACAAAGAGGAAAGGAGGACACTGCGCGGGCTGGCGCTCGACTGGCGCCCTTGGTCGTCATGGCTTGCGTCATGGGCACCTCGCGAGGTACCCCGCCTTGAACTCTCCACCTCCTCATGAGCCAGCCTGACGAGGCCGTGCCTGAGGAAGCTCCTTGTAGTCCGCCCCGCAAGGCTTGGCCCCTCGCGAGGGTCTTGAGCTTGCGTTGATGAAGATGGGCTGTGCTGGGCCTCCTTTGAGCCACGCCGTAGGCCCCCGGCAGGCAAGTTTGGGTACCCCCGTTCCCAGAACGCTGACAGCTGCTGGTTCCGGCACCTCACGTGGTGTCGGGGAAGAAGGCCAAGAAGAAGGCCACGGGAACTCGAAGGAGTTCCCGGCGCCAGGTGTTGTCGGACTCATCGTCCGATGACTCTGAGGCGGACTCCTCCCACGAAGACGAGGAGGAAGAAAAAGAGGCCTCTCCCCCAGCGGGGAGAGAGAAGAAACGGAAGGCCACCCCAACTGGGGAGGCCGGAGGGTCCAAGAAGGGAAGGACCCTCCCTCCGGACTACTCTACCAATGCCGACGACGGCGAAGAGGAGTGGCCACCAAGGGCTAAGCCCTTGGCAAAATCGTAAGTATCCGGATACCACAATAACTAATGGCGTTTCATTTGTCGCACGGTATCTCCTAACGCCGAAATTAACCCTGCAGCCCGCCCAAGGACGAGCTTGACGCTTCAATGAGCGGCTCCCTGGATTCGTCGGACGTGAATAGCACCTCACTTCCGGCTGCCTCCTCTCCTCACGCTGCGGATGACGCCAAGGTGGGGTCCCAGAAGGGGCCCAGTCAGGAGGAGGTGGTCCAGGAGGCGTCGCAAGGCAACCTCCCGGACTCCAGGCGCAAGGGGGATAAAACCCCAAAGGGCTCTAAGTCCGGCCTCTGGCCGACTCGTGACCGAACCTTTAGTGGTTCCGAGTCCGACAATGCCCTTCGTAAGAAGGGCAAGACTGCGACACCGGTGACCTCCGTCCAACCGGAGGCACCGGATAATTTGCTAGAGGCGCTTAACGGCGCCCATCAACGAGGAGCACCGCATTGTTATGAGTGTGGTGATCCAGAAGTTCGATCCGCCAAGAGCGGGCTGATGAAGCTTGTGCCAGCCTTCTAACAGGCTTTGAGTTATGTATTTAAGATATGTAAAAATATTACCGCATAGACAGAGCCCCCGATGCTCAGTTTGGTGTTCGAAACAAAAGTTTAACCGAGGATCTAAAAAGATGTACGCAGGAGTCTAACATAAGTATGTCAATATGGGAATGCAGGTGTCTTTGTTGACTGGCCAGACCGATCATGGAGGTCAATGCATTGAAGCAGAGCCTCGAGCGGTCCGAGAATGAGCTCGGCCTTGCCAAAAAGCAGCTCGAGGACAAGGAAGGTAAGTAATACCTTATGGAAGTATATAAAAGATGTGGTTGCAAAAAATGATAGGAATAACGTGAGTATTGCAGGGGCCACGAACGAGGTGGCGACCCTGAACGAAGCGGTGTCCAAGGCCGAAAGCAATGTGGCCACGGAGCGCACCGAGCGAGAGAAGCAGGAGGCGCGTGTGGCGGAGGTGCGGCAAGAGCTCCAGGCTCTCGTGGAAAAACACGAGAGTTTGGAGCGTGACTCAAAGACTCAAGAGTCCGAGCTCGCCTCGGCCCTTGAAAGCGCCAAAGCCGCTAAAGCCGAAGCCCAAAAAGACCTCCAGGAAATTGAGGCAATGAAGAAGATAGCGGCGGTTAAGGCATTCTTTATGCAAAGCAAGCACGTGAAAGTGAATTACTTGTTACTTACCCGAATCCGGAGCTCTCCAGGAGCATTCGCAGATCTTCCCCGCAGTGTGTCCGATGCTGCCGCATTCTACCGAGCCGAGGAGGGGAGCTCGACGGAGAAGGTGTTCTGGTCTCAGGATGCCGAGGCCGACACCAGTGCCCTTGAGCGACTAGCTGAAGCAGCTGGTCGAGCTCCATAAGGTCGCAGAACAGGCCATGAAGGGCCTCATAGAAGCCATGCCTGGGAGCTACTTCGGGCTGGTGAGGCGGCTGGTGGACGCCTGTCCATGGATTGAAGTCGTCAAGCGCTCCGTCTGCATCAAAGGTGCCCGTAGGGCCCATGCCCGTGCTAAAGTGCACTAGGGCAAGATGGACGCTGAGAAGCTTGTGACGGATGGACCACCGCCGGGCAGGGAGTATCGCAAGCCCGAGATTTATTATGAGGGCGTCCTGAAGGGTGCCTGCCTTATAGCAGGTGAATGCTCCAAAGATGTAATTTTTTAGTAAACTCGCATTTGTTATCCTGTACGCTGAAAACTTGTTCATATGCGCTAAGAAACGCTTGTGAATTTAAAATATTACCTTCTGTGCGGCCAATTATTAAATTTGAGAGATGGCGAGTCGTCGGCTTCTGCCCCCATGCCACAAGTGCTGGGGTGTTCGGGATATACTTGAGCGCTCTTTTTCCCATTCTTGGGTCCTTCGAGGGAGGCGCTCAGCGCAACGAACGAGGTGTCACATCCCTGGTCCTGGTATGCAGTAGGCTAGCCCTTCATGTGTGCATCATGTTTAACTTTTCAAATGAATTTGAAATGGGGATGTTCAAACCCTAGCACCAAATGGAATTCAAATAGGTTCAACCTAAAAATAATTTTAGTGAATCCAAATGGCTTTCAAAAATGTTCATCATTTCTGGAAAATGCTAGAACCATAACCAGAGGTGTTGCACATTTTCCATGACATATTTGGTCATCGGATTAAATCATATGTACTTTGCATTTGGGCATTTAAATGCTAGTAAATATGTTAAATGCTCAAATAATTCTGAACTTAAGTGTGGGCTATTAGGAATAATCCAACAGAGCCCACAATTATTTGCAGGATTTTTGGGAACGTTTTAGTATTTTTAATAAAGCCATCAAGTTGCAGAAGAAATAGAAAAGAGAAATAAAAATAGGAAAGAACAGAGGCTCACCCGAACTTACTCGCCTACTCACATGAAGAGGCTGGCCTGCTAGGCCCAGCCCACCCCGTTGCGCGTCATCTTCCTCACGCCTACTGGCATTGCGCATGGCGCGCGCACAGCCGAGCCGTGGCCACCTCCTGCTTCCACCTCCTGCTTCCTCCCCGCCCCCATCCAAGCGCCTGGAGACGCCCCGTTGCTCCTCTATCCTCTCCCTCACTCTCTGCTCTCTCCCTCGCCCTCTGCTCCCTCTCCCGAGCACACCCGAGCGGAGCTCGCCGCCGCCGCTCACGCTGCGGGTAGCCGCAACCACCCCTGTGCCTCTCCAATGCGCCAAGTAGCTCCGCCGTATACCTCTACGCTGTCTCCACCGATCCACACGGCAGGAAGAACCCCAAAGCGCCGTCCCCGATGTCTTCTTCCCCCTCTGGTCACCGAGATCGCCGGCGACCGTGTTCCCGCTCCGACGCGTCCCCGAGCCCTCCGAGTCCTCCATTGGAGTCCCAGTGAGCTCCTCCGTCTTTCCCCTCAACCCCGTGCTCTAAATTTGCCTGCTAGCCACCGCCCCGCGAGGCCCGAGCGCCGCCGTCCGCCATGACGGCCTCCTGCTCACCTCTCGAGCCTACCAGCCCACTGCAGTTCACCTTGCTCCTAGGGCCCCTAGTTACGGCCTAGCTACCTGTTCCCTCGAGGGCGAGCCAGAGCCACATGCTCGTGCACCACCGAAGCTCCAGCCACATGGCCGAAGCTCCTCGTCGTCGCTACTGCCACCCCAGCCGCCGACTTCATCCCGCTGGATGCGGAAGAGCGCCACCACGCCAGAGCCTCTCCGCCGCTTCGCTTGGTCAGCGGAGACGAACCCGAGCTGCTCCGCAGAATGCGGCCTCGCCCGGCGTTGAGTCGCCGGCGGGTTTGACTCTTCGTCGACCGCGGTCGACCACTGGTTTGACCTTCCCTGACATGTGGGCCCATGCCCCTAATTAGTTAACTCGAGATTAATTAGAGCTAACTAATTTAGTTAACTAAACTAGACACTGACATGTGGGCCCCGCCCTGCTAACAGCCTGGTTAGGGTTAGTTCAGCACTAACTAACTCAGTTAGTCGACCGAGTTACTGACCAGTGGGTCCCCGGGTCAGGTTTGACCTGGGCTGGCGCCTTTGACCTGCTGACGTCACCATGTTGTCATGCTGACGCAGTAAAGCATTTTCTAGATTTAAGTTTATCCAGGAAATTCCAGAAAATAGTGTAAACTTCAAAAATCATAGAAATTAATCTATAGCTCAGAATGAAATAAATTATATATGAAAAATGATCAGAAAAATCCAATCTATCCATCTGCACTGGTTTCATGCATGTTAAAGCAACTTAAACCTGCTGTTTATATCAAAACATGATAATGCACCTTATAAATTCATAGTTTAAGTTTGGGATTGAACCCTTGGTTCAAAATGACCCAAATCCATCAGGTTGTAGTTGCATTAGCCCAACACACTCATTTTACCATGACATGATCATGCATCATATTGCGCATTGCATTGAGTGTGTTTCTTTCCCTGTTGCCGGTATTTGTCCCCTCTCGATAGACGTGATACCGACGATGAGTTCGATGACACCAATGAAGAGCTATACTATCTTCAGAAGTGCCAGGCAAGCAAAAACCCCTTGTTCATTCCGATACAATCCCACTCTCTCACTCCTGCTCTCTTTTACTGCATTAGGACAACAACGTTCCAACTGTTACATGCTGCGGTAGTTGAACCCCTTTATCCTCTGCATGACCTGTCATTCCACAATAAATAGATGAAACCCACTAGCATGAGTAGGAGTTGTTTGAGGCCTGATGTGCCTACTCATTCATGCTTGTTTGTCATGCTTGCTATTGCTTAGAGTTGTGTCAGGTCTGATTCATCGGGAATGAATCGGAGGTGTGTGAACATGTCCTACTGTCAAGAGATAAGTGTGTGAACACGATTTGGTAAAGGTAGCGGTGAGAGGCCATGTAGGAGTACATGGTGGGTTATCTCATTGCAGCCGTCCTCAGGAACTGAGTTCTGTGTTTGTCATCCATGAACAGCTACTACCACGCATTGGAATGCTTAAGTGCCCCTCTCGGCTTCTTAATCACCCTTGTTCTCTGTCCAGGAGTTGCAACTAGTTTCTGGTGTTTGTAGGTAGTGTTAGTAGTCTACCAAGTGGCACCCGGTACAGGTGGGCTTGGGACAGACTAGGCACAGTGGCTCGGTGTACCAAGTGGCACCCGGATGGTGGACTTGGGAACCCTGCACACATCGTTTGGGGCCGTGAGCGACACCCCGGCCGGATCTCCTTGCAGATGGAACCCGAATAGGCGATAAACCTGGATGAGAGACTTGAGTGCTTAGGTAGGCCTTGGCCGACTCCCACGCCCGGCTTCCGCTTGAAGGTTGTCGAGGTACATGACGTGTACAGGGCGATAAGTGGCGAGAGCGTGTGTGAAGAAGTACACCCCTGCAGGGTTATCATTATCTATTCGAATAGCCGGATTCCTCGGATATGGAAACTTGGACCCCTTGCATAGTTCATAGACAAGTGAAAACTGGATACTCTAAAATGCGCAATATAAGCGTGAGTGCTATGGATGGCATTCTCGTAGGGAGACGGGAGCGGATCCATAGTGGTGTATTGATATGGTGAATATGTGGACTCGTGTGCGCCACTTCAAAAGAGTTACTTGCAGTCGTAGTTCAGATAGCCACCGAAGTCAAAGCTGGCTTGCTGCAGTTAAACTCCACCACCCCCTTTGTTGATAATGATGCATATGTAGTTAGTTCTGATGTAAGTCTTGCTGGGTACATTTGTACTCACATTCGCCTATTTTATGTTTTTGCAGAGAGACTTCAGTCTCGCTAGTAGTTCCGCTTGGACTTCGACATTTAGCTTGTTACCTCAGCTACGATCTTGTGCCCTCGGCAGGATCTAGTAGATAGTCAGGCTTCTCAGCCTTTTTCATTTGTAGATGTCTGTACTCAGACATGTTGAGCTTCCGTTTGTGCTTTGACTTGTATGCTCTGAATGTTGGGTCATGAGACCCATGTTTGTAATATCTCGCTCCTCGGAGCCTATTGAATAAATACTTGAGTTGTAGAGTCATGTTGTGATGCCATGTTGTATTTGCACATATCGAGCATATTGTGTGTATGTTATTGAAATGCTTGGTATGTGTGGGATCTGACTATCTAGTTGTTTATCCTTAGTAGCCTCTCATACCGGAAATGTCTCCTAGTGCTTCCATCGAGCCATGGTAGCTTGCTCTCGCTCCGAACACTTAGGCTGGCCGGCATGTGTCCTTCTTCGCTCTGGTCTGTTCTTCGGGAAATGTCACGCGATGAATACCGGAGTCCTGTTAGCCCGGTACAGCCCGGTTCACGGAGTCTCGCTAGCCCAGTGCTACAGCCTGGATTCACTCGTGATGACCGACACGCTCGATGTTGGGTCATGGATGCTGTCCTCGTAAGCTTGTGCCACTTTGGGTTTACGACTAGCCATGTCGGCCGGGCTCCTTATCATATGGATGCTAGCGACACTATCATATACGTGTGCCAAAAGGCTAAACGGTCCCGGGCAAAGGTAAGGCGACACCCGTGGGGATACCGTGCGTGAGGCCGCAAAGTGATATGAGGTGTTACATGCTAGATCGATGTGGCATTGAGTCGGGGTCCTGACAGCTTTGGTATCAGAGCCTGATTGCCTGTAGGATTACCAAGCCAAACTGGTTGAAGTTGATTCTAGAAATTCTTTAGTTATATGTAGGGGAATTGATTGTGGGATGGAACATAAGGCTCTTTTTACTCTTTTACCTTATGCCCTTCTGATCTGAGTCATCTTATCTTTTCCTACGGGGTTAAGGAACTAGGCTCTCTCCTTCTATCAGGGTCACGTGTTACTAATCCATAGACTTATAGGATTGTTGGTTTCAAGCCTCAGTTAAGTTCCTACTACTTCCGTATGTTAATTGCTGATCTCGAAACCTTGATATTGTGATGTTGAGTGGTTATGCCACCATTTTGCAAGATGTCTTAAATCATTTTAAGCATTTACATCCGTTATGCTGTCCGAGTCATCCCAGGTTTCTAAACAATCTGATGCATTTGCAAATCCTCTTCCTCTGTTTTCAATGTTCTTTGTGCCATATTAGCACACTAATCGGTGTGTTGAGGTACTCTATTGCCTCGACATATATGTTGGAGTTATTATTATGACCCTAGGTCTCTTAGAGGATCACCTAGTAATTTAGCCATGCTTTGAGTTCCCAGTGTGAAGATTCTGGCCATCAGTCTTGAAAGCATCCCGTGATGCCACTTAGTATGTAGGTATTCCACTTCTGGGTTTTAAACCCGAGATTCACCCTACTTACTTCATGTTGATAGTAATTGCTAGCTCCCTTAGGTTATTAGTAACCTTTGCGATAGTCCTCGAGGTCCGTGGTATTCCCTTCTTCCAAATACCATGAACCATTTTGGCAGAAGTTCGAGAAACAAAAGATCACAACAAGAGTGATCTCGATGAGTTCCCCCTTCTATATTACGATTCTGCCAAACCTACCTCTCTGCATGGGTTATCCGGAAGAAATATGCTGAATTTGTTCGGCATACTAATCCATGCATCCACAACTCAGAAAAACATATGTTCCTTTGAGTTGTCCCCCTTTAGTTGTTTGTTGGCCCTCATCTATCAATTGATAGTGAGAGGTATGTGTGCATTCCTTCATCGATGCCTACTACTCTTGTGGTCCGTCAAGCCATCCTATTCCGGAATGACTAGGAGAAACAAACTTCGGTACCTTAGTCATTTCTAGGATTGGGTCAAAACAGTTGCATTCCGCAGATCAAAATGCTAATCTAGCTCTTGTTCTGTCCTACCTTGGAGTATTACCATCTTTATATCAGGAATATCATGGGAATTGCACACCATCCTATGAACTCATGATGTAGTGATACCTCTCGCCATCGTTGTTCATTGCTCGGTTCCCGTGTTGTTGCAACCGGAATGCCGACAAGTGAACCGTGATGTGTGAAATCAATACTCCTAGCAACTTTCTTGCTTGGTAGTTAAAGGACAATAATTTCATTCTTAGCGTGTTGGTTCTTGAATCATCATTCTAAGATAGATCGTGCTACCTAGTCCTTATTTCCGGTGCCCCTTTCGATCAATGAGTTGGGGCTATGCCAATCCCTTGCTTATTTGATCATCTCGTCTTGCCCTGAAAAGCAAGATTGTTCTCGAGCTTAATAGCATATCGGTGGTTCGTGATTTTTCGATTATCTTCTCAGAAGTATCACCAGGTTGTCACCTGACCGCTATGTTGAGTTTGTGAGCAAGTTGGTTTTCTGTAACCACCCCTTCTCCAAGAATCCGTGTTGGATACCCCTGAGCTGGTTGGTTAAGCTAAACAACAACTTGGAGAGTTGGAAGATGAAAGCTTGTCCGACTCAGTTCATTCCAAAGGGATATCTTTGTATGTGTGTGTGTGTGTTGAAGAAAGATGATATCTTCATTGATTGATCCTCGTGGTCAATTGTTGGATTTATTGTCTTACCCAAACCTTTGATTTGAGTATGGGCTATCGTCAAATCAAATCAGAACCAACGATATTCGTAATGTTGTCTTACTCGTGGTTGTTTCCTCGAGCATACACCATTATATTCTTTGGGTCTAGCCAATACTATCGCCTTGTTCACAGAGTTGTGGAATTCCATATCCATTGGAATCTTGATAAATTGTTGTTGAGCCCATCGACAACATCCCTATCTTCTCCATGACTTTGTTGGACATTAAGCTAGTGTTGGAAATTTTGTAAGCAATGCTTTCGTGATCCGTTCATGAAGCATATGCTCGGATGAAAGAAATGACTTCCTCTAATTCATGTGCATTTTGGTGCAAGTTGCCGCCCTGAATTTGAGAAAGTCTATTTTTGCTTCCTCTGGAATCATCCCAAGTCAGCCATGCACGTGCAAAGTATTATGTGGTCTGTTAGACTGATCATCTTCGTTCCATATGAATTCCGTAGCACACCAAGCCACTGACTGATTTGTTCTAGGAGAAGGAGTTCTTTTTAAGAGCTAACCCGGGCTTAATCAAGGACTTCGATATCCTCGAAGATGGTTCCCCACCTGAACTCGGTCGTGTGTTATTATAAGACTACTACGTGGTCATGCTTGTCTGGACAACGTGTTCACGTGTTTGTAGCAGAACCAGCTCATGTTTTGGAGCTTACTACCGCAGTCCATTTCCCGAGAATCTCGCAACGTCGTCTCGTCGATTTGTGTTGCAAACTATCCTTTTCTTTCTAGACTTGATGAGTCTGGAATATTCTAACACCAACCGGATCTGAATCTCAGGCAGATATGATGGTTGGAACATTTCTCAAGAACTATAATATTGGTCTCTCGATAACCAGTAAAGTGGATGCCGTGGCCAACACACCCTGCCGGAAGACCTATTATTGTAGTATCTTGATTGAGGAAGTTGGCCACCTCCCCATAAGGACTTCGTAGGATTTACCCCCTAGTTGTGCCTTATGATTTTTGGTGTTTCCGAAGTCCGACCTTTTACTTGATGTTCTAGATATCAAACCATATCTATGAATGGGTTACACTAGCACATCAAGGAGAACATTAGAAGTGGAGTGCTAAATGTCTCTCGGTCGATCATCCAGATTTTGTCCCCTTGGCCTCGCTAAGGTGAAATCTGAGAAGGTGTTATCTTCCTTTGCATCTGCATTATCCATGACTATTCATCCTGGTAGTATGTTGTGTTGTCAGGATCCTTGACATGGATATTGGTAAACCCCTGATGAATATGGAAATGCTCAATTCTTGAGAGCACGCACAAGCGCTAGGTGTTATCATCGGCACTAACCGGGATTGCTCTCAGTTTCCTCGGTTATGCTATAACTTTTCAAACAGTGGACTCACTCTCTACTGTTGAAGCTTCTCCCCAGTTACTAAAATAATCCCTTGTGTTGTTTTCAACAAGGTAATCCACATCATCCATTCTAATCTGGGTATGCCATTCTACCGAACCCCTCCAAATGATCGCTCGAGAATTGCCTTAGGCTGGTATAAAGAGTTTCAATGATCTTTGAATCAAAGGTAATTCTTTTTGCCACTTAAGGGGATATTTCTATGAGTCACCTTCCCTAAAGTGCATGGTTATGGTATCATGGCAACTCAACTCCTCTCTACGTTGACAACCGTTCACCACCCTCTTAGGTGTGGAATTGTTGTCTACCTAGTGAACCCTCGTCATCTGTTCCACCCCATCCCTCTAGATGTGTGTTTTGCGTCTCAGCTCGAGTGGTGTTGCTATGCCTCATTCCGCGAGTTGATCCTAAGTTGTTCGATCTTCGAGAAGAACGATCCTTCTAGAGTTTCCCTGATCTCTTCTTGTCATGTTAGTTGGAGTTCTCAGAGGAAGACTTCGAGTCAAAGATGGTGATTGAATCAACGTTCATTTGAAGTGAAACCTGGGTCGTGAAGATTGCGTTAGTTGCGTTTCTCCTTCATTCTAGCCAATGCTTGAATCTCGGGACGAGATTCTGTAGGATCGAAAGTATGTCTAGAGGGGGGGTGATTAGACTACTTGACAATATAAAAATTCAGCCTTTTGATAAAGACAAGTTTTTGGCAAGTTCACAATGATGATCAAGTCAAGTATCACCCTACACATGCAATTCTAGAGTATAGGCAGCGGAAAGTAAATTGCACATGTAGTAAAGAGAGGTGGAGAAGAGCAAACGCAATTTGGAGACACGGAGATTTTTTCTCGTGGTTCCGATAGGTGGTGCTATCGTCAATCCACGTTGATGGAGACTTCAACCCACGGAGGGTAACGGCTGCGAGAGTCCACGGAGGGCTCCACCCACGAAGGGTCCACGAAGAAGCAACCTTGTCTATGCCATCATGGCATACGCCCACGGAGGACTAGCCTTACTCGGGTAGATCTTCACGAAGTAGGCGATCTCCTTGCCCTTACAAACTTCTTGGTTCAACTCCACATCTCGACGGAGGCTCCCAAGCGACACCTAACCAATCTAGGAGGCACCACCTCCAAAAGGTAATAGATGGTGTTGGTGATGATGAACTCCTTGCTCTTGTGCTTCAAATGATAATCTCCCCAACACTCAACTCTCCTCACCGATTTGGCTGTGGTGGAAGAAAGGATTGAGTGGAAAGCAACTTGGGAAGGCTAGAGATCAAGCTTCATATGGTGGGAGTGGAGCATCTTGATCTCAACACAAGGGTAGGTAGTTTTCTTCTCGTAAATGTAAGGTAGGAGTGGTAGTTCTTTTCGATGGCTCTCTCCACGAATGAAGAGGGGTGGAGGGTATTTATAGCCTCCACACAAAATCCAACTGCTACACACATTTGACCAATCTCGGTCAGACCGAAGTTGACAACTCGGTGAGACCGAAAGTTCAAATCTTGTGAACGTTGGGATTTTCGGTGGGACCGAAAATACAATCTCGGTGAGTCCGATTCGTCCAAAGACTAGGGTTTGCCAATCTCGGTGGGACCGACTTCATCATCTCGGTGACACCGATTTGATGATAGAAGGTTACAGAAGCTTGGCAACTCCAGTTTCGGTGAGACCGAGTTCAGAATCGGAAAATCCGAGATTTCTAGGGTTTGGCTATATGGCTGAGGTGGTTCATCTCGGTGTGACTGAGTTTAGGAAATCGGTGGGACCGAGATTACTTATGAGTGTATATTGAAGTGAGAGTTGCTGATAGTTTAGGAGATGTATCACTAAGCACTTTGAGCAACCAGATCATTATCATAACCTCATCCCCTTTTAATAGTATTGGCTTTCCTATAGACTCAATGTGATCTTGGATCACTAAACCAAAAAATGGAGTCTTGAGCTTTTGCCAATGCTTGCCTTAGCATTTTGAGGGGTCCACTCTTCAGTCCTTGCCATACCCATATCACTGAACTTTCTGAAATGATTCTCAAGAAACTATTAGTTCAATGATATATATGTTGTTATTAATTACCAAAACCACCCGGGGATTAGTTGCACTTTCAATCTCCCCCTTTTTGGTAATTGATGACAACATATAGATCAAAGCTTCGACATAGGATATAAGCAATGAATAATATCGTCGCTTTGAGAAGTATGTGATAAGCAAGAGCTCCCCCTAAATTTGTGCATTATTTAAGATTTGCGTTTGAATGCAAATGCACAATCGATTAGGATCATGGGTCACTCTTC
Source organism: Aegilops speltoides (assembly GCA_021437245.1). Classification (NCBI taxonomy): domain Eukaryota; kingdom Viridiplantae; phylum Streptophyta; class Magnoliopsida; order Poales; family Poaceae; genus Aegilops; species Aegilops speltoides. Next base: position 149,385,205 of record CM038143.1, read on the forward strand.
CATGTCACATACATCTTGGTGGAGCGCACAAAATGATAAGAATGAATAGCATGCACCCAATCACCAAGACATGAGTAAATGGTCATACAAGATATGAATAGCATATGATAAGCATTAAGCACACATTAAGGCATAGTACGACCAAACACTCATCAAAGTAGAGCAAACGTAGTATCAAACACACGAAATATCTCGAAAATCTCAAAAGTATCTCAAAGAAACCGCAAATGAACGAAAGAGCAAAAGCGAGCACTCTCTCTCTCAAAGTCCTATGATCTATACAATTTCTCCCCCTTTTGCAACAAGTTACCAAAAAGTTCGAAAAGGCATAGAGCTAAACGTCACTAGGGACTCTGCTGGCGGCTCCTGTCTAGGTTGATTGAGTTGATATGGCAGCATCTGCGAAGACTTCAGCTGATGTCTGTGGAGCTGGAGGAGTGGTCACTGGAGCTGGAGCTGGAACTGATGGAGCTGTGGGAGGTGCTGAGGCTGTTGTCCTGGTGTCTGTCACTGGGATAGCAACTGATCGGGGTCTTGTGGGAACCGGAGCAGGCTGTTCATAATCATCTGGACTAGGTCATCTGCATCTCACGCATGAGCTCTTCCTTCTCCCTCTTTGCTTCCTCGATATCTGCCTCAAGCTTGTTGACAAGTGACTTGCACTTGATCGACTTGACATCAGAGCATGGATCTTGTCTTCAACAATCCTCTCAAGACTCTCCCGAGATCGCATAATGCTGGCGGTGTTGTTCAATCCTCTGGGTAGCTTCAAGGAGCTGCTCTCCAACACTCTTGGGTTTAGCTGCTGCTGCTGCTGCTTCCTTCTCAGCTTTAGCTTTCTTGGCAGCTTCAACCTTTGCTTGACCTTCAACTGACGTTGGATCCTCCTCATCCATCACAACTTCATTGTCCTCATGCTCAGGCTGCAGTGGCAAGTGTGGTCTATCCAACAAGTAGGTGCCCGTGCCAAACTTGGCATTGATAAGCATCTGAATATGCGGGGCAAATCCACATGACCTCTTCTGGTCAGTTGCAGTCCTCTTGATAGTCTCAACTATCAAATCCATCACCTTGAAAGGTGCCTTCTCATCAAGTATATGCAGCATGTTGATAGAATACCCTCTGATCATGCGATGATCTCCAGACTTGGGCATCAAGGTATGCCTCAGAATAGTGTTTGTGGTAGGTAGACCTGCCTGGAGATGATACACTGAGCCGAGCTTCCAGATTTCCACATCCTTAGCTGGTACCTCTTTGTACATATTCTTCATAGACTCATGGTTCTGCTTGGGAATGCCATAGACATCAACATCATCTTCATCATAATTTCTCTTCTTTCTGGCCCTGGTGGCTGCAGGAGGCAAACCACTTGGTGTGCTCCTCTCACCATCATCTGAAGAGCTGCTGGGCTCAGGACTAGTGCCTGCCTCTGGAATTTCAGCAATAGGAGACTCAGACATGTTCTGGCTGTCACTGGCATCTGACATGGCTGACAACCTGTGAATAGATAAGGTGTAGGCAGAGTAGAAGAGTTATCACAAACTGCAGAAGATTTTGCAAACAAAATGAGTTCAAATTTCAGTTTTAGGTTTTCACAGAAGACATTTCGGTCAGACCGAGTTTAAAATTCGGTGAATCCGAAGTGTTCAAACAGAACCATTCACACCACTTTCGGTTGGACCGAAATGGGTTTCGGTCCTGCCGAAAACACTAGGGTTTCACTAAATCCTCATTTCGGTCACACCGATTTGCACAACTCGGTTGGACCGAAAAGTGCAGTGCAATGGCCAGAGGCCAAATCGGTCATACCGAGAATGTAAAATCGGTCTCACCGAGATGTGTTCGGAGGAAACCTAACCCTAAAACTTTTACTCGAATTTCGTTCAAAGGAACTAATTTGGTGTATAGGAAGATCTCAAACGTGGCAAGATGCTAGGCAAACCAATCGTGCATTGAATCGGAGATGGGAGCACGAGAGGGATCGAAACTCACCCTAACTTGGTGGAGTTCCTCTACGGCGGCAACGGCGCGGAGAGATGTCCGTTGACGGCGACGGAGACCTGCGGCGAGGGCGCCTGCGGACGACGGAGACGATCCGGAGACCACGGCGGCGGCGGCAAAGGGTGTGGGCGAGGCGTTTTGAAGTAGAAATCAACGCGCTGCCCTCGAGTATATATACCCTTAGCTGTCGGTGGGACCGAGTTGTAAAACTTCGGTGGCACCGAGATGGATAACCGCTTTGGCGATTACACACTTCGTCACGCCGAAAATTACAATTCGGTTTCACCGAGGTGAAAACCTAGATCAATCCAAGTGCTTTCGGTTTGACCGAGTTTGATTGGGTTGGTCTCGACGAAATCACTTAGAAGGTTTTGGAAGTTAAGCCCTTGACGGATCGGTGGCTCGAGTGCTCCTCACTCGGTGGGTCCAAAATGACTTGATCAAAGTTTGTGATATAAGCATGAATAGAATTTGAGACAAGAAAGCATAGATAGCTAGGGAGGAACTTAGGCATTCTTGTCCATCCATTTGGTCGAAAAATCAAAAGACCAAAGCAACAAATGGATGTCCTTGAATGGATAAAATCATGCATCCAACATGCTCACACAATAAGATAGCAAATGAAATATGTGTCAAACATGCACAATCAAAACTCTAGCAACTAACACACAATTTGTCGATGACTAGGTCATCTATATATGAGTATATTGACTTAGGAGTCAAATGAGAACATTTGATCATAGGTCATACTCATCGCTTAAGCACAAGTGGGGTTACCACTTTTACATAAAGCATTAATGTGTTCACATCATTTGAAGATGCTTTAGCTCAATTCTTTAGAGCAAAGCTCCCCTAGATGTGAGAACCCTTTTAAAGGGTCAAACTAACCTTGGGTTGTCGTAGAAGACTTCATGTAGATGTTGAAGATGTGGATGCTCAATGTTGATGAAGATCATCAAGAGTTGGAGCAATCCTTTGGATTCGGGCACTTTCAATACCTACATGGGTTAGTCCCACAAGGAACAAACAAGGATATCCATGGACATAGATTGAAGTACACAGTAGATGATGTCCATGAAAGCAATGATTACCTTGTCCCTTGACTTACCAACAAGAGGGTTTGTGACTCCATGAACTAGTGCATAATGTGGAAGTTGATTGCACAAGTCCTTGCCAAAATGAATGTGAGTGAAGTATGTTGGCGGAGTCACCCTCAAGAACTCTCTAGTTCTTCTTCTTCGGGATCCACATCATCTTGATGGGAATCCTTGGAGTTGTAGTTGAGCTTGACGAAGTAGAACTTGACGTTTCCTTGGGAACCCACTTGACCATGGCTTTAGGTGCTTCAATAAATGCATCAATCTCCTCTTGAAGCTTGTCCTTGCCTTTTAGCTTGTGGTCTTGTGGTGGAAGATCATCTTGAGCTTGTTACACATTGGAAGAAGTAGGATCATACTTCTCCTTTTGAGAAACAAACTTTGGAGTGGGATATTGACCTTCTTCCCATTCAACACCCTCGGCGTTGAACTTTCGCTCAAAACCAATTCCTTGATTCTTCGGTGCTTTCCTTGCTTAAGTAACAATTTCTCAAAGTTCTTGCTTCCGCAAGGCTCTTGTAGACACCTTCTCTATAATCCCTTTCAATAAACTATTTTCTTGCTCAAGTGTAACTTGGCTTGAAACATTGTTAGTGGAATCAAGAGAACTACTAGAAGTAACAACATTGGATTTAGCATGGTCATTGTTACTACTAGATGAAGAATTTTTCTTGTGCTTGTCATGCTTAGTTTTAATAGGTGGCAAGAAATTAGACAAGAGAAGTCGTTTGGCAAGATATGAAGAACTCTTCTTTCGAAGATCGTCATTGATTGCTTTTAGAAACTCATGTTCTTGCTCTAGATTGAGCTTCTCGAAGCGTAGCTTCTCATGAGATCTTAGGAGCTCTCTATGATCTTCTTGAGTTGTTTCATGAGCTAACTTAAGAGTGTTTAGTTCTTTAGTTAGACGCTCAATCTCCTTCATAGCATTGTCATTCGACTCTTCTCGACTATAAAGACTACTAGCATGTTCATCATTACTAGGCTCACTAGATTTATCATGTAAAAGCTCATCTTCACCAAGCAAGTCATCCTCATCACTATCAAAGTCAATAAATTCAGGTTGTGATACCTTGGGGCCTTTAGCCATGAAGCATCTTCCAATTCCCTCATTTGGTGAATCAAATAAGTCGTAGGAGTTGGAGTTGGAGGACACGAGAGCAAGACCGGCAACACCTTCATCTTGACTGTAGTCGGAGTTGGAGTGATAGCTTCTTTCGAATGATTGTCGAAGTCGGAGCGGAGACCCATTCACCTACATGAGCTTGATGTTTTCTTCTTGTGTAGCTCCTTGATGACTTGTCTTTCCTCTCCGAATCCTTGCTTCTCCGAGAGGGTCTTCGCTCATAACGATCATCTCTACTCCTTTTCTCTTCCGAGGTGACTCTTCTCTTGAGCTTCTTCTTCTTGGAGATTCTTCTCTTCTCTGTGGGGAGCCGAACACTCATTTGAGTAGTGTCCGGTCTTCCACAATTGTAGCATTCGATCACGACTAGAAGATCTCTTTTCATCATATGATCTAGACTTTGAGCTTCTTTCCTTGCTTCTACTCTTGTAGAATTTGTTGAAGTTCTTCACCATTAGGCTTATCTCTTCATTGGAAACTAGCTTGTCACTTGAGGTTGTGGGAGCATCAATTGTAGCTTTGTAAGCACCACTTGACTTGTTGTGAAGCTCTTCCTTATCTTTAAGTGTCATCTCATGAGCAACAATTCTTCCAATGACTTGGTTGGCTTGAGATTCTTGTAGTTTGGCATCATTTGGATCAAAGTGCACACGGTGTCATACTTTCCATCCAAAGCTCGAGAATCTTCTTGATGATGAATCGGTCGGTCATTTCTTCGCTTCCTAAGCGGCAATCTCATTTGTGATGAGAGCAAGCCTAGAGTACATTTCAGCGACTCCTTCACCTTCCTTCATCTTGAACTTGTCAAGTCGACCTTGAAGAACATCTAGCTTTGATTCCTTCACGGACTCGGCACCTTCGTGCATTTCACCAAAGTATCCCAAATCTCTTTTGCATTCTCAAGACGGCTGATTTTGTTGAACTCCTCGGGACACAAAGCATTGAAGAGAATGTCACAAGCTTGAGCATTGTTTTGCAACATCCATAATTCATCCATTTGTAGCTTCACGATCGGAACTTTTCCTTCCTCAAAGAACTCACCTTTCAAACCAACACAAATAATGCCCCATGTGGCAGGGTTATGTCCAAGAATATGCATTTTCATTTTATGCTTCCAACTAGCAAAATTTGAACCATCAAAGTAAGGACCTCTATGAAAATTACCCTCACTAGACGCCATACTCTCCTAGGTTGTGAAACCAAGCTTATGGAGTCCAATGCAATGGAGACCAATACAATGGAGACCAAAGCTCTGATACCACTTGTAGGATTGAAAGTATGTCTAGAGGGGGGGTGATTAGATTACTTGACAATATAAAAATTCAGCCTTTTGATAAAGACAAGTTTTTGGCAAGTTCACACAATGATGATCAAGTCAAGTATCACCCTACACATGCAATTCTAGAGTATAGGCAGCGGAAAGTAAATTGCACATGTAGTAAAGAGAGGTGGAGAAGAGAAAACGCAATTTGGAGACACGGAGATTTTTTCTCGTGGTTCCGATAGGTGGTGCTATCGTCAATCCACGTTGATGGAGACTTCAACCCACAGAGGGTAATGGCTGCGAGAGTCCACGGAGGGCTCCACCCACGAAGGGTCCACGAAGAAGCAACCTTGTCTATGCCATCATGGCATACGCCCACGGAGGACTAGCCTTACTCGGGGTAGATCTTCACGAAGTAGGCGATCTCCTTGCCCTTACAAACTTCTTGGTTCAACTCCACATCTCGACGGAGGCTCCCAAGCGACACCTAACCAATCTAGGAGGCACCACCCTCCAAAAGGTAATAGATGGTGTTGGTGATGATGAACTCCTTGCTCTTGTGCTTCAAATGATAATCTCCCCAACACTCAACTCTCCTCACTGATTTGGCTGTGGTGGAAGAAAGGATTGAGTGGAAAGCAACTTGGGAAGGCTAGAGATCAAGCTTCATATGGTGGGAGTGGAGCATCTTGATCTCAACACAAGGGTAGGTAGTTTTCTTCTCAGAAATGTAAGGTAGGAGTGGTAGTTCTTTCGATGGCTCTCTCCACGAATGAAGAGGGGTGGAGGGTATTTATAGCCTCCACACAAAATCCAACCGTTACACACATTTGACCAATCTCGGTCGGACCGAAGTTGACAACTCGGTGAGACCGAAAGTTCAAATCTTGTGAACGTTGGGATTTTCGTGGGACCGAAAATACAATCTCGGTGAGTCCGATTCGTCCAAAGACTAGGGTTTGCCAATCTCGGTGGGACCGACTTCATCATCTCGGTGACACCGATTTGATGATGTATGTTCTGAAGCTTGGCAACTCCAGTTTGGTGAGACCGAGTTCGAATCGGAAAATCCGAGATTTCTAGGGTTTGGCTATATGGTGAGGTGGTTCATCTCGGTGTGGTGAGTTTAGGAAATCGGTGGGACCGAGATTACTTATGAGTGTATATTGGAAGTGAGAGTTCTTGATAGTTTAGGAGATGTATCACTAAGCACTTTGAGCAACCAGATCATTATCATAACCTCATCCCCTTTTAATAGTATTGGCTTTCCTATAGACTCAATGTGATCTTGGATCACTAAACCAAAAATGGAGTCTTGAGCTTTTGCCAATGCTTGCCTTAGCATTTTGAGGGGTCCACTCTTCAGTCCTTGCCATACCCATATCACTGAACTTTCTGAAATGATTCTCAAGAAACTATTAGTTCAATGATATATATGTTGTTATTAATTACCAAAACCACCCGGGGATTAGTTGCACTTTCAGATTCTTGTTTAGTGGGGGCGAGTTGTCACATCCCTGGTCCTGGTATGCAGTAGGCTAGCCCTTCATGTGTGCATCATGTTTAACTTTTCAAATGAATTTGAAATGGGGATGTTCAAACCCTAGCACCAAATGGAATTCAAATAGGTTCAACCTAAAAATAATTTTAGTGAATCCAAATGGCTTTCAAAAATGTTCATCATTTCGGAAAATGCTAGAACCATAACCAGAGGTGTTGCACATTTTCCATGACATATTTGGTCTTTGGATTAAATCATATGTACTTTGCATTTGGGCATTTAAATGCTAGTAAATATGTTAAATGCTCAAATAATTCTGAACTTAAGTGTGGGCTATTAGGAATAATCCCAACAGAGCCCACAATTATTTGCAGGATTTTTGGGAACGTTTTAGTATTTTTAATAAAGCCATCAAGTTGCAGAAGAAATAGAAAAGAGAAATAAAAATAGGAAAGAACAGAGGCTCACCTGGAACTTACCTGGCCTACCTGCTACAGTAGCTGGCCTGCTAGGCCCAGCCCACCCCGTCAAGGCTGTCGTCTTCCTCGCGCCATCGGCATTATGATGCATGCGCGCAGACAATGAGCCAGCAGCCACCACCTCGCTTCCTCCCGCCCCCATCCAAGCGCCTGGAGACGCCCCGTGGATCCTCTATCCTCTCCCTCACTCTCTGGTCTCTCCCTCGCCCTCTGCTCTCTCTCCCGAGCACACCCGAGCGGAGCTCGCCGCCGCCGCTCACGCAGCGGGTAGCCGCAACCACCCCCGTGCCTCTCCAATGCGCCAAGTAGATCCGCCTTATACCTCTACGCTGTCTCCACCGATCCACGCGGCAGGAAGAACCCCAGAGCGCCGTCCCCGATGTCTTCTTCCCCCTCGGGTCACCGAGATCGCCGGCGACCGTGCTCCCGCTCCGACGCGTCCCTGAGCCCTCCGAGTCCTCCATTGGAGTCCCAGTGAGCTCCTCCATCTTTCCCCTCAACCCCGTGCTCTAAATTTGCACGCTAGCCACCGCCCCGCGAGGCCCGAGTACCGCCGTCCGCCATGACCGGCCTCCTGCTCACCTCTGAGCCTACCAGGCCCAGCTGTGCAGTTCACCTTGCTCCTAGGGCCCCCTAGTTACGGCCTAGCTACCTGGTTCCCTCGAGGGCGAGCCGTAGCCCTATGCTCGTGCACCACCGAGCTCCGGCCACCGCGGCCGAGCTCCTCGCCGTCGCTACTGGCCACCCCAGCCGTTGACTTCAGTCCCGTTGGATGCGGAAGAGCGCCAGCTATGCGTAGAGCCTCTCCGCCGCTCGTTTGGCCGCCGGAGACGCAAACCCGAGTCGTTCCGCCGTGTCTGGCCTCGCCGGCGTCGAGTCGCCGGCGGGTTTGACTCGTCTGACCGCGGTTGACCACTGGTTTGACCTTCCCTGACATGTGGGCCCATGCCCCTAATTAGTTAACTCGAGATTAATTAGATCTAACTAATTTAGTTAACTAAACTAGACACTGACATTTGGGCCCCGCCCTGCTAACAGCCTGGTTAGGGTTAGTTCAGCACTAACTAACTCAGTTAGTCGACCGAGTCACTGACCAGTGGGTCCCCGGGTCAGGTTTGACCTGGGCTGGCGCCTTTGACCTGCTGACGTCACCATGTTGTCATGCTGATGCAGTAAAGCATTTTCTGGATTTAAGTTTATCCAGGAAATTCCAGAAAATAGTGTAAACTTCAAAAAATCATAGAAATTAATCTATAGCTCAGAATGAAATAAATTATATATGAAAAATGATCAGAAAAATCCAATCTATCCATCTGCACTGGTTTCATGCATGTTAAAGCAACTTAAACCTGCTGTTTATATCAAAACATGATAATGCACCTTATAGATTCATAGTTTAAGTTTGGGATTGGACCCTTGGTTCAAAATGACCCAAATCCATCAGGTTGTAGTTGCATTAGCCCAACACACTCATTTTACCATGACATGATCATGCATCATATTGTGCATTGCATTGATTGTGTTTCTTTCCCTGTTGCCGGTATTTGTCCCCTCTCGATAGACGTGATACCGACGATGAGTTCGATGACACCGATGAAGAGCTATACTATCTTCAGAAGTGCCAGGCAAGCAAAAAACCCTTTTTCATTCCGATACAATCCCACTCTCTCGCTCCTGCTCTCTTTTACTGCATTAGGACAACAACGTTTCAACTATTACATGCTGCGGTAGTTGAACCCCTTTATCCTCTGCATGACCTGTCATTCCACAGTAAATAGATGAAACCCACTAGCATGAGTAGGAGTTGTTTGAGCCCTGATGTGCCTACTCATTCATGCTTGTTTGTCATGCTTGCTATTGCTTAGAGTTGTGTCAGGTCTGATTCATCAGGAATGAATCGGAGGTGTGTGAACATGTCCTACTGTCAAGAGATAAGTGTGTGAACACGATTTGGTAAAGGTAGCGGTGAGAGGCCATGTAGGAGTACATGGTGGGTTGTCTCATTGCAGCTGTCCTCAGGAACTGAGTTCTGTGTTTGTGATCCATGAACAGCTACTACCACGCATTGGAATGCTTAAGTGCCCGTCTCGGCTTCTTAATCACCCTTGTTCTCTGTCCAGGAGTTGCAACTAGTTTCTGGTGTTTGTAGGTAGTGTTAGTAGTCTACCAAGTGGCACTCGGTACAGGTGGGCTTGGGACAGACTAGGCATAGTGGCCCGATGTACCAAGTGGCACCCATATGGTGGACTTGGGAACCCTGCACACATCGTTTGGGGCCGTGAGCGACACCCTGGCCGGATCTCCTTGCGGATGGAACCCGAATAGGCGATAAACCTGGACAAGAGACTTGAGTGTTTAGGTAGGCCGTGGCCGACTCCCACGCCCGGCTTCCGCTTGAAGGTTGCCGAGGTACATGACGTGTACAGGGCGATAAGTGGCGAGAGCGTGTGTGAAGAAGTACACCCCTACAGGGTTATCATTATCTATTCGAATAGCCGGATTCCTCGGATATGGAAATTGGACCCCTTGCATAGTTAATAGACAAGTGAAAGTGGATACTCTAAAATGCGCAAGATAAGTGTGAGTGCTATGGATGGCGTTCTCGTAGGGAGACGGGAGCGGATCCATAGTGGTGTATTGATATGGTGAATATGTGGACTCGTGTGCGCCACCTCAAAAGAGTTACTTGCGAATGTAGTTCGGGATAGCCACCGAGTCAAAGCTGGCTTGCAGCAGTTAAACTCCACCACCCCTTTGTTGATAATGATGCATATGTAGTTAGTTCGATGTAAGTCTTGCTGGGTACATTTGTACTCACGTTCGCCTATTTTATGTTTTTGCAGAGAGACTTCAGTCTCGCTAGTAGTTCCGCTTGGACTTCGACATTTAGCTTGTTACCTCAGCTATGATCTTGTGCCCTCGGCAGGATCTAGTAGATAGTCAGGCTTCTCAGCCTTTTTCATTTGTAGATGTCTGTGCTCAGACATGTTGAGCTTCTGTTTGTGCTTTGACTTGTATGCTTTGAATGTTGGATCATGAGACCCATGTTTGTAATATCTCGCTCCTCGGAGCCGATTGAATAAATACTTGAGTTGTAGAGTCATGTTGTGATGCCATGTTGTATTTGCACATATCGAGCATATTGTGTGTATGTTATTGAAATGCTTGGTATGTGTGGGATCTGACTATCTAGTTGTTTATCCTTAGTAGCCTCTCATACCGGGAAATGTCTCCTAGTGCTTCCACTGAGCCATGGTAGCTTGCTACTGCTCCGGAACACTTAGGCTGGCCGACATGTGTCCTTCTTCGTTACGTATGCATCCTTCGGGAAATGTCGCGATGAATACCGAGTCTGTTAGCCCGCTTCTGCCTGGTTCACCGGAGTCCTGCTAGCCCAGTGCTACAGCCTGGATTCACTCGCTGATGACCGACACGTTCGATGATGGGTCATGGATGCCTGTCCCTGTAAGCTTGTGCCACTTTGGGTTTACGACTAGCCATGTCAGCCCGGGCTCCTTATCATATGGATGCTAGCGACACTATCATATACGTGTGCCAAAAGGCGCAAACGGTCCCGGGCAAAGGTAAGGCGACACCCGTGGGGATACCATGCGTGAGGCCGCAAAGTGATATGAGGTGTTACATGCTAGATCGATGTGGCATTGAGTCGGGGTCCTGACACGAGGCAACCGGACTATAATGCTTGAACACTCTCACTTATCCATAGAATTCTATAATTTTAAATTTCGGCGAAGCCCCTAGTATTCGGAAGACCGAGTTCGGGGCGCTATCCACGCCTGGGCCGGACAAAGCCGACTCCTCGCTCTAAGCAACATAAGCCTTTAGGGACTCGGAAACCTCTCGGACAGCAACGGGCTCTCGCCCTATCACGACGGTCAGTTTTAGCTTTCTCCACTGAGGTGCTTAACCCAGCTCAGCCGGGGCACAATCGCAGTGGTTCTCCCAGCGCTACCTTAGCCGATATAACAGAACATACGGTACCAAAACATGGGAGCCGGGCAAACCCAACTATTGATCCAAGACATGATTCGGAGCCGATGCATATAATGCTATAAGTTCGGGGTGCCGCACTTGTGAAAGTGTTCGGACTTATCACACCATATTTTGGGGTACTTAAGCCCCTGGTGTATTTGGCCGTACCAAAGTGTACAGGTGCAACATGTCATAAGTGAACATATATAGATAAAAAAAGGAATGCAATAATAGGCAGAAGCTATGTATGGTTTATTCAAAAAGGCTGCGGTAAAAGCAGAACGATACAAATAGTGCGATAAGCAATGGACGGGACTATTTGACATGTCCCCCTCCAGGGGCGAGCTGCGGGATGATATGTGAAAAAAGTATACTGCTCGTTATAGAGACCACCTGGACACTCGACGTAGCTTTCTTCTTCCCTGGTTGTTGCATCGTGTGTTTGGCGATTCTACTGCCGGACAGGGCTTCTTGAGAAAGGAGTCCTGAAAGTAAGAGAAAAAAGAATGACACAATCGGGAGCCCCTGGTGCGGTTGAGCCGCATTCTGGGCCTGCCGTGGTCGTACCCCTCTTCCTATGCCCATGGTATTTCCAGAGCGTAATTATGTACGCGTAGTACTGGTTTTGCAATTTCACGAGGGCTGGGGTTGGGGCCGCATTGCTACGCGTGCTCGGGACGTGCCAGGCGGTCTTGTTGTAGGTTACTCCGGGCACGCTTGACGGTGTCTGGACGTTTAATAGCCGGACTCAAGAATCGCCTTGAGAGGCTGCTTTGTACTTCCGCCGCGAGGGCTGCTGTATGCTCCTCCGTTCGGAGAGATCGTTTGGTGTTTCCGTTGACCGTAATGACTCCTCGAGGGCCTGGCATCTTGAGCTTGAGGTATGCGTAGTCCGGCACTGCATTGAACTTTGCAAATGCGGTTCGTCCGAGAAGTGCGTGATAGCCGCTGCATGAGCGGGACTATGTCAAGATTAACTCCTCGCCGTAAGTTATCTAGGGATCCAAGACCACTTCAAGTGTGGCGAGCCTGTCTGATTGGCCTCTACACCTGGTATGACGCCTTTAAAGGTCGTCTTTGTGGGTTTAATCCTTGAGGGGTCTAGGCCCATTTTGCGTATTGTATCCTGAAAAAGCAGGTTCAGGCTGCTGCCGCCGTCCGTCAGGACTCTAGTGAGGTGAAATCCGCAACGATTGGGTCTAGAACCAATGAGGCGAATCCGCCATGGCGGATGTCGGATTTCGGGTTCCGACAGACCCTTGAGGTTCGAACACTGGGGTGCACGCGGAGATTCAACCCTCTACCGTCTCGCTCCTCGCCGAATCGCTAGGACCTAAACTACCAAACTGAACGGCACAAGAGACACAAGATTTATACTGGTTCAGGCCACCATTGTGGTGTAATACCCTACTTGTAACGCCCCGGATTCGATGCGCCAGGTGTCTGCCAATTATTCGCCGTCGTTGCCATGTCATTTGCTTGCGTGTTGCACTTTGCCATGTCATCATATGCATTTCATATCATGTCATCATGTGCATTTCATTTTGCATACGTGTTCATCTCATGCATCCAAGCATTTTCCCCGTTGTCTGTTTTGCAATCGGGCACTCCTATGTCATCCGGCGCCCCCTCTTACCTCTTCTCATGTGAGGGTATTAAACGTTCTCGGAATGGCCCGAGGTTTGCCAAGCGGCCTTGGTATAGCACCGGTAGACCGCCTGTCAAGTTTCGTGCCATTTGGAGGTCGTTTGATACTCCAACGGTTAACCGGGTAACCGTAAAGCCCTCTTTGAGTTGCAGCCCAACACCCCTTCCAAAGTGGCCCAAAACCCACCAAACTCCCCTCCATGCTCTCGGTCGTTCGATCACGATCACGTGGCCGAAAACCGCACCTCATTTGGACTCTCCTAGCCCCCTCTACCTATAAAAATGCCTCTCCCCCGAAATTTTCGGATCTTTTTCCCCCCGAAACCCTAGCCCCGCTCCTCTCGCCCGCCGGACATGTCCGTCCCGCGCGGACGTCGTCGCCGCCGCCGCCCAATGAACGGGAGGCCGCCACGTCGCCCCGCGGCTCCCAGCGCTGCTGCAGCCCGCCCGCCCACGGCAGCCCGCCCGGGCGCGCTGGGCTGACCACCGCGCCCGTGCCCGCCGCCTCTTGCCCGCCGCCGGCAAGCCTCGCTCCGCCGCCCGGCGACCGCCCTCGCCGCGGTATGCCATCGCCGCCAAGCGCCTCCTACCGCGGGCTCCGCCGCCCTTCCCGAGCCGCCGCCTCCCCAGCGTCCCGGGTGCCGCCGCCGCCCTCGGCTCCGGGCCGCCCGCGCAGCCCTTCGCCGCCAGCCTCATTGGCGCCGCCAGCGCCCCCCGGCGAGCTCCCTGCCGAGCCAGCCAGCGCCGCCCGGCCCGAGGCGAGCTCCGCCGGCGTCGCCCCGGCCAGATCCGGCCTCCCCGGTCCGCAACTCCCCGTGCCTTCCCGGCCACCTCTGGCCCCAACTCCGGCAAGGATTCCGGCGAACCTCGATCTACGTGCAAGTCAACCCTAGATCTGTTTCGGAGGGGTATATTTCTCTAAGTCCCAGTTTTCTTGCATAAACATGCCATGTTCATCGCATCGCATCTCTGCATCCGTAGGTCCGTTTCGTGCGTATAATATGTCAAATTGTTCTTCTCGACGAGTGCTTCATTTCATTCCATTGCATCATTTTCATTTGTGTCCATCTTGATGCCCGAAATGCTGTTAGAAGAGTGCATGTTGATGTTAATCTGCTGAAACTGTTATAACTTGTTGTTTTATCATTTTTGCCATGATTGATGTGTGCATCCTATGAGGTTGATGTCTACATGAATGTTGATCTATGCCATGCCATCTTTCCAGGGGTGCCAACCATGTATTTTTGTGAGTTGTGTGCTGAGTGTATCAAGCTTGTTAAGTAGGGTAGTTGTTGTTGCTGTTTTCCTGGCAGATTCTGTTATATTTTGTTGCTATGTTAACATGCCTCTACTAATCATTCTATGCATAATCTGGAGATGCTCTATAAATATGTTTTGGTCTACATGTCTTGCTCTATCCATTCATGCCCTTGGTTGCAATTATAGCCTGCTGGAACATGTTGTTATCTTATTAACATTAAGTTCACTTGTTTACATGTGTTTTCCTGTTGTTCCATGAACCCTATGAACTTGTTCTTGCCATCTTAGCTTCACAAACATGCCTTCTTACTGTTGGTTGCCTTGCCATGCCATGTAGTGCTCTGTGGTGAGTGGTTCAAGCTCACGAACATGCCTACTTATTGTTGTTCCTGCCATGTATGAATCTGTAATATAACTTGCCATGTTTACATGGGTGCCATCATATTTTCCGTGCCTTTTTGGCTTATGGTCAGTAAGGGACTTTTGATCTATGCTATTAGTAGATTCATGCCATGCCTTTGTTTGCCATGATATGTTCCTGTAACATGTTGTTTGATAGCTCTAAACATTGCAACCTAATGTTATTTCTGCTAAAGTCTGAAACTGTTATTATTTACAATATCTCCATGTCATTTTGAGCATGTTCTAGATGTTTCGGGAGATAGCTCAGTGTTCATGTTTTGTTATGCTTTACCTGTACTTCATGACCATGCCTTTTGTTATTATGTTGGGGTGTTGTAGCATGTTGTTTTGATGCTTGTAAGATGCCTAGTTGCTGTTATGGACAGATTGTTGCTATGACTTGTATAGTGCGCATGTGTTGCACCGTTGCTCCGTTTTGAGTGTGCTCTATATGAAACTTGCTCAATTTTGCATGTAGCTTCATATTATCATGTTGCATCCTTGTTTTGAGGTGTTTGCTTGATGTTTGTGTGCATTTTGCATCAATGCCATGCTTAACTTGTTTTGCTCATATCTTCTAGGTCGTAGCTCCGAATCTAATGAACTTTATATGTAACTTGACTAGAATTTTGTGTAGATCATCTTGGTGCATCTTAAATTGCTGTTTAACAACTTGAACTTAATGTTTATTCAGTTCTGGACCCATTTCGAAATTTGCATATGAGGACTTACCGGAATTGTTATATGTTGTTCCCGGCCTCATTTAAACTTGCCTTGATGTGTTGTTCATGTTTGCATCATCTCTTGTCATGAGTAGCTTCATGTAGCCTTTTCATGCATCATGCTTGTTGTGCATCATGTCTTGTCTATGTGTGGTGTGTTTACCTATATTGTGTGCTTCATCTTGTTTGTTCCTATTTCGTTGCGATCGTGAGGATTCGTTCATCTTCGGTTGGTTCGGCTTCATCCGTTCGTCTTCTTTATGGACTCGTTCTTCTTCCTTGTGGGATTTTAGGCAAGATGACCGCTACCCTGGATCTCACTACTATCATTGCTATGCTAGTTGCTTCGTTCTATCGCTATGCTGCGCTACCTATTACCTGCTTATCAAGTCATCCCATATTGCCATGAACCTCTAACCTTTGACACCTTTCCTATGCAAACCGTTGTTTGGCTATGTTACCGCTTTTGCTCAGCCCCTCTTATAGCGTTGCTAGTTGCAGGTGAAGTTGAAGATTTCTCCATGGTGGACAGGATTTTGGTTGGGATATCACAATATCTCTTATATTATTAATGCATCTATATACTTGGTAAAGGGTGGAAGGCTCGGCCTTATGCCTGGTGTTTTGTTCCACTCTCGCCGCCCTAGTTTCCGTCATACCGGTGTTATGTTCCCGGATTTTGCGTTCCTAACGCGGTCGGGTGATTTATGGGACCCCCGACAGTTCGCTTTGAATAAAACTTGTCCGCAAGGCCCAACATTGACTTTTACCATTTGCCTTACCACCACCTACTTTTCCTTGGGAGTCGCTCTCTCGAGGGTCATCTTTATTATAGCCCCCCCAGGCCAGTGCTTGTCTAAGCGTTGGTCCAAACTAGAGCACCGTGCGGGACCATTCCTTGGCAACTTGGATTCGTCGGTACCTGTACGCATCGCTTATCCGGTGTTGCCCTGAGAATGAGATATGTGCAGCTCCTATCTGGATTGTCGGCGCATCGGGCGGTTTTGCTGGTCTTGTTTTACCATTGTCGAAATGTCTTGTAAACCGGGATTCCGAGACTAATCGGGTCTTCCTGGGAGAAGGTCTAGTCCTTCGTTGATCGCGAGAGCTTGTCATGGGCTAAGTTGGGACACCCCTGCAGGGTTTAAACTTTCGAGAGCCGTGCCCGCGGTTATGTGGCAGATGGGAATTTGTTAATGTCCGGTTGTAGATAACTTGACACTAGATCCGAATTAAAATGCATCAACCGAGTGTGTAGCCGTGATGGTCTCTTCTCGGCGGAGTCCGAGAAGTGAACACGGTTTCTGTGTTATGTTTGACGTAAGTAGGAGTTCAGGATCACCTCTTGATCATTGCTAGCTTCACGACCGTTCCTTTGTTTCTTTTCTCGCTCTCATTTGCGTATGTTAGCCACCATATTATGCTTAGCCGCTGCTGCAACCTCACCACTTTACCCCTTCCTTACCCATTAAGCTTTGCTAGTCTTGATACCCATGGTAATGGGATTGCTGAGTCCTCGTGGCTCACAGATACTTCCAAAACCAGTTTGCAGGTGCCGATGAAACCGTGCAGGTGACGCATCCGAGCTCAAGGAGGAGCTCGATGAAGATCTTGTTCTTTGTGTTGTTTCGTTCTAGTTGATCAGTAGTGGAGCCCAGTTAGGGTCGATCGGGGACCTTTTGTCGCATTTGGGGTTCTTCTTTTATTTTGGTTCCGTAGTCGGACCTTGATTGTATCTGGATGATGTAATGCTTTATTCATGTAATTGTGTGAAGTGGCGATTGTAAGCCAACTCGTATCTCTTTCCTTATGTATTACATGGGTTGTGTGAAGATTACCTCACTTGCGACATTGCTTTCAATGCGGTTATGCCTCTAAGTCGTGCTCGAGACGTGGGAGATATAGCCGCATCGAGGCGTTACAAGTTGGTAATCGAGCCTTCCCGACCTTAGGAGCCCCACCGCTTGATCGTTTTTAGCGGCGAGTTGTGTCTAGAAAATGTTTTGAGTCATTTAGGATTATATATATCGGAGAGTTAGGAATTCTTTTTACTCCTCGGTCCTTAAATCGCTCGGTGAGGTATCCGACGAGAGTTTTGACTCTTCTCTTCTCAAATTTCACTAAAAAAATTTAGGATCACGCGGGTATCTTGGAATCGTTCCGATGGTTTTATGATGAGAACATTGTCTTGGTGCCTCCTGTCAGGGGTTTAGTGGAAGTGTCCCGGGGAGTTGAGCTCTAAGGTGTTGTCGTCATAATTTTATCGTTGCAGTTCTGGAATACCTGAGTTTAGTACGCCGACATCAAAAATCTCTTTTATGCAGTTGTTGGTGAGATAACCCCGATAACCCAGTACTGACGTGAGTACAGGAGTATTGCCATGACTCGTATAACGGATGCTATTCGAAGGTTGAGGTACACGATTTCCGAAGGTTTCTTGGTTATGTGTTGACGGATGGATACAGCTTGGATGTAGGGATTGTTAGTTTGGGTGAGATATATTGCTTCCCCTATATCCCCAACACCAGATTGCATAACCAAAAAGTTTCGGGAGTTTATAGGTGGGAATTCAAGTAGCTCCTAGAATATCTTTCCGATAGATGCATGATATGGGGTTGGGTAAATCTCTATCATATGTATTTGTTCCGGCCTATTCTGCAAGCCAAATCCTTTGTTTTGTGTTATATGTGGTATTCGAGTTGCTTCGATGTCAAATGTTGAATCCATACCTTCCCTAATTGGTGTTCTCATATTTCTATGTGAGTGTTAAACCTTCTTGATCATTGAGGTTGTCATGTTAATTCCTTTCCAACCGGTGTGCTTCTCTTCAAGTGGATCCGATCATTCTCCCCATCCACAAGATCATTTCTAAGTTTTCTCAACGGTGTTTGTTTCATCCGTCCCAAGTTGCCTTTGTTTTCCCGCCCTCCCACCCTTTTTCTTCAAGGACACAGATTTCTTAACCAAGTATCCTTTTATTCATGTGAAGTCTCTTCATTATTTTCTTTCAATGTTCTTATCCGGTGATTTCCCATGAAGATGCTCAACAGTTTCAAGTTCATCATCCTTCATTGTTGTTTCTTCTCCGGTGGTTCCAATTCAAGCTTTCGATATTCATTATATTCCTTTCCTCGTTTCTAATGCTTTCTCATGCCGATGCACCTCTTAATCATTCACCTCTTCCTATTCATTTGTTCCAGAGTGTTGAAGATATCTCAGAAGATTCGTGTTTCCATTCTTAATTCGTTCAAGCTATTTGGAGATTGTTATCTCATTCAAGCCATTTAATTCAACCGGTGCAACCTCTCTTTAAAATCATTCCAATGGTGTTTCTTTGGAGTGGGCCCTAACCCACAGGTCTTTTCCCAGGATCTTACCTGACTCTTCTATTTTCCCGGAACTATCCTAAATTCTTCTCCAAGTTTGACGTAAGAATGAATTTTCGTCAGTCACATGCCTTCTCCAAGATCTTTCAAATTATTTTTCATAGTTGGCTCAACCTCTTCGCTTTTGATTCTTCCGGTGTGCCTCAATAATTCTCGGTGGTGTTTCTCGTTGTCATTCTCATCATTTGAAGACCAAAGAAGAGTTTCTCTTAAATCTTGCTCCATTCTCTTCAAGCTTCATGGTTCTACCTTGATGACATCCTCTCATAATTGTTTTTGATTGTGACAATTCTTTTCACCCATCCGGAGCATTTTATGAGTTGTTTCCATTTATTTCCTCCGAAGGCCAGCATGTCATAATTCTTCATTCTCAGCGTGTAGCTATCGTTCTCCAAATCTTACCGGTGCATCGTTCAAATATCCTCTAATCAGTTCATGTTCTCTTCGTTCTCATGTATCCAAGTCCCTTCAAGTATCTTCAATCGTTTTCAAATTCTTCCCGGTGAATTGTGCATTTGCTACTTACATTTTCAATTCTTACGGTGGTTCGTTCAAGAGTTCTCTTCCTTCGTTATTATATAGATTCATTTGTTCTTCCCAAATCCTACCGGCGGATTGTTGAAGACCTTCCCAAGTTGAGCAATATCTCTCTTCAATCCTTTTTCAACGAGAATAAGTAGTATGTCTAATCCGTTGCTTGTCATCAATCTAAATCGGTGAAGGATACGCATAACATAATTCTTGTTCTTGTTTCATCCAAGTGATTGATTCATTCTTCCGGAGTTTGTAATGGTATCAATTTCTCAGTTCTAAGTTGTTCATCTCTTTTTTCCGCAGTTTGTTCATCATATCACATTCTCGGTCCGAGATGCTTCATCTTTTCTTTCCGGAGTTCAAAGTTTTCTCGGTTATATCATTTCAAAGCTTCATCTTATCACTGCCAGGCTTCACCTTGTGTTTTCAACTTCCCTTTCTTTTATCATCCTTTTCTTACCGGAGTTATTCATGGAGGCTCTACATGGTGCTTCGTCAAGGTTTCCTTTCATTCTTCAATTGTTCTTCAAGATTTCTCTTGAAGCTATGATCTGCCAAGCTATACTCTAAAATAAACCTTGTGCCCAACACATGTTTTATTCTGAGGAGTTCGAGTATTCTTCATCTTGCATTCCAAAGTGCAATTCCTACCTTATCTTTTGAGATGGTGTTATATCATTCTTGACAATTTCCTTCATGTTTCATGATTCATATGTTGTCAAGAATGAGGTATTTTAAATCCATCATTTCCTCTTCGTTCAAGAGATCTTTTCAACAAATCAAATTCTTCGTTGGAGTTAACTTGTGTCAGATGTCACCTAAAGCCTTTCCTTAAAGGATGTTGCTAATTGTAGTGCTTATCATTGACCCAAGTTCTCCAATTATCCCCTTGGTGAAAGAAGTTTCTCTTATCTTCATTGATTTCAACCAATCAATTGTTTCCATTAGTGGCCGGTTGTCACCTCATCATTTTGAGATGTTTGCCATAAGCCCACAACAAGCTTGTGCTTTTCGTTGTTGATTTTCCAACAACTCCGTTCAATTCTTCTTTGCAAGGATGCTGTCCAAGCTCATTTGTGGCAGAAGTTGGCATTTTCTTCTCCGTTCTTTTATTCCAATGATCTATCTTCTTTTCGTTCTTCCGGAGGCATTGTGATGTTGCTCTTTTCACTCATCATCTCGAATTGTGAAGATCGTGTCCTTTTCGTGCTTATCCATTTAACCGGAGTGTTGTGCTTTCATTCGAGTTCTCTCATCTTATCAAGTTTTGCCTCCCTTCTCAACCGGAGTGTGGTCTGAAATGTTTCTTAACCTTTGTGCCATTCTTTCAATTCCAGAGGCAGTGTGTTGTTGATTTGATCAAGTATCCTCTCATTTGTCAAGTTCATGTTCAACTCCTTCCATTTACAGCCAGAGTGCTGCCCGAATTCTTCCTCTCTCATCTTATTTTAACCGGAGTGGTTTCGAATTCTATCTTGTCCATTAAACACTTGATTCATGTCTTTGCAACCTTCAAGTTCTCGTAAAGTTCCCTATTCCTATTTTCTAAGGATTGTTTGCAATCTCGTTCATCTCTGTTGTGTTCTTTCTTTCAACTTTTCTACCTCTCAAAGGTCCATGGTTTCACTCGTTTGTCAAAAGAAGCAACTTAGTTTTACCTTTCTTTTTCTCTTCCATTATCCCTCCGGTGCCATTCTAGATCTCGGGACGAGATCCTCTCGTAGTGGGGGAGTGTTGTAACGCCCCGGATTCGATGCGCCAGGTGTCTGCCAGTTATTCGGCGTCGTTGCCATGTCATTTGCTTGCGTGTTGCACTTTTCCATGTCCTCATATGCATTTCATATCATGTCATCATGTGCATTTCATTTTGCATACGTGTTCATCTCATGCATCCGAGCATTTTCCCCGTTGTCCATTTTGCAATCCGGCACTCCTATGTCATCCGGTGCCCCCTTTTACCTCTTCTCATGTGCGGGTATTAAACGTTCTCGGAATGGCCCGAGGTTTGCCAAGCGGCCTTGGTATAGCACCGGTAGACCGCCTGTCAAGTTTCGTGCGATTTGGAGGTCGTTCGATACTCCAACGGTTAACCGGGTAACCGTAAAGCCCTCTTTGAGTTGCAGCCCAACACCCCTTCCAAAGTGGCCCAAAACCCACCAAACTCCCCTCCATGCTCTCGGTCGTTCGATCACGATCGCGTGGCCGAAAACCGCACCTCATTTGGACTCTCCTAGCTCCCTCTACCTATAAAAATGCCTCTCCCCCGAAATTTTCGGATCATTTTTCCCCCCGAAACCCTAGCCCCGCTCCTCTCGCCCGTCGGACATGTCCGTCCCGCGCCGGACGTCGTCCGCCGCCGCCGCCCCAGCCAACAGGAGGCCGCCACGTCGCCCGGCTCCCAGCGCCCGCCGCCGCCGCCCGACCACGGCAGCCCGCCCGGGCGCGCCGGGCAACCGCGCCCGTGCCCTGCCGCCGCTTCGCCGCCGCGGCGGCGCCCGCCATCCGCCATGATACGCCGCCCGCCGCCCAGCGCCTCCTACATGAGGTTCCGCCGCCCTTCCCATGCCGCCGCTCCCCATCGGCCCCGGCGCGCCGTCGCCCCTCGGCTCCGGCGTGCCGCCCGGCCGCTTCGCCGCCAACCTCACCACGCCGCCGTCGCGCCCCCGGCGAAGCTCCTGCGGAAACCCAGCGCCCGCCTGCCCATGGCGAAGCTCGGCTGGCGCCGCCCTGGCGAATCCGGCCTCCCGGCCCCGATCCGCACCTCCCCGCGCCTTCCCGGCCACCTCCGGCCACAACTCCGGCAAGGATTCCGGCGAACCTCGATCTACGTGCAAGTCAACCCTAGATCTGTTTCGGAGGGGTATATTTCTCCAAGTCCCAGTTTTCTTGCATAAACATGCCATGTTCATCGCATCGCATCTCTGCATCCGTAGGTCCGTTTCGTGCATATAATATGTCAAATTGTTCATCTCGACGAGTACTTCATTTCATTCCATTGCATCATTTTCATTTGAGTCCATCTTGATGCCCGAAATGCTGTTAGAAGAGTGCATGTTGATGTTAATCTGCTGAAACTGTTATAACTTGCTGTTTTATCATTTTTGCCATGATTGATGTGTGCATCCTATGAGGTTGATGTCTACATGAATGTTGTTCTATGCCATGCCATCTTTCCAGGGGTGCCAACCATGTATTTTTGTGAGTTGTGTGCTGAGTGTATCAAGCTTGTTAAGTAGGGTAGTTGTTGTTGCTGTTTTCCTGGCAGATTCTGTTATATTTTGTTGCTATGTTAACATGCCTCTACTAATCATTTATGCATAATCTGGAGATGCTCTATAAATATGTTTTGATCTACATGTCTTGCTCTATCCATTCATGCCCTTTGTTGCAATTATAGCCTGCTGGAACATGTTGTTATCTTGCTCTAAAGTTGCTTGATAATGTTGCTATCAGCTTGTTAACATTAAGTTCACTTGTTTCCATGTGTTTTCCTGTTGTTCCATGAACCCTATGAACTTGTTCTTGCCATGCTTAGCTTCACAAACATGCCTTCTTACTGTTGGTTGCCTTGCCATGCCATGTAGTGCTCTGTGGTGAGTGGTTCAAGCTCACGAACATGCCTACTTATTGTTGTTCCTGCCATGTATGAATCTGTAATATAACTTGCCATGTTTACATGGGTGCCATCATATTTTCCATGCCTTTTTGGCTTATGGTCAGTAAGGGACTTTTGATCTATGCTATTAGTAGATTCATGCCATGCCTTTGTTTGCCATGATATGTTCCTGTAACATGTTGTTTGATAGCTCTAAACATTGCAACTTTGATGTTATTTACGCTAAAGTCTAAGCTGTTATTATTTACAATATCTCCATGTCATTTTGAGCATGTTCTAGATGTTTCTGGAGATAGCTCAGTGTTCATGTTTTGTTATGCTTTACCTGTACTTCATGACCATGCCTTTTGTTATTATGTTGGGGTGTTGTAGCATGTTGTTTTGATGCTTGTAAGATGCCTAGTTGCTGTTATGGACAGATTGTTGCTATGACTTGTATAGTGCGCATGTGTTGCACCGTTGCTCCGTTTTGAGTGTGCTCTATATGAAACTTGCTTGATTTTGCATGTAGCTTCATATTATCATGTTGCATCCTTGTTTTGAGGTGTTTGCTTGATGTTTGTGTGCATTTTGCATCAATGCCATGCTTAACTTGTTTTGCTCATATCTTCTAGGCCGTAGCTCCCAATCTAATGAACTTTATATGTAACTTGACTAGAATTTCATGTAGATCATCTTGGTGCATCTTAACTTGCTGTTCAACACCTTCAACTTAATGTTTATTCATTTCTGGACCCATTTCGAAATTTGCATATGAGGACTTACCGGAATTGTTATATGTTGTTCCCGGCCTCATTTTAACTTGCCTTGATGTGTTGTTCATGTTTGCATCATCTCTTGTCATGAGTAGCTTCATGTAGCCTTTTCATGCATCATGCTTGTTGTGCATCATGTCTTGTCTATGTGTGGTGTGTTTACCTATATTGTGTGCTTCATCTTGTTAGTTCCTATTTCGTTGCGATCGTGAGGATTCGTTCGTCTTCGGTTGGTTCGGCTTCATCCGTTCGTCTTCTTTATGGACTCATTCTTCTTCCTTGCGGGATTTCAGGCAAGATGACCGCTACCCTGGATCTCACTACTATCATTGCTATGCTAGTTGCTTCGTTCTATCGCTATGCTGCGCTACCTATTACCTGCTTATCAAGCCATCCCATATTGCCATGAACCTCTAACCTTTGACACCTTTCCTATGCAAACCGTTGTTTGGCTATGTTACCGCTTTTGCTCAGCCCCTCTTATAGCGTTGCTAGTTGCAGGTGAAGTTGAAGATTTCTTCATGGTGGACAGGATTTTGGTTGGGATATCACAATATCTCTTATATTATTAATGCATCTATATACTTGGTAAAGGGTGGAAGGCTCGGCCTTATGCCTGGTGTTTTGTTCCACTCTTGTCGCCTAGTTTCGTCATACGGTGTTATGTTCCCAGATTTTGCATTCCTAACGCGGTCGGGTGATTTATGGGACCCCCTAACAGTTCGCTTTGAATAAAACTTGTCCAAAGAAGGCCCAACATTGACTTTTACCATTTGCCTCACCACCACCTACTTTTCCCTTGGGAGTCGCTCTCTCGAGGGTCATCTTTATTATAGCCCCCCCGGGCCAGTGCTTGTCTAAGCGTTGGTCCAAACTAGAGCACCGTGCGGGACCATTCCTTGGCAACTTGGATTCGTCGGTACAGACGCTTCGCTTATCCGGTGTTGCCACGAAGCGAGATATGTGCAGCTCCTATCGGGATTGTCGGCGCATCGTGCGGTTTTGCTGGTCTTGTTTTACCATTGTCAAAATGTCTTGTAAACCGGGATTCCGAGACTGATCGGGTCTTCCTGGGAGAAGGTCTAGTCCTTCGTTGATCGCGAGAGCTTGTCATTTGCTAAGTTGGGACACCCCTGCAGGGTTTAAACTTTCGAGAGCCGTGCCCGTGGTTATGTGGCAGATGGGAATTTGTTAATGTCCGGATGTAGATAACTTGACACCAGATCCGAATTAAAATGCATCAACCGAGTGTGTAGCCGTGATGGTCTCTTCTCGGCAGAGTCCGGGAAGTGAACACGGTTTCTGTGTTATGTTTGACGTAAGTAGGAGTTCAGGATCACCTCTTGATCATTGCTAGCTTCACGACCGTTCCTTTGTTTCTCTTCTCGCTCTCATTTGCGTATGTTAGCCCCCATATTATGCTTAGCCGCTGCTGCAACCTCACCACTTTACCCCTTCCTTACCCATTAAGCTTTGCTAGTCTTGATATCCATGGTAATGGGATTCTTTGAGTCCTCGTGGCTCACAGATACTTCAAAACCAGTTTGCGGTGCCGATGAAACCGTGCGGTGGCGCATCAAGCTCAAGGAGGAGCTCGATGAAGATCTTGTTCTTTGTGTTGTTTCATTCTAGTTGATCGATAGTGGAGCCCGGTTGGGGTCGATCGGGGACCTTTTGTCGCATTTGGGGTTCTTCTTTTATTTTGGTTCCGTAGTCGGACCTTGATTGTATCTGGATGATGTAATGCTTTATTCATGTAATTGTGTGAAGTGGCGATTGTAAGCCAACTATGTATCTCTTTCCCTTATGTATTACATGGGTTGTGTGAAGATTACCTCACTTGCGACATTGCTTTCAATGCGGTTATGCCTCTAAGTCGTGCTTCCAGACGTGGGAGATATAGCCGCATCGAGGGCGTTACACTACTCCAGTGTGTGGTGTGGTGGATTGCCTCTTGGGCTTGATGATGAACAATACAAGGGGAGAACAGCCTCGTGAGGGTCTGTTCTTGGCTGGCGCGATGAACTGCTAGGGGGAGTTCAGTCGCCTCTCTCTCTCTGTCTGTGTCTTCCTATCCTTGTTCTCTCGATGCCTCACCTTGCGGGTGGCTAGTCCTATTTATAGGCAAAGGCCCTGGGCCTCTTCCGAAATATTGAGCGGGAAGGGCGCCAACAATTGGCCATTTTGAAGGGGAACAACGGGTACTCTTATCCTGACTAAAGTTGGTCCTCGCTTGTCAAAGGCTCTGGGGGTGACGCCGGCTCAGGCTCCACAATGACTTCCTTCTGGCCGTTGGGCTGGTCTTGGTATTGTTGCACGAAA